>JAEQBH010000329.1:0-317733 GCA_016808115.1 Tetrastigma voinierianum
CTTTTAGACTTGTAGGTAAAAAACAAAAATTTAAATAATATGGGAAGAAAACGTTTAAACGTAATGCATTATTATATGAAATATTTCGAAAAGATACTGGGTGCTGGTTTTTTTCAAGAAACACTATCAAAAAAAAATTAGAAATTTAGCATAAAAAGTGTCTAAAAATACATTTTTATAATTTCAATAATTAATTAATACCGAGTTGCCTTTCACATACACTTTCTATAATTTTAAAATTTCAATTTGGGTTAAAAGCCAGTTTTTAAGAACACTTTTAATTTTTCAAATTTTTTTGATAGTGTCTTTAAAAATATTTTCTCATTATTATTAATGTAAAAACTATATTATATTGCATTATTTTCAAATTACATTTTTTTTTTTTTTTTAAATTTAATTTATTATTTTTCTGAAAGTTCCCAAAACAGGCTGGTTACAAGATTCCGACCAATAATTTGTGAATCATCAGTCCATGACTTGGTCAAACGTATAAAAGATAAAAGAGAAAAAGGCGAAAAGTGTCTCATTAGTCATTTCATTTCCAACAAATAAATATACAAAATACTTCTGCTTTACCCAAAAATAAATTTGCTTGTCCATATTCTGCACCTGTTCAGAAAAAAAAGAAGGAAAAAAATCTCCACAACATCCAGAACAATGAACAACACAAAATAACGATTAGAAGAAAAACAGACAACTCGTAGTAATGAAGGCAGAAGTTAATAATTAGTTGCTTCTAGTCTCCCCACACCCACCGCCTTTCCTCAGGTGGAGGCAGCTCCAACATTAATCCATCCCAGTCCTGAAACGACGATTGATATCTTGAAAACTTCGCCGCCGCCGCCACATCAGCAGTGTCGCTGCCGTTGCCGACTTGTCGGCACTTCTACTTCTCTTTCGGCTCTTGTACGAGCTCTCTTCCACCCATGACAGGCACGAATCCTTTCCGGTAAGGCTCTGAACAACAGATTTGAAGCTCATAGGGTTTGCTTCAATGAATTGAGTAGCGATAATCACCACTTTCACTGGCTCCCTGTTCCTGATCTTGCAGTACTCCATCGGAAAAGAAAAAAAAAAAATTCTTCTAATTCGTCGTCTTCTAATTTGATTCCACAGATAGAGATTAGAGTATATGTCGTGAAAAGTTGAAGTGCAGCCAATTTATAGAAGGGGAGGGGGTTTGGAATTGGGGGTGGGAGGAAGGGGATGAGAAAGGATTCAAAGGTAGGGTAGTGTTTTGGCAGTTAATATGATTGGAGAGGAGGAGTTGACTGTAAAATGAAGTGGTCTAGAACTAGAAGTACCAGATCTCGTCCAAGTCAAAGCACACAAATTAGGAATCTCAATCGCATGCCACCACACCTGGCCCACCTCTTGAGAGTCCACTCACGTGCTGAGAAAGAAATAGTTTGAAAGATTACAACTTAGTATCTTTCCACCCTATAATTTTCTTGCATGATTCGGACTCCTTTCCTTCCTTCCTTCCATCCATCCCTCTCCGTAGCCAAAGTCTTACTTACAACCTGCCGTTCCGAAGGTTTGAAACAAAACTTATTGTCCTCAAGCTATTGCAGCCTCACTCCGTAACCCGAAAAGTGCTAAGTGAATAAAATAATAAAAGAAATGATTCACTTCTCAAATTCAAATTGTGCTTCTTCCCATTGATTTGAAAATCACAAAAGCAAAGACATAAAATAAAAAATATATGATTCACGCGCTTTATAAAAAATAATTATGTTTTAAATATAATAACGCCTAATACTAACTTAATAAAATATGATACATACTTTTCATTATGATAATACATCCGAAAGATACAAGAAGATCTATCGCTTTCTTCTAAGCATTACTTTCAAAGACAACCAACCTAAAAGCAAAAGTGCGAAATTGGGGTTTTCCAGAAGGTCTTGTATTCCTCCTCGACGTCCTCATGTATCTCTAGGCTCCTCGAATCTTCCATACCATACGGAAATCACCAGAAGACGCAATCATATGCGCATGCAGTACGTTGAGTGGTTTCAATAATCAACTAGCCAAGTTGTAACTTAGGAAGACGTTCTCTTAATTTTTACGCTTCCCAAACTTTTTTCTACTGTAACTTTTCAAATTCCAAAATAACAATGTCTAAATATATGATCCGATCGGAAAATCAAACATGGATTAAGATAAAGGATAAAAAACTATAGTATTTAACAAAATATTTTTATTTATCGGCTTATATTTTTTAAAATCGTTGCTCGAAACAAGTACAATACTTAAAACCTAAAAATACGTCAGTTTTCAATTTTGCTTCGTTTCCTAAAGTATAAAACATTATATTCAGATAATACAAGAGTTTCCAACAACATGTAATAGCTTTCTAAGTTTTAAAAACAGCTTTCATAATACTTTCAAAAATGTGAATCAAACAAACTCTCTTTATATCTGTGAGAGCACTTGTGGCCCTTTTATTCCAAAATGAATGTCCTAAAACATTTTCGTTCAACACAGCTTCCACAAATTCTTGTTTTTTATTAACAAGATACCCTCATCAGTTCTTAATTGGACTACTCCTTACCACCAGTTGTTTCCAAATAATTTGTTCTTCCTTATTGATCTCAAGGTATTTGGATGCACATACTTTGTTCAGGATGTCCGTCCTCAAGTCTCTAAACTTGATTTGAAGTTCTTAAAGTGTAACTTTGTGGGATATTCTCATGTTCAAAAAGGGTATAGGTGTTATTGTCCCACTCTTTCGACGTTATCTCACAGCTCACTGACAAGCCAGATTCTTTGAGACTACCCCATTTTCCCTTCCGTTTACAGTTACGAGTGAGGAGGAGGAAGAAGACTTGCTTATTTATACTCTTGCCTCACCTATTGTCTCTTCCGAACCTGCTCATGTCCCTACTTAGGTAAAACCTCCTATCACTCAAATCTACACCTCGCTACACTCCCCCAATCTCGGCCCTCTACCACCGCTTGACATCAAACTAGCTTCTCGCACGATCTTCCTATTGCTCTTCATAAAGGTAAACGTTATTGTATTCACCCAATTTCCTCATTTTGTTCTTATAACCGTTTGTCATCACATTCATGTTCTTTTATTACATCCTTGGATTCTATATCTCTTCCGAAAACTGTCTGTGAGGCTTTATCTCATCATGGTTGCCGTAGTGCTATGGTGGAAGAAATGCAAGCTTTAGATGACAATGGTACTTGGAACTTGGTATAGTTACCTTCTGGGAAGAAAGTCATTGGTCACGTCGGTACTTTGCAAGCAAAGTTAACCTCGATGGTTCGGGGATTTGCTCACCGGAAAGCACGATCAGGGCTATGGGCACGTCGCACTATGGCATGGACTATCTGCACTTTTCTTGCAGTATGATATCTATTTTGGCTTTTTTATTTCCTCACCGCTACTTATTATTAGGCTCTCCACCAGCTTGATATTAAAAATGTCTTTCTTTATGGAGATCTTCAAGAAGAGGTGTATATGGCTAATCTCCGTGGCTTTGAGCCAAGGATAGGGAAGGTTTGTCATCTTCGGAAGTCTTTGTATGATTTGAAACAGAGTTCCCGTGCATGGTTTGGTAAATTCAGCCAAGCCGATGAGAAATTTGGCATGCAGAAGAGTAAATCTAACCACTCTGTCTTCTATAGGAACTCCAGTTCATGTATCATTCTGTTGGTAGTATATGTGGATGATATCATATCACTCTGAGGACTCGGTTGCAGTCTTCATCTCTTAAGTCCTTTCTTCATAGCCAATTTCATACAAAGGACTTAAGGATGCTAAGATACTTTTGGCAATGGTTATGCAAAGCAAATATGGAATCTTCTTATCTCAAAGGAAAATATGTTCTCGACATATTTGCTGGGACCGGAAAGTCGGAGGTAAAACATGCAAAGCCTCTATGGTTCCAAGCATACACCTACTAAAGAAAGCAAAACATTTAAGGATCTTGAAAGATATAAGCATGCCGAAACTCAATTACCTATAAGAATCCCGTCCCGATATCGCCCACTCAATCGGGCCACAGAAGTCGCATGTCCGCTTCCAACGGTCGACCATTAAGCAAACTATTGAACAGATCTATGTTACTCTTATGCTGAGCCTCGTGAACGTGGTATTTTATACAATAATAATGGGCATAACAGAATTGAGTGCTTTTCTAACGCAAATTGGGCTGGATCTAAGGAAGACAAAAGGTCCACTTCGAGGTACTGTGTATTTGTTAGAGGGAATCTAGTCTCATGGAAGAGTAAGAAACAGAGTGTTGCTCAGATCTAATCGTGCAGTCGAATATAGAGCAATGACACGGCCCGCGGTGAGATCATGTCAGCCCACTCAACTCGATGGAAGTCGGCACGGTGACACCGTATCCCAACAACAACCCAAAGCAGACAAACCAAGTTGCCCTTCATATTGCTTCTAATCCAATATTCCATGAACAAACTAAGCATATTGAAATAGACTGTCATTTCGTTCATGAGAAAATTCAACTCGGTTTGATTTCTACAGATATGAAGACTGAAACAATCGTGCGATATCTTCACAAAGCGCCCTATGCAGCATCGAAAGAAGTTATCTATATAACAAGTCAATACGACATTATCTACATTCAACTCAATTTATATATAGCATTTATCTGGGGCTTTACATGTAATTGTAACTTATTAGGAAACTTGTCTTATAGAATTTTAATTTTTCAGATGCCAGGTGCGGCACCCTCTGTTTCTCCTGCCCTCAATTGAAGGTCGAGGTAGCCTGTCAAGAGTCAGAATGTGTTATACGAGATTTTTCCTCTGTCTCGCGAAGAAAAACCGAATGGTAGAAGAACAGGTAAATCCGTGAATTTGCTTCAATGTCTGAATCATCTCGTTCTTATCTCTGGTTTCTACAAATTCTCGCCTATTTCTCCTACTTTTCTCTCTCACGAAATTTTCGCGCGCTTTTGAGTTGTTGTATTTGGTTCTCGAGAAAATTATTTAAAGAGGGCATGTTCAATTTCAAACTCAGTTGTAAAGAGAGAAACCCTATTCAAATCGACAATCAACATCATTTGGTCAGAAGCACTCAAAAATCAACCCTAATGCCTGAAAAGTTGGAAACTCTAATGTGAAAAAATAACTACATAATATATATATATATATATATATATATATATATATATATATATATATATATATATATATATATATATATATATATATATATATTAGGAATAATTTATATGAATAATCTTAACTTTCTTTCATCTTTAAGGGGTTGAATAATCTTAACTTTCTCTCATCTTTGAGGGGTATCTTCTTGTTTTGGTCCCAACCGATCACCCGATTAGCTTAACAAGTTTACTTATCATATGTTATGTTATGTGCACATCTCATCTCATGTTATATGTCATTGTCTAATTTCCTACCCAAAATATTTATTTTAAAAATGATAGGGAAAAGGTGCTAGGTAGGAAGAGCGGTGGCTCAGCCTCCGACACCGTCTTTGAAACCGACTCCGATGGCGGCTTCAGGATGATCTTCTCCTCCTTGGGTGGCTCATAGAAATTCTCATCTTCTCCTTGTTAACTAGTCCCCTGTGAAGAATACTCTTGTACTTAACCATTGCTGACAATCACTATGGTGTCTCCAATGTGCATGATAATGGAATTGGAGACACACTTGGCTGCCACCCACTTGTTCTTGTAGAAAAGTTGCAGGCCAGGTACCATGTTGTGGAGGACGAAGGTGGGAGCGCTCGCGTTGATCTTATTTTGAAGCAGAAGCTCTTCCATCCAGCCGACTTTCTTTTCATCAGAATAGATTACAATTTAAAGCAATCAATTCGACCATTTTTAGTAATAAAAAAGGAGCCTATGATTTGGCATATTGTTATGATATAGGTCCAACAGGACATGTTTTATTGTCACTCTAGTACTTTTCATCATAATATAACTTTATTTTACCTGACAATGGTTTCTTGTTCATACAACCTAGGATCTGGTATTTGTAGTATGGCCCTGTTTTTTCATTTATTCTCCAAGAGCTAAGCTCAGGTGTAAAGTTTCTACCTAAACCTTCACATAGACACCTATTGTTGAAGATCTCCAATTAGAATCTTTGTATTTGTGTAACAGAGGAGCCATCTAACCATATACTTACCTATTTTGATTATTACTTGCACCCATGGTATTTAACTCGTTATCATCCCAAGATTCCAAACCGTTAAGGAACTTCGGACTTCCTAACTTCAACAATTTAATTTGTACCTGCAGTGCACCTGTGGCTTTCATCACAACCTTTGTTACACTGTTTGCACTGGTTATTGCCATAACAAAAGATCTTCCAGATGTTGAGGGTGACCGCAAGTAAGTTGTGTGACCAGTTTAGAATATGACTCAGCCAAGTCCGGTATGACTTGACCGATTCGTAATTGACTCAGGGCTAACCGCATCGATATCGACACCAGATACGAGACTATGAGTAGATCGGTTAAAACTCGGTAAAACTCGATAAAACTTGCAAACCCGGTGGACTCCGGCCAAGCCACGGTGGCACGACTCCTCCGATCAACCTCGATGAAAATACAAAGAATCGAATCTCCTCAATACGAAGAACCAAAAAAATCTACAAAAATTTCAAACTTTCAAAGATTCCTCTGAAAAGCCAAAACACTAGTGATTGAATTTCAAATCACACCAATGAAAAAATTACATACATTCGATAGAAAATTGAGAAAGCAAACTGCAAAAGAAGTAAAGAACCCCTGGATGCTAGATATGAGATTTTGAAATCGAAAACCTAACTTACCTCCTCAGGCTCGCCGGCCACCGCTAGCTCCAAAATGGCAAAACCTCAAGGCCCAAGCTCCAAGATCTCAGCCATCCAAACTCTAAAGGCACACCTTCGACTTCGAGTTCGAGTAGGAACAGCCGAGCAAGTGCAGGTATGCGTATGCCCTTCTTCTCCCTCTCTTCTTCTTCCTCTTCTTCCTTCCTTCTTCATTTTTCATTTTTTCTACCCGACTACATGAACAAGGGTTCTTCTTTTAGGGCTGCCCACTACCAAAACGACGTCGTTTCATCTCTTTAGGATAGAAAAAGACGTTGTTTTATTATTTTTCTTTAAATAAAACTCCAAACGACACCGTTTAGAGCTACTAGAGTCCAACGGGCGTTGCTTAGACAGGGGCTGTCACTTACCCAAACGACGTCATCTCGGATAAGTGGCAACTTATTCAAAACGACATCTTTTTTATATATGCAGAATTTAAAAAACAAAAAATTATGATGTCTTAATCGACGTCGTTTTGGCTCTAGAAAGGCTAAAACGACGTTGTTTTGGCCTCAAAATCAGATTTAGCAACCTAAACCTCCAACCCTATTTTTTGCTACAAGCTTCAACCGAAAAATATATTTAGCAAATTGTATTTAACAACTTCTAATTAATTTCAAATTATAATATTATAAATAAATAAGAATAACAATTAATAAACCATAAATCATATTGTAAATCATAAATATTCTTTCATTGAATGTTTTATTAAATTATTATAATGTTAAATACATAAAAAAATTATTTTATTAAATTTTTAGCTTACTTAATTATATCTATTTTTCTAATAATTTATATAATATTTTAATAATTTTTAAACATTTTAATCATCTTATTTTCTATACACTGCGACCGACACGCTTGACCATTCGAGTGAGTGACCGGCACTCAAAGAATCTTTGAATCATGTTTTCTAATCCGGCTTCCTACATTGTTTTAAGCTTATCTCCTAGGATTTTCAACTCAACCACAAAAGCCCATGATGTTCATTAATCCATAGGCCTCTTCTTTCCAACTTATTGCTGACAGCACCAACGGAATCTTGCTGTTAGGCTTCTAGTTTCATAGAGTACTCACAGGTTGCTTCACAGGTTGCTAGACTGCATTCACGGAGTTGAAACAGTTTCAAAATGGTTAACTATACACTTGCGCACCACGTGTTTGAATAAAAAACTAAGTACTAACAGTGAATTGAATTGAACTTACGTATAGTCGTTTGAGGTCTTAGGCCAGATGCAGACATACGCTTGTCTTCAGGGAATATGAGGTGGAAGAAGTAGTCCTGAACCCACTCAAGCTGTCCACTGGCAATGCTAGCAAGCTTGTTGCTTGTCGACGCCTCCAAACTGTGAAACAGTTGCAGACAGAAGATAAAGAGATGCTTGAAAGGCAAGATTTCAGAAGAAGGCAGTTGCCGCTCTATTTCAATAAATTCAGGGAAAGAATAAATGTCAATGTTCGCTTTCCATTGATGCTTATGCACCAAAGCCGCTTGGCAAGCATGAGACTAAACAAGCATGCTGCTGCTCCCCTCCATTGCAGATTTATGAATGCGAACATGTGCCACCTGCAACTCCCCCCAACAATACCACCCACCCATGCTGCTGCTCCCATGCACAAACCCACCACTTCCAGGCGTCGACTCAGCTGGCGATGTTGTTGGTGGTGTCGGTGACGGCATCGGCGTGGTTGGAGAAGAAGCTGAACCCATCGACGAAGGCGAAGACGAGGGTGATCCTTCCGCCATGATTGCATGGCTGACCACGTACGCCCTCTCTGCAAGCCATGTCTTTGGCACTATAAATAATTGCGGATTGAAGGGAGAAGGAGGATTTGATTCTCCGGGAGGAGGCAACCCTAAGGAGGATGGATTTAGGAAAGGGAAGGTGTGAGTGAAAGTGGTGGTGGTGGTTGGTGTGTGTGAGAGGAGGAGAGATTTGCTGTATGTCAAAATCTTCACCATTTCTCGGTAAAACTGATTTTTCTTTTTTTAAATTAAAAATCATTGGCACCAATTAGATTAGAAGTCAGGTGGGCGAATATGAAATAGAGATCATCTAGGATTTTTTTTAATTCATTTAGCCAACCATGAAGTTGATTGAGACCAAAACAAAAACACATCCCCATTGATTTCCATATTATGGTAAGATGATACTATTTAAAGAAACGAGTGAAAGTTGAAATTATTCATACCAATTATTCCTATGTATTAAGGATGTAAATATAAACTTATCTGGAGCATGGTGGATAAAGTATAAAATTAATACAAAACTGGCCTCATCCCAGACGCAATTTGGTTTTTTAATCTCAAATCCAATTCGGTTTTTTTTTTTCAAACACATCCATCTCGGATTAGTATATTACGGTTACCACAACATCTTATTAGGAGCAGGCGGGGCGGGTAACCCAAGAAACCCCAAAATTTTGATCCCTAGTCCAATCTTATCCCATCCCTAACAGTAATTTCAAGGGAGCTATGTAAATTATCTAGTGAAAATATTTTTTTTATTATATTATTTATTTTAACTAACCACTTTTTCAATTTCATTCCAATCACGTTATCTATTTTAAGAATCATTTCTACGACGGCAGCCAAGATTGGCTGGCACAAAAATCGAAGACTGGCTGCTTACTCTAACCAACAGCAACAAGTCAAATGCTAGTAACAAGAAATAGCTAGCATGATAGCTAACCTTTTGAAAACAATATTTAAGGGTTTGCCTGATATAGTGCCATAAAAGCATGGTGGTTTAGCCAATCCGTTATAGATGCTTTTATGTGGCAAATTTATTATTTGGCTAAAAGGGTTTGAATGAATATAAAAAAAATTGCAAGCTTGGACCAAGTTCAGATATGTTTAGTTACATCCTGTTCCACCCCAAATATAAATAAGAACAATTTTAAAATAAATTTAGTTAATTTTATTATATTTACATTTACACATATAAAAATAATAATAATTATAATTTGTTTTAGTGGGAATATACTATTCATTAGAGTATATCCAAAGATAAAGAAGTAATTAGAGAGTTGAACATATTTTAACCTCGATGGATTTATGGAGATCCCAAGTTTGAATCCAGAATAGAACAATTACAACGATGTAATGCAAAGTGAATTGAAATAAAAAATCCATTTTACATAACCCATTATAATTACTTATAAATGATTGATTTATATGTGATAAGAAGAATCATATTGAATGACATTTCAAGTTCTTTGCGTAATTATATCTATAATTCCAAAAATATAATTCCAAATTTATAACAGATAGCTTATGAAATTAAGAAATTTAATTAATTAAAGAGTTTAATTTCACTAAAACGTACTGGAACTTGAAATTACAGGCTCATGAGGTCATGTGTCACTATCCTTAGATAAGTGAATACTTTTATTCTAAATTCAAATAATGTAATTACTTTTTTTTTTTTTTTTTTGAAGAGAAAAATTATTTATTGGATTCAACCTTAACAATACAACTATAGAAATATAAATCAAAACGCTAAAAATCATAAATGCATTAAAATAACATCTAAGTTAATAAATATAATCAATCTCGGCTTCTCAAAGTGTATACATTTTGATTTGAACCTACACATTCATATTACTATTATGACTAGAATACCCATCATCAATTCCCGTTTCACAAAGATATTGAGATCACCACCGATTTGATTTCAAATCGATCGATATACTTTTATTCATTTGAATCACCTCATATAAATAAACGCCATACCATGAGACGACAAATAAACATAATATTGAATGATACAACCATTCATCGCACGGCACGACGATAACTACTAATTTATTGATCGCGATCAAGATTTACTACTAAATCAATAAAAACAAATGAAAAACTTAAATATGTGTGGAATAATCTACTTAGTGAGAAGAAAAATGATGAAAAGAGTTATGTAAAGGTGATTCAGACGCCCCAATCGTCGTTGACAACCCGTCAACCCGCTGAATCTTCGCGGATTTCCTGGGTAAACCCCACACCACACTATTGTGTCCCATTTATCGAGATCCATATTTCACAAAAATCGGGTGTACTTCATTTGTTCGGGGGAGTTTGGCCAACAAGACAACCCGTAACAAAGATAATCATAACACATCCGTGTCTCGCCAGTAAGCATCACCCCACAAGTGCTCCATCCATTCATTTCCTAATATACATCCTTTGTTTGGATTTGTCTATTCATATTTAACAAAAATATGAAAATAAAACGCCTTTAATTACGTCAGAAGAGTCCGATCATGACCCTCTTAACAAGAATGATGACACCCATCATTATTTAGATAATAGTCCCAAAATAATTTAGTTACAATTCTTCTATACAAAATATTTTACAAAATGTTACTCAAAGGTAATATCACACACATCGGCCTTCTTTCATAATCACGACTGTCGGAGCGCCGGTCTCCTATACACCCCTCTATACCCTTTAAATAGGTCCCACAACGGGATGAGTAATGCCCAGTAGAAAAATTCTACTACAAGGGCTGCTCCCCACATAAAATGCATATGCAATGGTAACTATGAAAACGTCCAATCACATTCCATATAAATAACGCGAATCATATATAATAATACGCGGTCACATGAGAGATGAGACTCCTCATGCCCACAACCCGAGTCCCGACTAACTCCCTCACACCTACAATGCCAAGTGTGAAAACAAGTCATTGGTGTTTCACCCAATGACTTAACCCATTAGACAACTCTCCAATATTCATTTGAATTTTATTATATCCTGTGTGTTTATTTGGGTTGCGAATTTCCGGGGTCTCACCGCAGGCTTCACACGCTTTCCGATACTTTCGTGAACTTTCATCGTTGGATACATGTCTAACCCAAGAACAAATTTGGGTCTTTCACCGGGGGATCTCGCCCCATTCGTCACTCCAAACACACGGATTTATTATTTTTATTGTTTACACTAACCTAGAAGTCTTGATTTTGGACGTTGTCCCATTTCCCGAAGCTTCATCACATTCACCAAAAATGGTGAATAACCAACACTATGCACACACACTAACTCGACGCTTGATGGAACATCGCATACATATGAAATGCAATTATGTCATTTTCATGCTAAGTCAAGCTACATGCACAATATTTATAAATTCTGATAATTATATTTCCTTAAGTATAATGTTCATTCATCATAATTTATATGTTAATACATCACACAAACACATATTAATATTAGATTTTACACATAACAAATATATTATTTTTCCAACAATAACACACAAATGGCCCAAATCTCGTATCTATATAAAAATAGGCACCTCTGGTCCTTCACAAACTATAAACCATTTTTGGTTCCATTCATCAACAAATTACCGTGATACCGAATAACTCGACAAAACCCCGAAGACATCAGTCCCGGGATTAAAACCGAACTTCAACCCAGACCGAAACTACCTAGAACCAAATTCCCAAAAATTTCCAATATTCAATCTCAAAATCTTGGGACTAAATCACGCGGCCAGTTTGAAGAACGCCCATGCCATTAAATGGCCTTTAGGCTATAAAATAATCCAAGTAGAAAAATTTTCTACTCCTCAGAGTTTGACTTTAAACTCAAAATATTGGTACGCACTTGATAGTGTCCGCAATGCGTGGATCAACTTTTACTCTTAGACTGTTGGGATTTGACCGTCGGAATACTGAGAAAATCCCTTTTTTTTGTTTCTCTCTCCTTTCTCTCTCTCTCTCTATCCAATTTATCCTCTCTCCTTTGTTTGCTTCCATTCCTCTTTTTCTTTTCTTTTCTCCTTTCTTTCCTTTCCTTATCCACCGCACTTCCTTCTCTCTCCTTGCTTGATGTATCTCATTTTTCTTTTCATTTTCTTAGCCTTCCCTTTTTCTCTCCTTCTCATCTCTTTTTCCCTCTTTCCTCCTTCACCTCTCCTACCCATATGGACTGCCGGGGGAAACTTCCCCCACTTCCTACTTAAATAATTTCTGTCATCACCATGTTTTCTTTCTCAAGATTTTCTTTCCTTTATTACATCAAGGTAACACATGGCTCAATGTGAGCCATTTATTCCAAGTGCACCACATGGCTCTTCCATGTGTCACTCCTTGTAATATATATGATCCGCTACGATCATGTCATGTGTCACCCAACCCCCGTTGTCTCGAAAAACGTGAAATTCCGACTGTCTCAGAATCCAATGAAATTCTATAGGGTAACTAGATTTTGCAAGACGAATTCAACGGTGAAGTCCGTTTCGTCATCCGAGATCTAGAAAATTTTCGATTTTCAATAGAAATTACCGTTTTACCCTATTCAAAAAAATTAAATTTTCTCTGCTTCATTTTTCTCACTTACCGTAATTTCGTCCCTTCAAATTCATACATACTAGCACACACTACAAACACATGTGCGAGTAACATCAATGCCAAATATTAGACCACGACCTTCTCGTCTCCTCAAATAGAAGAGGACAAGAGGTGACATCCTAAGGAGGAGTCATAGAAACAAGACGTACCAGGCGTAACTCAACGACAAAGCCTACATCCCCGTACAGGTCTCAAGAACTCATCCCAAAGACATCCTCATACCACAAACCACCCGAGGTGTAGACCTTTGGAATCTCGTCCCCTCATCCCCAGTGGTAAGGCTTGTGGTGACCCCGAGTCCGGTCCACCCCTCGTTAGCGATCCTCGAACTAAACCCATGACTTCGCCGTTTCATTTGTCAAATACATTTTATTCATTTACAATGATTCAATGCAATTCAATAGGCCTATAAACATTTAACAAAATGCATTTACAATGAAGGCATTCCATGCCTTTTCAAAATGATTTACAAAATAGATGTTCAGAGTTCAAATTGTTTTTACAAAATATCAATGTTCAAAAAGATGGAGTGAATGCAAATGTCGGAGCATACTTCGCAATTCTTCCTTTATGACTCGACGCTCCTCGATCTTTCCTTTTGTCCCTATTCACTTGGTACCTGGGCATTGATAAAAAAAAATACGCAAAGCATTTTCATGTTTAGGGTGTTCTATACAATTACATTCTTCATTTCAAGCTTGAGTCAAATTATGAAGTTTTACTAAACAAACTTTCTCTTCAAATCTTTTTTTGATGATTAATGTCAATACAATACATATACATATTTCATATTCAATCATTTATGGTTCATTGATCATCCCAAATACACACTTTCATATGCAATAATTTATTTATAATCAAATCATGCATTTCACAATGCTCTTTTCATTTCAATTTGCAATCATGCATTTCAATTCCAATATGTCAACAATTCAAATCAATTCAGTTCTTCCCTTAACGAATTTAACCTATGTTTTCGGTATTCAGGATTTTGGAATCACCGGCACGGTCCAGCTGGGCTGCTCACTGGTTATTAAAAATCAATTTCGTGAACACTGCCAATACTGTCTCGCTGGGCTACGGATCTGAGTGACACATTAACACATTTGTTCGCAGTACTGCTAATTTAACCCCTATTGGTATATCAACTATCCTAATGCAAATAAAACACACATTCATTTAAGGGCAAGCCTAAATCCTTATATCAAAATACAGTACAATATGTACATTAGTATAAACAGTTCATATTCAATAATCATGCAATTTTCATATGCAAACATTTCACAATCATTTGCCTCAAATTAATTAAAACAAAGCAATATGCTTGTCTTATAAATTTAGAAATAAACATTTCTGGGCCATTGAATGAGAATAGGAGAAGATAGAACAAACCAAATCATCGCTTGATTCCGATCTTCGGAATCTCAACTTCAATGCGTGCTTTCCTCCTCGTCAGCCCCTATTCAAATACAATGACAATCACATATTAGTAGGTTATTCTAGGAGTTTTTTGTCAGGGTTTATATCTACCCAATACCCCTTCACTTGCAAAATTTTCTAGGGACGCATGAGCCATAATTTGCTCATGCTTCCTTCAAGAAAATTTTAGCTCTATTTTTAGTAGGAATTGGAATCATTTCATTTGGATCATCCAAACTCAAGTTACGGCATTTTAATGCCAAACTGATCAGTATGCCCAACTCACTCAGTTACCTACTGTTATTCCCAATTTCAAGGGTCTTAACTCCATAATTTGGTAATGGTTCCTTCTACTAATTTAAGCTATGGTTCTAAGGGTTCTTCTCCAACCAGAATCATCCAATTTGGATCACCAAAACTCAAGTTATTACATTTTACATCCCGACTACTCCAATTGCAAAGCAGAATCAGACTATTCTTACACATAACTCCACTTTGACAGATTTCTGGGCACTTTGGGGTAACAATTTGCATACACTTCCTTCAAGTAAATTATTCCCCTAGAAGTCTATTTTACCCAGAATTTTGAATCACTCAATTTGGATGAGTGAAACTCAACTTATGTCCAAAACACTATAACAATACCCAAAACAGAGCATAACTAGTGAGCTACCCATAGCTCACCTTTAAGCCCATATTTTGGAGCCTTAGAGCTATAATTTGCTCCTGGTCCCTTCTATAAATTTGTAACCCTATCTCTTATGGTTCTTTATCAATTAGAATCACTTCATTTGGATGATTATAACTTAATCTATAGCCAAAACAAGAAAAGGGGTTTTGACAAAATTTTGACAGCACTTCCTTTGAAAACCCAACATTTCCCTTTTACAAACATTATACAAACCAATCCAACTAACAATACTCTCAAAACTCAACCCAAAAACCCCAAAACTCATTTAAACCAAAACAAAACTCTTATCCATATTTGGGGTTTTCCCTAACATCAAAATCACAAAAGATGAAGCAAGGGTTTGTTTTCTACCTAGCTTCTTCAAATCACCTCTAAGTCGCTGGATCACAAAGGAGCAAGAAGTGGAAGAAACCCCACCTTAACTCGATTCTCTTCCCAAGCCCTGAAATTTCTTTCTCCCCCTTTTCTCCCTCTCTCCTTCTCTCAAAATGGGATTACTCAAGAATGAGCTCTCAAAGCACCCTCACATTTTGGTCTTTGTCATTATTTAAGTGTAAGGCCATAAGTTTTTGCCTTTCCACACCTATTCTCATTTTCTCATTTTTTGGTCTTAAGTCACTTATTTTTCATAAGGCCTTGAGCCTGGGCCACAAAAAAAAATGCATTCTTTTAACTTAAGCTCCCTATTTGCTTTATAATCTATATTTCATTTTTTATTCGTGACTTCAACTCTCTATATTTACACTTAGACATATAAACTATTTACACTCGACCTCAGTCCTTTATTTTCAAATTTCAAATTTTCCTTACACTGGGTAAATTTACGGGGGTCCAATCAATTCTCATTTTAACATATAATATTTAATCATATGCTCACATTTTCACTTAATATTTCACAATTTAACAATTTATCAATTTTCTCGGAAAAACCCAAGTTTGGCTCAATTTATACCCGAAATATATAATAATATTATTATAAAATTCTGTGATATTTTAGATGCATGCCGTTTTACCAACCCATCAATCGGCCCACTCCATCGTGAGTCATGCACGTCCGGGGTAGCATCATGTCACCGAAAAGTCACACGGATACCGTCCGTGTAGGCAGTAATCCTCCTACTATCACAATCAATGACAATCCAGTGTGTCGTCAACCAATCCATGCCAAGAATGACATCAAAATCTGATATGTCCATTACCCGAAGGTCCACCGTGAGCAGAATCCTTGAGATCTCTAACTCACAATCCCGACATATCTTATCAATCCTCACCCTAATCCCTAGGGGAGAACTCACATGTAACGGCTCATCCAAGGGTTCCATCTCTAAGTCCAAAACATCCACACTAGATGCTGCAACAAAAGAATGTGATGCACCAAAATCAAACAGTATCTTTTCCCATAGGCGAGATAACATAAACATACCCTGTATCACCGACTAATCAACTGGCTCGGTCTATGGTGTGATGGCTTAGACACGCTCCTAGGTCCCTGATGTCTCGGCCCGTGAACCCTGTCCTCGACCTTAACCCATACCCCGGGTCTCTCCGCCAATCCGTGAGCATAAGGTGCCCGGTGCAAAGACCTGAGACCGACACAGTCCCTTCGCCCGCACCGGGTAAGAAGGAACAAATTGCGTTCGTGCCTGTCCCACTAATGACTGGGAATGCGCCATCCTAAAACCCTGGGATCCTTACCTCTAAGGGTAATCCCGCCTCACATGTCTGGGCTGATGGCAATGGAAACATGTCGCCGGTCCCCACCGGGCAAAGCCCCGGTCCGGCCTTACCCCGATACCGGCAAACTCACACCCCCCGAAACACTCCGAGGAGCGTAGGTCTTCTCGCTCTCTTTCCCGAATTGAAAGAAGGCTGATCCTCCTTCCTCTTCTCACTAATACCCGCATCTTGGATACTCTGTGCATCCTCTATCTTTCTCTCTACGGCCATAGCCGTCCTGACCATAGAGTCTATGTCTTATAGGAGAAATCCTGTAATCTTACTCCGGATGGACAATTTCAGGTCATCCTCAAATTTCTCACCTCAAGATATCTCAGGCCTCATGTCATCCCCGAAAACGTGCCAACTCGCGAACTCGCTACGCACTCGAAAGCACGCCATATTTCCTGCTTTAACTCAAGGGAACTCCCGAGCCTTTGCATGCCCAGCGCATGCCGGAAAATCTCACCCATGAAGAGCTCTCAACTCCTCCCCATGTCATCGGCCTCAAAATCCCCTCAGACTCTAACCCAATCCCACCATATACGTGGACTCACCCTCTAGCCTAATGTGGCTAGCCTGATCCGCTGCAGCATCTGAGGTGATCCCATAGTCTCCAAAATCCTCTCCACCTCTGCCGAAACTAATGATCAACTAACATCGATCCCCTCCCCTGTAAATGCTCTGAGGATGATGTGCGCTATAAAACCGTCGGAGGTTACTCGACCCCTTGACCCCGGGGCCACTAGCCTCGAGCAATGGCAAAGAACGCAGCACCCATGGCCATTACAAATGCCTGCTGGTCCAAGCCAGGTGGTGGTCGGCTGCTGCCCCATGGACGCACTTCTTACGTCCTGGTGTTCCTCGACTTCACACTACACAAGTTAAGATAGCAATTTGAGATTCTCTCTTTTCATTTATCACATTAGTGGTGCATAATAAACACTAATAAATAACCTATTCTACTTAATCATGTTATTCATTTTCAACCCCTAAGGTTACGTTTGATAACCCTAGTATTCTTCAATTTCTATACAGATTCTATCATGCATATATTCACACAACCACAATACATCTCACGTGGAACATATTAGAACACCAAAGCAATCAATGCACACAATGTCGTGTTCTACACCCATGCCAACTAATCCTAGGTATTTTGGACACCTAACTCTCAATACTCAACTATGACAAGCCAATATCCGAAAATACTGGTGGATACCCCCACCCGAGCTCCTGTGCACCGTTAACCTCACTGATAACAGTCGCGACACCCCCAAACTGGGTCCCTGACAACCCACAAACTGCGGAATTCTTATAGATTTCGTGTGACCAAATACCATTAATCGTTATATCCCATTTAATTCCGACCCATATTCACAAAATCAAGTGTATCTCGCTTTGTTCAAGAGCTCTACCCAACATAAACTCAGATAACAATATAATCATAACTTATCCGTGTCTCAACAGTAATATCAATCGGCTGCGGTCAAATCTATCCATATCCCCAATATACATTCCTTTACCGAGACCCATTCATTCACATTTAAATCTAAAATATGAAAATAAAACGCTTAATTACAGTCCATAAGAATCCGATCACGACCCTCTTACCATAATTACATACCCGACTATTTAGACAATAGTCCCAAATAATTTTTAGTTAAGCAATTCTTTTTTATACAAAATATTTTTACAAAAATATTATCACTCCAAAGGGTATTATCAAGACTTCACACATCGGCCTTCTTCATAATCACGGCCTCGCTCTGAGCCACTCGCACACCCTCGCACCTAAAAGGGGGTCCCACAACGGGGTGAGCAATGCCCAATAGAAAATTCTCCTACAAGGGCTACTCCCCACCTAAAATGCACATGCAATGGCAACCATGAAAACGTCCAATCACATTCCATATAACACGCAATCCCATATAATATTACATCATGCATGAGATGAGACTCCTCATGCTCATAACCCGAGTCCTCGATCGACTTCACACCCTAATACCAGTGTGGAAAACCGGCCATTGGTGTTTCACTCAATGACTTAACCTATTGGACAACTCTCTAATATTCATTTGAATTTTATTAAATCCCGTGTGTTTATTTGGGTAGCGAATTTCCGGGATTTCACCGCAGGCTTCGCACGCCTTTCGACACTTTCGCGAACTTTCATCGCTGGATACATATGTCTGACCAAGAATAAAATTTAGGTCTTTCACCCCTGGGGGGATCTGCCCTATCTTGCTTCACTCAAACACAATGCACTTTTATTATTCTTATTACTTACACAACCTAGTTCGATTTGGACGGTCGGGTCTCCATTTCCGAGCCTACCACACATTAACCAAGAATGGTGAATAACCAACACCATGCACACACACCAACACTGACGCTGATGTTATCAGCAGATGAAATGCATTTATGCCATTTCATGTTATGTCATGCTACATACACAATATTTATAAATTCCGGATAATTATATTTCCTACATATAATTTACATTCATCATAATTTCCATGTTAATACATCACGCAAACACATATTAATATGATTTTTACACATAACAACATATTATTTATTTTTCCAACAATAACACACAAAATGACCCAAATCTCGCATCTATAAATAAATAAGACCTCTTGGCCCCTTCACACCATAAACCATTTTGCTCTATTCATTAAAAATTCATCACATAATCGGTAAAAACTCAACAACAAAACCCAAAGACATTGTCCTGGATTAAAACAAACCTCAACCCAGGGCCCGAGACCGCTCTAACCAATCCCAAAAATTTTCAATATTCAGTCCCAAAATCTTTGGACTAAATCACGCAGTCAGATACAGCCCCAAAGAACACCCATGTCATTAAATGGCTTTTAGGATAGAAAATAATCCAAGTAGGAAAATTTACTACATTGCAGAGTTTGACGGAATTCCAAGATATTGGTACCCACGCATAGCCCGTGATGCGTGGATCGACTTTTACTCTCGAACCGTCGAGATTCAACCGTCGGAATACCTAGAAAATCCCTTTTTTTTCTCTCTCCTTTCTCTTTCTCTCTATCCGATTTCTCCTCTCTCCCTTGTTTGCTTCCCTTCCTCTTTTTCTCCTTTCTTTTCATTTCCTTATACATCGTACTTCCTTCTTATCGCTTGTTCATCTCATTTTTCTTTTCATTTTCCATTTTCCCTTTTTCTCTCATTTTCTCATCTCTTTTTTTTTTCTCTTTTCTCCTCCTTCTAACTTCTCCTATGGATCAAGTGGGGGAAACTTCCCCACTTTCCTCCTTGACCACTTGTCATCATCATGTTTTCCTTCCTTATTTTCTTTATTTCTTTTTCCCTTTTATTACATCACGAACACATAAATTTCAATGCAAATATTTATTCCAGTTGGTACCACATGATTCTCGCTAAGGTCACCACTGGGGGCCGCTTATACTAAGATCCACACGATCACGCATGGCCATCCAACCCCAGACTCGAAAAACGCGGGAATTCGACCATCTCGAATCCGACGAAATTCGACAAAGGAATAAGATTTCTAAAAACGACCAATAAAGGAAGTCCGTTTCATTATCCGGGATATCTAGAAAATTCTGCCAACCGAAATTACCGTTTTATCATTTTTCAGTAAAATTAAATTTTTCCCGAGTTTTACAGATTTTATGCTAAGCATGGCCAAAAAAATAACTCATGCTTGCTTAAGGAAAATAAACTAGTAAAGAAAAAGTTAAGATAAAAGAAGGCTAGATAAATTAATCTTAAATAATGTGATTATTTAGTCGGTATATTTTGGAACATGATATAGTGGGACCATAAGAGAGAAAAATTCCTCAGGATTCAAATTACTTGTTCTCCAAATTATGCTATAGTGGGACCATAAAGAGAGAAAAATTCCTCCAGGATTCAAATTACTTGTTCACCAAATTATGCTACAGTGGGACCATAAAGAGAGAAAAATTCAGAGTGGATTCAAATTACTTGCTCTCCAAATTATTGTATTCGTTAGACAAGTTATCTAATTAAATTCAAATAGAAATTGAAGTTTGACTTTACTAAGATTTGGATTTGAGACCAAAAATAATAATAAAATAAATGAGAGATTATCTCCTCGAAGTTAATATATGTGAGGATCTGTTTTACACAAAGCTAGAATAAAGAAAAAATTTCCTAAATTTAAACTTATTTCAAATAAATATTAGAATAAAGAATTTCTTGCCCCTTGATTTTTGGTCATTATCGCTTCAAAAAATCAATCATTTACACATTTTTCTATTAATCAATTTTTTAATAAAGGACATTTCACATGTATAAGGGATTTTATTTTGTTTTTTGGTTATTTTGTCGTATTAAGTTGTGACATTTTTATTTTTATGTCATTTAAATGAAGACTTTATACTACTGTAAGTTTTGGTGATTCTTCAACTGTGAAATTTATGGGAAAATGAGACATTAAGATTAGCACCAAAAATGGTTTTGTAGAAACTATCTCTAATGTCTTTTATTTCTCTCACTTGAAAAATAATTTGTTAAATGCTTGTCAATTGCAGGAAAATGGTTGTCATAACTATTCAGAATGGAGCATGTGAGATATATGACACTTCTAGAGGAGCTATTGCAATAGTTCAGATGAGTTCAAACAGATTATTCCCTTTATAGATTAAACATTTCCAGAATTGCTTGATGGCTAAGGTGAAAGATCTCTCTTGGTTTTGGCACTTTCTGACATGGTCATTTGAGCTTTGGAGGCTTATCGTCCTTGAACGCAAGAATATGGCGGCTGAGCTTCCTAAGATTGTTGTTTCTACTCAAGTATATGAAGAATGTGTTGTTAGCAAACAACATTGTGCTCAATTCCCACAAGGAAGGTCATGGAGAGCAAAGAATGTCTTGGAGCTGGTGCACTCAAACATTTACGACCCAATCAATCCAACGTCTAATGGGGGTAAAAGATATCTCATCACTTTTATTGATGATTACAGTCGCAAAACCTAGGTATATTTTTTGCAAGAAAAATCAGAAGTTTTTAGTGCAGTTAAAAGCTTCAAGACACAGGTTGAAAAGGAAACAGGGAGTGTTATTAAAACACTTCTTATAGATCGAGGTGGAGAATATTGTTCCAATGAGTTCAAAGCCTTTTGTGATCAAGAAGTTATCTGACAGGGAGACAGCCACGCTCCACGTTTTTTTAATAATAAAATTTTAATAGTTTATTTTAGTTATTGCAATTTATCTTTATCTTTAGGTAGTTAGTGGAGTATTTTAGAATCTACTATATTCACTAGCATGCACGTTTTAGTTATTTGTTTTGTATTTAATTAAAGCCTCATAATTATAGGAAGGAGGAGAAGAATTGTTAATTATCTTTTGTCCAACAAACAACCCACGAGGGTTTTATCATTTGGTATCAGAGTCTGTCCTAAATGACAACTCACAAGAAGAGACTCGAAGCCTTAGAGAACAATGTCAACGACATCCAAGAAGGCATGACTAAGATGTTTGCTGAGTTGTAGAGGTTGTCAGAATCCTTGAATTCAAAGGGGGATTTCGAGCAAGGGAGCTCTAGCCAAAACAGGATAAATGAGGGGGAGTCGGGAAGAGTTGCTTCACCACTGCGATGAAACAACCTGGAGTTTTCGAGGTATGCCGCACGCGACGACTCATCGAGTGGCTTAACTGCGTGGCACATTATTTTGAATATCAAGAAGTGCCGGAGCAGGAAAAAGCGATGATGGCAGCTTACTACATGGAGGGTAAGGTGCATCAATGATGGCAATGGCTACGTCGCATCCACCAACAAGAAAATCGTGTAATCACCTAGTAAACCTTCGAAGATGAGTTATGGTCCCGGTTTGGTCCACCTATAGAGGTTGATTTCAACAAAGCCATGAAGAAACTACAACAAACAGGTTCCCTAACTGAATATCAAGAAGAATTTGAAAGATTGGAGAATAGGGTATATGGGTGGTCCAAAGAAGCACTGATTGGGATGTTCAAGGGCGGATTGACAATGGAAATAGCAGAGATAGTAAGGATGATCAAACCTCAATCACTGAAAGATGTCATTAGTTTGGCACGTATGAAAGACGATCAAGTACAAAGGACTAAAAAATCATCCACCTCACTCTAGCGAGTAACGCAAGAGCAATCTTCTATGCAAAAAGATGCAACCATCAAGAGCCTAAATACGATTAGAAATGCAAAGGCTACAAGCCCGTAGCCTTTACTTCAATCGCAACGAGGGTTCATACCGGCCATCGCTAGTCAACCCTCAACTCGTTATTGCTTGAGGATTGAGGAAGAAGAACCGAAAATTGTAAAACCTCGAGGACAAGGCCGCCCCGCGGGTAGGCTTATAAAGAGGCGGCGCCGCCCCACATTTTTCTCTAAAAATAAATTTCTATTCAAAAGCAGAGGCCTACGAGCTTCTCGATCCCTTTATAGAAGAGCTCTCTACGATCTGATTCTGGGCCATGGTCTCACTTGCTTTCTCCATTCTAAAGTTTACCATCGACGAGGTATTTCTCCAATTATTTGGCTCATGGATGTCAGTGGTGTGAAAAAATTTTGGTTCGATAAGCTGTTCTGAGGATTCCTTCCGACTTTTTCTCGGATTCGGGGTTTTTGCTGAATTGTTGATTCAAGGCCCGGGATTTGGATTTCGGGGAATCATGGTTTTTCCGGTTTTCAAATTTGTGATTGATGCTGTTCGTAAATGTAGGAAAAGATGTGGTGATGGGGAAAACAAACGCAAATCAGAAATATATCCGTATTTTTGGTATCGATCATGTCACTGCTCGAGGGTTTTAGTTTGGTTTTGTCATTGCTATTTTTACATATTGATTTCGATGTGAAGTTTCGGATCAATTTAGGGTTCATGATGGTTATGGTGATTTCTAATTGATGTTCGCGCTTTAATTTCTTTGTTCTTCATTCCCGTTTGATTTTAAGTGCTTGGTCGGTAATTGGTGTTTTAAAGAAAAACAAATGTAATTTTGATTTGGGCTGCCATCTGTTTGGCTCGAGAAGGTCAAGAAAGGGAAGGAAAACAATAAACAAGCAGTAGGCTTCAGATAATATCTACTTTCTCGCTCACCGAAACAGCCTTTTTGGTTTGGCCAAATTGTTTGGTTGCTGAATCTTTAAGCTTCTGAAAGTTTTTGGTTTTCCTCCCATCATATCTGATTTCAAGAAGGATCGAGTAAAGAATAGTAAAAAAAAAATAAAAAAATCTCAACCTTTTGGTTTCATCATGAAAATTAATTGAAATGTCTGAGGGCAAACTGGAGGTTTACATTTCACAACCTCTTGGAAGAAGAAGGAATTAGTCAAGCTAACCGAGACCTCTTGGAATTAGTCTGAGGTATAAGCAAACGTCATCGGATAACCTAATCGCCGAGACGTGGGGCAACCGCCGTATAACCATAGTTTTTAAATAAAAATATTGAATTTAACATTTGTTCTACGCATTTGCTTTCCTCCGCACTATATTTGTTGTGATTGATTGGTTTGAAACAGAATGTGGGAAGAAGAGAGGAGAAATCGTGGGATTGATTAATTGATTAATGCCCATTTTTTATTTTCTCACTTTTCTTGAAACCAAATAAGAGGATTTGATTCTGTTGCTCGCAAGTGTAAGTTTTCTATTTTTCATAATTAATTTTGAATATTTTCATGTTTATTTTTCAAATGAATAAGTAGTAAGTGTGATAGACTAGTAGTGGTGATAGGAGGTTTGGGGTGAGCCCATTGAAAACCCTATTTGTGTGTTGATTGTTGTAGAATGGTTATAGGAGGTTTGGGGTGAGCCTATTGAAACCCTATTTGTGTGTTGATTGGGTCAGTAGAATGGTTATAGGAGGTTTGGGTGAGCCTATTGAAAACCCTATTTGTGTGTTGATCAGATGTTTTCCTAGTTAAAACTTTATTTTTTTTGTTGTCGCATTTTCTCTAATATATGATTTTTTATTGGATAAAATGAGTTTCTTTATTATTGTTATAGTATTTGTTTGATATATTTTTAGTGTAGTAGTGGTGATAGAGGTTCAAAGTAGCTACAATCAAAACCCTTTTATGAATTGGATTGTTGTAGTATGATTTTAGGTTTTAACATAATAAAAACTAAGGTTTTAGGCTTAATATTAATATTACAAGTAAAAAAAAAATTTATACACAATAGGCCCCCTTTTAGAATGCCGCCTTAGGCCCCCCGCGCCACAGGGCCGGCCCTGGACAAGGTGCCACTTCGAGGGGAGGGTGATGATAGGAGACAGCCACGTCTCCACGTTTTTTTTAATAGTTTAGAATTTTAATAGTTTATTTTATTTATTGCAATTTATCTTTTATCTTTAGATAGTTAGTGGAGTAGATTTAGGAATCCACTAGCATGCTTATTTGTTTTGTATTTAAAGCCTCATAATTATAGGAAGGAGGGGAATAAATTTGCTAATTATCTCTTTGTCCAACAAACAACTCACAAGGGTTTTATCATATTCAAAGAGAACTCATAGCAGCCTACTCACCTTAACAAAACGGTGTATCAGAGAGAAAATCAGAACCATTCTCAACATGGTTAGAAGCTTATTAATGACAAGAAATGTTCCAAACAGTTTCCGGCCAAAAGCAGTGAATTGGTGGTGCATACATGTATTGAATAGGAGCCCCACTTTTTCTGTCCAAAACATGACACGTGAGGAAGCTTGGAGTAAGAGGAAACTAACAGTTAATCACTTCAGAATTTTTGGTTGCATGGCTTATGCACATATTCCAGATGAGAAAAGAAAGAAGCTTGATGATAAGGGTGAAAAATGTATCTTTCTTGGGGTAAGTGAAAATCTAAAGTTTATAAGTTATTTAATCCATTCACGAAAACGATAGTGATTAGCAGGGATGTCATATTTGTGAGGAAGAAACATGGAATTGGACCAAGAATGTTTCCAAGTAGCAACTAATTCCTATAACTTTTGATGAAGATGGAAATCAAGATGAACCACAAAATCAATCTTCCCTTGTAAACCAGCCATAAATACAAGCTTCTGGTGAAGACCATGAAGTAGAGCATCTCAATAAGGAAAGTCAAACATATTTAATATGTCATGAGCCACGCCTACGGAAGCGACCAGCATGGATGATAGATTATGTAAGTGGAGAAGACTCATCCAATGATGATCAACTTGCTCATTTTGCTTTGTTTGCAGATTGTGACCCTCTCACTTTCCAAGAGGCTGTTAAAGAATCAAAATGGCAAGAAGCCATGAATGAGGAGATCAAGGCAATCAAAAAGAACAAAACTTGGGAGCTGATAGAACTTCCAAGAGGGCAAAAATCCATCGGTGTCAAATGGATTTATAAAACAAAAATAAAGGAGAATTGAGAAATTGACAAGTACAAGGTTCAATTAGTTGCAAAAGGGTACGCAAGAATTTGCAAGGTTAGACACAATTCAGCTGGTTCTTTCCATGGTTGCCCAAAAATCATGGAAGGTTTATCAACTAAACGTGAAGTCGGCGTTCTTACATGGAGAATCGCAAGAAGAAGTGTATGTTGACTAGCCTCTTGGATATGTGAAACAGAGCAATGAGAATAAGGTAATCAAACTAAAAAAAACATTATATGGACTAAAATAAGCACCAAGAAGCTTGGTATAGTCGTATTGATGCTTACTTTAATAGAGAAGACTTCTGCAAATGCCATCATGAGTACACACTTTCTACAAAGCTGGGAGGTAATGGTAAATTACTTATTGTGGATGATTTAATTTATACTGGCAATGATGAACTCATGATTAAAGCTTTCAAGAAAAATATGATGATTGAATTTGAAATGACTGATTTGGCATGATGGTATTATTTCTCGGGATTGAAGTTGTATAGTCATCTGTTGGTATTTTTATCTCACATAAAAAATACGCCCTTGAGTTTTTAATCAGGTTTGGAATAGACTGCAATCTAGTTTCTACACCAACAGAGTTTGGCTTAAAGCTGATGAGAGATGATGGAGCTAAGCAGATAAATGCCACATTTTACAAGCAGATGGTGGAGAGTTTGATGTATATAACCTCAACAAGACCTGACATCATGCATGGTGTTAGCTCCACTAGCCGTATAAAAGATAGAAAAAGCACATCAGGATTTGTCTTGCTGATGAGTTCAGAAGCGATATCTTGCACTACAAGGAAGAAAGTTCATCGTTGTCACCAATTTGTTAAAAGTAGTATATAATGCAGCTATAAAATATAATTATGGATGAAAACAAACTGCAGTATGACATGGGCCGTAGGTGGTGGAGAAATCTCATAGAAGCAAATCTACACTTTAAGTAAACATGCCATAGGCTTTTCAATTTGGCATAGTTTATAGCCGTGGTTTGTGGTTGACCTTAACCATAGGGATGGTTTATAGCCTCGCTTTGAGGATTACCCACTACCATAGAATGGGTTTATAGTCGCGGTTTTTGTCGATCCTGCCATTATGAAATTTGGTTTTTTTAATCATGATTTGTGGTTGACCCTGGCCATAGGAATGGTTGATAGCCGCGGTTTTTTATTGACCCCATGATAGATTGCTAACACAGATTGACTCAGCCATAGGAATCATTTATAGTTACGGGTCATGGTCGACCCTACCATAGAACGGTTCATACTACATTCTTATTTTTGATCATCTAGCCATAAACTCAATAAGCAACCTGGTTTGGAATAGGTTAATTTTGATCATTCAGCTGAAACTCAATAAAACAACCTAGTTTGAATAGGTTATAACCGTTACTATAATGTCTTTATGGTTGGGGTCAAACTACAACCACGGCTATAAGTTATACATATAAGCATGATTTGAAAATGACCGTCACCTTAATTATTTGAATATGTTAATGGATATTATTTTTTATTTGATATTTTCTCTCACTTTGGTCCACCAATTTTTATTATTTTTTTCAAAATTCATTTAGTAAGCACATTCTATTAAACATGCTGTAAATCTCAAACTCTGCATAAATACGTTTCCATATAGATATGTTCAATTCAAAAACGAATTGAAAGGGGAAAACAGAAACTGCAATACCTGCCATAAAATTGGAAAAAGAAAGACAACAATTATAAATTATAAAAAGACTCAACTCTTAAACTCAAAATCTGATTCTATTATGCCAAAAGTACATTCTATTAAATGGTGAAAAGCCAAAATTCAAACTGGTTATTGAAAATATCTTACAATTAAATTCAAAAGAGAGATTCAAAACTCCTCCCTTGCTTTTTGCTGCACTTCCTCCTTCACCATCTAAAAGCTGCTAATGAATTGTTTCCATTGAATAATCCATCAAATTCACACTAAAGTACAAATGATAAATGTTTCTGCTCGTGTTAAAAGTCTTCACCAGATTTATCTGATTATACCTTATAACCAACTTTGATTTGTCTCACTTGAGAAACAGTCAATAATATCTGTTCTTAATGCAATGATTATCATTGAGAGATATATATATAGCAGAAAAGATATATATATTTGTAATAATAAAACTGTGTTAATCAAGGTTTAATATATTTTAGAGAGAGATATATATGGTATATATATATATATATATATATATGCAAATATAAAATATATTACAAATAACAAAAACGGTAAGCTAATCCATATTTTTAAAAAATTTCATATTCATTGACATAATCTTGATTCCCACCTGTCTCATAGGATCTAAAAGGATGTTCTGAATTTCTAGATCCTGCATAGCCTTAGCCTGCAAAGGAATAAAACAAACTTCAGATCGTGGGTAGAATGGGTGGGCAGGCTTGTGTCTAATTGGTGTTTACTTTTTTTTTTTTTTTTTTTGTGTTATTTGCTTTCATTTGTACTGAGAGTGGCTCTCAATAGCCTACTATCCCTGTTTTCTCAGCTGTAATTTTCCCATTCCAGTAACTAACCAAGTTTTCCATCTGAACTCCTTTGATTATTGATGATTTTCAATTCAAATCAGGTCATTTTCTGTAGCATTTCAATCAAAATCTGTCATTTTTCTGGGTACAAGATAGAAAACATAGAGTGGTGCATATATATGTCAAGTTCAATATACACCAATAATAATAATAATAATAATAAGTATACAAAAAGACAAGAGCAGAAAGAGTCAATAAAAACATTATGGATAGAGAAAATCTAAAATTCTTCCGAGCTCAAACCACGGGTTATTTAGCCGAGACTGGCCCAAGAAACACTGTGCTTCAACTCAATCACAATATGTTCCACAAACAAGAAAAAAGTGAAATTAGAACACCCATTTTTTCAATGTCTCCAGCAAAACTGGCAAATTTGAATCAGGATCCAGTAGGACAACCAAAAAACCCTATTTTCCTTCCAACAGAAAAGGACCTTTGAGCAAAAGCTCACATAAACTAACAGCAATGATGCAGGTGTTTATTGCTTTATAGTCAAATTTTACTCCAGAAGCTCAAATTTAAGCTCTTTAAGGATGCTAACAAGAATCAAGTCTGTTACCAAAGCATCTGCCATGAAAGGTAAAACTATTCTCATTCACCCCTCACCTATCTATTGAGAATTTATAATCTGGAGTAGATGTTCAATGCTATTACATTCCCAATAAATGTTGCATGCTACTCATATTTTATGTTTATTGTATAGTTCCTTATCTAGCTACTTCAATTGCTCTAAAAGTATGGGTACATCATTTACAGAAATTAAGAAGCGGATGGAGAAAGATATTGATGAAGGGAAGATAGCAATTTAAACAGAGCAAAACTAGAAGCAATAAAACAAAAAGTGTATTAACTTTACCATCCAGCCCTCAATACACCAGAATGTTCTGTGAGACTAAGCAGCCTGTCATTATGCTTGTCTGTTGTTTTCTGATTCTCTTCCTCTCCCCTTTTGTTCATAACTTAGACAATCGAAAAGCCTGGCTGTGAAAAGGAACAGGTGTTGATCGATCATATCAACATGACAGTTATAACAAGTGCAAACAATTCATGCCTAGATTACTTTACTTCAACCTTCTTTTACAGCAGAATTTAGCAATTTGCTGGTCCTAATCAATTCTTCAATCTCAGTTCATTGACAAAGAAGTTCAAAGACCTAATGATAGACTTTCAGGTTTGCCTGAATTGTAATCTGGTTATCTTTGTTAGTAGTTTTTTTTCAATCTTCTCATCAATGTACTGCATTTGTTCTTTAGACAAAAGATCCAATATGAGTACCGTGAGGTTGTGGAGAGAAGGGTCATGACAGGTTAGCCTGCAAACTCTCAAAGAATTTTTTGTTTAAAAAACCCTCAAATTAATGGTCTTTCTAGGAGTTTAGGCTCTCAATGATCAAGATTCCTTCCCTTAACTCACACTTTGTGTTCTGATTTTGTGATTGAACAATCACTGGAACCAGACCAGATGAAGAGGTGAGTCTGAACCCTCCATTAGAATTTGAGCTATAAAATGGATATGGTTGTTATCATAATTGGACAAAATTCAATGACTTCTTAGACAATAGACAACCTGATAGAAACCGGAAACAGCGAGCAAATTTTCCAGAAGGCAATGCAGCAAAGGAAGTGAGATTTATGAGATGGTATTAAGAAACTTGGCGTGGGGAAATATGTTACTTGTGTAAACAAATTAGCATACAGGTTTTCTCTAGCTCCATCTCCAACTGTGACACAGGAAGTAACAAGGACAGAAAGAGGGAAGTGACAAGGACAGTAGCAGCAGCAATTTCGCAGAGCAGGGATCATAAGGAGGAAACAAATAACAACACACAAAAAGGGGATGGATAAAAAGAAAAAGGAGGGAACAGAGAAAAGGATAGTGTTTTTGGTCTTTTATGATGTTAAATTTGTCTTTAATAAGTTGGTTTGATAGCCACACGTGCACTTAAAGGTATTATAGTATCTCATCCTTTACTAGAATTATTAATCCAAGAAACACAATTTTGCAGACACTGTGAGTTCAGCCCAATCATGATAAATGAACAAAAAAAACCCCTAAATCATCCAACAATCCAGCCGGATTGAACCCTCAAAAATAAATAAACACATCCCACCATGACCAATTGCTCAAGTGCTAATTACATTACTTTTCAGAGATGGTACAGGATTTCTGATTGAATTTTCTCTGTTGGGATGGATAGGTGTCGAATGCATTGACAAGCTTTCCACGCTGAATAAAATTATGGTTCTGACTGGAGATAAGATGGAGACTACGCCAAATATTGCATATTAGTGGATAATGATCTTCTATATCAAAAGATGTTGAAGCATAATTGCCATAAATTTTTTACCATGTTCAAATTTTGCAGGTTTGCCTGTAGTTTGCTTAGACAAGGAATGAAGCAAATAATAATCAATTCAGAAACCTCAGCAATTAAAGCACTGGAGAAAGTAGGGGATTTTTAATTCCAGACCAGAAAAATCATAAAAAGGAGCATCCTATTCATAGAAGAAGAAACAGCAGCACTAACTCATTCAAAATGGAACATAAATTACATGGTCCTTAAAAATAAAATAAATAAAATAAATAAGGTCTAGATTTTCTTGAAACTTAGAAATCAACTTCTAGATTCTTTCTGTCTTATATTGAAAGGGGAAAGTGACTGTCACTCAAGCCCCTGTGCAATTTCAATCCACTAAAAGCATTCAGACTCTTCAACATTTGTTGAATCAATGAAACTCAAAACGAGAAAATCAAACACATCAAACTCATATTTCATGTTCAATTCATAAACGAAAATGCTAACAAGAAATCGGATCATAATTAAAATCAACTATCCAGAGACACAGAATGAGCTCGCATTCTTGTTTTTCATGCATCTAACTATAATTAAGACAACTGTTTTGTTTGGTTGCCAAGAAAATAAGGAAAAGTAAATGTACCACTTGTTGAAATCCTGTGAGGTAAATGGCAATGGAGCACTCATCTCATCCGGACAAAGCGCAGCCATTGTGATGTCGGTGATGGCCGGAACCACCATGAACGTGGCCAAGTTATAGAGAAAGACAGTCATAAATAGATGTCTCAACCCAGAAAGCTTTTCCATTTCAAAGCGTTCTCCGCCTTCACACACTATCAAAGAAAACAAGATAAAAGGGAAAGGAAAAAGGGTTTATAATTCAAATCCAACTCTGAAAATAACCGAAAGCCAAATTCACTCAAATCTCAGCAACAACACTACTTTTCAGGATTCAGCAGAAACCCAAGATCACACAGCAATTCAACTGGAAGATCAAAATGAAAAATCGAGAATCAAGAAAAAATAGATTATGGAAGAAGATAAAGCTAGGGTTTGCATTAAGCAAAGCCAAAGAAAAAAAAAATCAGCACAGATTAGCTCCACAGTAGAAGCAGACATCAAAGCATCTTTCGTTCTTCTGCAAGATTCTCGATCTCGCGAAAATGGGAGATGGTGAGGCGAATTCACATAAATAGTTGCCTTGATAGGGAGATTCTCAACAATACTTACTCCTAAACCTAATCAAAACAATAAATCAAATTTTAAATCAAATAGGTGGTTTTAACTTAACTGAACAAACTCCTGTTCTACAAAAACAATAAATTCAATTTTAAATTAAAGATAAATATAAACTAAATCATATTCCTAGTAAAATAATAAAATCAAACTTTAAAACCAATATTTTATTTTACCGAATCTTACGCTCCATCATTCTCGCTGGAAAAGATTCATCCTCGAATCTGACTTATCTGAATCGTCAACAAAAGGAACCAAATGCTTGATATTGAAAACATGGGATGTATGAAGGCCGTCATAAAGTCGAAGACGACATGCATTTGGGTTGATTTATGAAGCACCTTTAAATGACCAGTCTTTTGACCCTTCAACATGTTGTAGTCGTGGAGTAGGAAGTGATCCTTAATCAAAACAGCCTAAACTTTATTCTCACCTCAAACTCAATATGGTGACAATGGCAATCCATTGTTATCTTATATTTCGCAATTGAGGCAACAAGATGATCATAAGTGAGCTTGTGGATGCATTGCAAGTCCGTACGAAATCACCCGCTCTCGCGCATAAACCTGGGCAGGATCGGATAGAGTGGTCAACTAACGGATATCTTCAGAATAAAACACATGGTTACAATGCGCGGCGCAGCCAATAGCGACTATTATTTAACTCGAATTACTGTAAATTCCAGCCGGCATCAAACTTCCTGGGAAGTTAACATTTTCAATTTGTTTGCTCGAGCATCTACGCAGTGCATGCCTGGTCGCTAATGTGGGTCAGATATAAGTCTGCATATCTATCTCATAGCATCTCAAGAATTTTAACACCACTTCGATGACCTGGGGTGCTCATACTATTTGACCATAAAGATAATCCAGCAGTGCCAGGCTCAGCACTAGTAAAATAAATGAACACCTGTTAAATCGAATATAAAGAATAGGTCAAAAGAATAGTTGCCAGTACAAATGGACATTGAATACCATCGCTCGTATAATCACACGCTGCCATTATAGTGAAATACTGTAGTTAATACGATAAAACTTTCTGAATATTTTCAGTTTTATGTCGTTCGCGTATTATTGTTGTCAGCCGATCTTCATACTCAGCATTTTCATCTGTTTTCTGATTCTTCAAGACGCGAAATTAAATAACTATTTTTAAAGGGATTTGCAGGTGGGTGTTCTTTTTGCACACATACCATTTATGGACCGTAAAGTAGCTCCCGTTGGTTTATTGCTAGTGATACACGAGCGCCTTCTCGTGCTCAGAACAGATCGTTCTCTCTGACAGATCTCGCTGGCCTGTCGATCACCACATTTAATCGAGGTGAACTCTGCTTGCTTAGTTCGATACCACTTTCTTGAGCCAAGTGAGAAGAGTATTGTCTGAAGTAAACTGCCGCTCACAGATTCAAATGCCAGGTTGTCGCTGGCCTTCAAGAAATTGAAACATACCAGCTCTTTCGGTACGTAGGGCCTCCGCCGTGGCAATGAGACAGTCTATATTCGGCATGCAAGAAACCTGCCATCGCACAAGAACCCAACTCCGCAGTACCAGAACCCACCAAAGTCGCTGGAAACGACCGCTGCAGCCATACCGACCGCGCTTTCTCCCACCACACACAACGGGCTGCCGCTGCGCCGCCGCGCTGTTTTATTCACTTAATGGTCGACTCACCGACCACACGCCACAAAGATCATCGATCACAAGAATGATCGCAATTTTCGAACGAAGAGTCAATTCCGTAAATTGCCCAACTTCAAACATTGCCAATTTGAAAGAACATAATCGCATACCGCCAAAAATGACAACACCCGCATCCGCAGGGTCAAAACTAATAAACGATAAGCAACTCATCAACACAGCAAAAAAGAAAGAAAAGTTGTGTTAGTGCCAGTGTACCGTGCGAAAATGAAAAGCTCTTCGCTTACTTCCGCATCTTCTTCGTTGCAAACACGTTAAGTCGCTGCTTCCTCTTCTCGGGTAGTCAGGTAGTTTATGTGTTTTCAGCTTGCCTCATCTCGCATTTCGCAGGATTTTGCGGATCGGCTCAGTTATCGCTATACCGCGACAGCTCTTCCTTGTCGCCGACATCATCCATGTCGCGACATCGATCTCACGCTTTATTATCGATCTCACGTCGCGACATCAACTTTTAAGTCTATGCAAACTTCTTGAGCGACCTTGAATTAGTCGTTCGCGATGTTTCGACGCCAATCTTTGGCAAAACGGCTCCGTCTTGCGGGCTTCAAATGGTTGCTTGCGATGTGCGACATCGATCAGCCGTGACATGACAGGAACTTACTTGGCGCGCGATTGCTCTTGGTGTCGCGGCGACAATCTCTTTAATCGCGACATCAACTTATGGCTCTGCGGTCTTCGCGATGGTTCACATTGTCGCGACATCAATCCCACTGTCGACTGATTCATGCCCTTGCAGGTTTCAATTGGTCGCTACTGATGTCGCGACTTCAGTAACCATCAAGTGAAGACTGCAGAGCCATAAGTTGATGTTGCGACAAGAGATTGTTGTCGCGACACCAAAAGCGTCGGTGGCGGCTTGCAGTTCCATGGGCGATGTCGCGACCGAGAGATTGATGTCGCGACATCGAGGCAACCATTTGAAACTGCGAAGGCGTGGTACGTCTCGCGACAAGAGATTGATGTCGCGACATCATGAACGACTAATTCAAGGCTGCATAGACTTAAGTTGATGTTGCAACGTGAGATCGATGTCGCGACATGGATGATGTCGCGACAAGGAATTTGAAGTCGCGACTTGAACAGTAACTTGGGCGATCCGCGAAATCCGACCCGAGCGCTTTGGGATTAGGGCTGATTGAGAAACCATAAATACCGCGGCTACGAGGAGAAAGAGGAGCCAGCGACAGCGGTGACACGGGCGAAGATGCAGGTAGGCGAAGAGCTCGACCCCTCCTTTTAGTTTTCTTTTCTTTCTTTTCTTTTCTTTTTCTTGATATTTGATAGTTAGAGATTAGATTAGATTTATCGTTTTATTTTCGTTTTATTTTGGATCGGGTGTTGTCAGTTTTGGCGGCCGAATGAAAATTCTATTCTTTTCAAATTACTACGGAATGTTTGAAGTTCGAGACAAATTTATGGAATTCAACTCTTCGAGTTTCAAATTGTGGCAGCCATTCTTTATGATCGGAGAATGTTGTAATGTGTAATTCGATGGTAGGGAATCCGGCTTCCATTAAGTGAATGCTATAGTGAAATTATCTTTCTGTAGTCGTTTCCGGTGACTTTTGAATTTAGTTTCTGAATTTTACTTAAGGTTGGGTTTCTTTGTTTTTTTGATCCCGAATATCCCGAGTTTCTTATACCCGTTATAAGATTTGTCTCATTGCTCGATTTCAAGGGAGGCCCTACAAGTGACCGCAGAAGGCATTCACAGGAGTTATGAACAATTTCTTGAAGGTATATTAACCTGCTATTTGAGATCTAATGAGCTTGGCAAGTTTAATTCGATAAATCTCTTCTCACTTGAAATCAAGAAAGAGTTGAATGAGTTATCAATTTAAACTGTGAGTTCACCTCGGTCGAATAATGAGGCGATCCGTGTTAAATCGAGATCTAATCAAGGAGGGTGATCTATTCTAATTTTTGAGGAAGAGCATCCCGGAAGTTGTATATCCTTGACCGATAGCAGGAGCTAAGGTTTACGATCCATAAAATGGGTATGAAGTATTACGAAAGAAAAATACCGACAAGGAAATCCCTTTTAAGTAGTTATTTATTTCTACACATCTTGAGAATCGGGGAGAAAAATTAGATAATGAAATAATGGAATATGGAGAGATCCAGCGTGCTATTAAACACCTTGGGCCAGTTTTAAAACACAGTATTCAAGAGTTTTATCGATTATTAACTACGAGGATTGGTGCCGCTATAGTAGCATATGATGTGTTCTCTGAAAGATAATTATTCGGTGTCCATTTATTTTCTTAACTATTCTTTATTTTTATTCTTTATATTCAGGTTTATTTGATTGTTCATTTATTTTACTCGTGCTAATTATAATTTCCGGCACCTTAATTTGGAATCCCACTAACATCATTTTATGGTCCCGAATAGTATGGAGCTTGAGTGGTCGGGGTAGTTGATTTAAAATTCTTGAGATCTCTGGCCCAGGATCGATGTCTGAGACTCTATCCAATTTTTATTACTTGTCGACTGTGCACTTACGTGGGATCAGGACGAAAACCAAAATTGAAAATGATTAACTCTGGGGGCTTTTGGTCTCAACAAGTTTTATGGTGTAGTTTCGGGGATTAGATAATAGTCCTTTAGTAATTGCGCCCACGTAAAATTTCTTATATGTGTTTTAGTCTGAGGTCATCAGTTTTATGGCGCCGTTGCCAGGGATCGAAAGAATTTAGTAAATCAATATTCGAGGCGAGAAAGAAGGAAATGCCTGTTGGACATTTAAAAAGAACAAAAATAGCTTTAAGCGGTGGTTATTTTGGCATACTTGGCATATGAAACCATATTGAATATATTTGTTGTTTTGACTAATCTATTAATGGGAGTGTATTTTGCTTTTAGAAAAACTTTGATGCATAGGAAGCAGAAAATTGATGCGATTCGGTGGTCGAATTAGAAAACGCCGCGGCAGAAAAGACAAGGAAGCGAGAAAAACACCACCATGGCGAGATGAAAACGGGATCAAGGCGAGGGACACGGGGCGACGAGAGAAGACTATCGATCAACGATACCATGGAGGGAATTTTGGAGGCCGATCATTCGAGGATGAATACCGGCAATCAGGGACAGCACCTGCTATAATTCTGTAATTTTGAGAGCCAAACCGGCACATTAATTACCATGGTCAGTGACATCTGGTTCTTGGTCATCTCATTTGAAGACGAGAAACTTGAACACTGGAAGGTGCTCGGGATGGTATCTGATGAAGTTGAATGGAGTGAGACCGAGGAGGTGAAATTAAACTACATCTATTCCCTTCTCTCTAAGGGAATCACGGCTGACTACATGGTATGAATCTTTCCATAAACTCTGTTGATGCTTGGGAGAGTACATTAGAAGGTATATTTGGGCGGGTTCTTCCCAATCCCTCGCTTTTAGAAAGGAGGGAAATCATTATGTTTGACGGGGGGAAGATGAGGCATGTAGTAACGGGAAAGATTCAGCGGTTGTGAGAAGATGTCAATGCATGTGGGATAGATCTGAAGACTCAGATGGACATTGTATATCATGCCTTGTAGTCTCATGAAAGGGATCATTGATGCTTCATGTTGTGGAGAGCGTTGACGAAAAAGTCTTGAAGAGCGAGGCGATTGAAGACACGGCTAAATCACCCGATATGAAAACTCCTTGAGTTTTCAAAGGAAACGATAGAGGAAAGGGATCATGGAGCTGAAGCGAGATGGCGGCCGTGATGAGTTGGATGCCATTATGCAATTTGGACAAGCGAAAGGAAGAGCCTTTGCATGCAAGTGAAATAGGAGTAGTTGAAGAGGATTATTGAAGGAAAGTCTTGAGAGAGGCTGGCGAAGGGTGAATTCTATGATCTTTGAAGAGGTTAAAGTATTTAGACCAGAGCACATTTGAAGCCAATACTAACTTTGCCGGCCACATTATCACCAAATGCTTGAGGAACAGGCCCAGGGTGGAGGGGCTTCCACGAGGCTGAGGCATGGGCGAGAACCCTCAGCGGGGTTGCTCGAAACAACCGAGGTTCAATGACGGCCAATGAGAAATGAACCACGAGAAATAAGATATGTCGAAGAATTCGAGAGGGAGGGCCCAATCTTGAAAGGCAGATCTGCATTTCATGGGATAATAAGAAATTTGTCGAACCTCCGTGAACAAAAGTTTGCGAGTTGGAAGCAAGCTACTTGCCAGTTCTGAATTTTCGAACACCACCGATGCATCCACTGAAGAACACGGAGACACAAGTAGGAGCGGTGGCCCTAACCCTGAGCTAGAGAAAGATACCTTCCCAGTGACACAAAGAAAATCGAGGGCGTATGGTGTAATGCAAATTTGAGGAGTGGGAAGGAAATAGAAAGATGAAAGAAAAGATAGCGACAACAAGAAGGAGAGCCAGACCCGAGAAGGGAAGAGGTGCGGAGAAGAAAAAAGAAGGAGTAGAAGGGAAGAACATCCAAGAATCTAGACCTGCAGTCCCATTTCCATAGGCTGAGGAAATCAGATAGAGGGAATGGTTCTGCGAGGTTTTGAAAACTTCCAGGAAAGGCTGGAGATCGGTATGCCTTTTCTTTGGCAGTGTGCTTTCAGTCCACTCTATGCAAGAACACTTTTGAAGGACATATGCCAGGCAAGAAAGAAAGATAATGAAGGAAAGATAGTGAATCCTCACGCCACTTGTAGTGCGTGTCAGGAAAAGATTTCACCGATAAAGATGAAAGGCCCGGGGGCTTCACGATTCCTTGTAGTGGAGGAATTGAATTCGAGAGCTCTCAGCTGACTCGGGGCTGTATCAATTTGATGCCTCTTTCTGTTGCGAAACTAAGTTTGGGGGGAGGTTATTCCCACCAACTGTTCACTCTTCAAATGGCGTTGAGATCGTGGTGAAACTGAAGGAGTCTTAGAAGATGTGGCCGGTCCTTTGTTGGGAAATTTGTTTTCCGATGGGCTTCATTACGGACATGGAAGAAGGTGCAAATGCCTACTCTTGGGAAGACCATTCTAGCTCTTGGAGCTGCTCGATTTGACATGCAAAAGAAGGTTCTTACCTTGAGGGTTTTGGAGAAAAATTTGTTGTTTTTAACTTGATCAATGTGCAAAATATAGGCAGAGGCAGGGGAAAGTTGCGATGTAGCGATTTTGTCTATACTTCAACTTGATGGTAACAATGATTGTAATACTCAGTTTTTATCAATGAAAAGAGATGAATTCCCGATATCTAGAAGATGTATTCTATTCTGAATTTCCATCTGACAATTTCATTCTTTAGAAACTATGATGAGCTTGAAACAAGCAGTAATGATAGGGGAAATTATTGAAAGAAATCCATCGAGAAACCGGTGCGAAGGACTAGTTTTGAAAGAGTTGCTTACGTCACTTAAAGTATGCTTACTTAGAATTACCAAGAAAAACCAGTAATCATTTTGGCGGACTCGGTGATCTTTGAGGAACAAAGATTCTTGAAAATATTAAGGAAGCATAAGGAATGCGCTAAGCAGGTCCATTGAAGTGGAAGGGTGCCAGTCCATCAATTTGAATGCATAGATTCTCTTCAGAAGAGACTTCAAAACCATCTGTAGAACACCAAAGGAGACTGAATCCGGTGATGAAGGAAGTAGTCGAAAGAATCTTTGAATTCTTTGAATGCGGTTTATATATCTTATTTCAGACAGTACTTAGGTGAGCCCGAGTCCATGGTTCCAAAGGAGGGTTTCTTTGTGACAGTCGAAATGAAAAAAAATGAATTGATTCCAACAAGAACGTTGAGGATGGAGTATGTATTGATTCTGGGGAAGTTGAGATTAAGCCGACTTGAAAAAGATCATTTCCTTTGCCTTTCATTGATCGGATGTTAGACCAGAGTTATGAGACACCCTCACTTTTGTTTTACGGATGGGTATTCAGGATACAATCAGATTATATTACTTTGAGGATCAGAAGACCACCTTCCGCGCCCCTATGGTACCTTTGCCTTCGAGAAGGATGCCATTTTGGGGCGTGTAATCTCTGCTACATTCCCAGGTGTATGATGTCAATATTCTCGGATTTGGTTGAAGAAGTGATGGAAATTTTCATGGATGACTACTTGTGTATGGATCAGTTTTTGATCAATGTTTAAACAATTTGGAGACAGTACTTCCAAGATGCAAGACAAGCATTGCTTGAATTGGGAAAAATACCATTTATGGTGACGAAGGTATTGTTCTTGGGCGTAAAATTTACGCTCTTGGACTAGAAGTGGACGTCAGGGCATCATTATCAAAACTCTTGCACCACCAACCACAGTAAAGGGTAAGAAGCTGCTAGGGCATGCTGGATTTTCTGGGAGATTCATCAGACTTTTCAAAAAATAGCTAGACCCCTTTATGCGGATTAACGAAGGATTAGGATTTCAATTTTGATGACTCTGCAAGGATGCTTTAGAGAAATCAAAATCGGTGAACAAGCACCTATAATGGCTGCACGGAATGGGATCGAGGATTTGAAATAATGTGTGATGCGATTGATTTTTGCCATGGGGCGTGTTGGACGAAAGAAAAGAGAAAGTATTCGAGTAGTATACTATGCTAGTAAGACCTTGATGAAGCCTGAGAACTACTCAACAATGAAAGGAGATGCTAGCCATAGTATTTGCTTGTGAAAAATTTAGGCAATACATTTTAGGATCCCATGTGGTAATTCACAGCGATCATGCAACAATCAAATACTTGATGTGAGAAAGAAGCTAAGCGAGATTGATAAGGTGGAGTGCTAACATTTGCATGAGTTTGATTTGGAAATCAAGGATAAAAGGGATGTGACAATGTGATGGTGATCCTTGTCAAGAGTAGCGTGTGAAGAGAAGAAAATGTGATGTTAGCAGAGAACTTCCCGGATGAGCTTGTTTAAGGTTTCCTTCGACTTCCATGGTATCTTGATATTGTGAATTATCGGCTTGTGAGTGTGCCTTGAGGTGTTCTGCGAAGAAGGAAGCTTCAGGCGGCAATTATTATATTTGGGGGGATGACCCACTATTATTCAAAGGGATCTTGACATGATAATAAGAAGATGTGTACGGAAAGTGAACAAAGGCAACATTTTAAATGAATGTAAGTACGCTCGCCATATAGAACATTTTTACGGAGAAAGAAACGACTCATAAGATACTCAAATCGGATTTTATTGGCCCACTATCTTGAGGAGGTGTCTTTGAGTCGTTAAATTGTGTGATAGATGCCAAGATTGGAAATATCAGCGAGAATGAAATGCCCTCGGAAGTATTATGGTGAAATCTAATTTTTGATGTATGGGGAATAGATTTTGGGACCTTTCCACCATCATTTGAAACCTATACATCTTGCTAATGATATACGTTTCCAAATGGGTGGAAGCGATAGCTTGTCAAGGAATGATGTATAATACATTTGTGAGTTTCTTGCGAAAAGAATATTTGGCGATTTGGATTACGGAACTATCATTGAGTGATGGGGAACCCACTGCAAACAAAATATTTGCAAAACTCATGAGCGAGTCAGTTAAGCATGTAATGAGTTTAGCTTATCATCCCGAGACCAATGGACAAGCAAGAAATTTCAATAGGAGATCAAAGAATACTTGAAAGAGACGGTGGCTCCGGCTGAGGGAAAGTTGGTCTTGAAGCAGTGATGCACTTTGGGCTTACAAGGGACTGCCTCTGAAAACTCCCGTTGGAATGTCCCCATCTGAGTTGTTTTTGGCAAACCATGTCATTTACCTCTTGAGGTGGAATACAAGGCAATGTGGGCCATCGAAAGTTAAACTTTTTTTTCAGATTTTAAAGAACCGAGGGAAGAAAAGATTGCTCAGCGTAAGGCGGAAGAATTGAGAAATGAAGCTATGATAATGCTAGAATATCTGAGCCAAGAACCGAGAAATGGCATGATCAAAAATTTACGAGAGAAAAGGATTCGGAAGCGAGGGAACAGGATTCTGTAGCTATTTAATTCTAGACTGAAATTGTTTCCAGGAAATTAAAATCCAAATGGAGTGGGCCATACACGGTGGTGTCAAGTACTACATTTGGAGCCGGTGACTCTTGAGGGAGCGATAATGGGGAGAATTCAAGGTCGATGGACGGAGGGTTAAAGCATTATCTACTTGAGGGAAGAGAAAAGAAGAACTCACGCTGGTTCTTAAGGAAAAGAAGAGTACCACCGCGGCAAGTCAGCTGGGGACTCAAAGCTAGGCGACCTAATGGGAGGCGACCCACTTAAGGATTTAATTTACGATTTTAGTTTTTTGAAATATTTTTCTTTTAGTTGCTGAAAAGTGGTGATTGTTTTTTATTGAGATAGATTTAATTTTAGAAATTAATGGTAGTTTAATTAGATTTTTCTTGAATATTGCGTGGTACGCAGGTTAAAGACATGAATGGCAAGGCAAATACGGGGAACAATTCCGGCCCGACTTGCGAGAGTCACAACATGAGAAAAGGGAGTAATCTTTTCCACAACGATTAATGGTGTGCTTGAATTGATTGTTTAAATCTTTGCTTGGAGATGCACGGAAGAGATGTCTAAAAGGGTTAGGAACAATAGAGAATTTAAGGTTCTTGAATCTATTGAGTTAAGGGCTTAGAATTATGACAAAATGTTATGTCGCGACATAAAGTGATCATAATCCTGACAAAACATTGATGTCGTAGCTTTGTTTGAAAGAGTGAATTAGTGAGTGAAGGAAGAAGATATATGTCGCGACACCCTTTGTGATCCTTGTGAAGAATAAGTTAAAGTAAGAAAAATGATGTCGCAACAACTGACAAGGTAGGAAATAGAGAATAAAAATAGGAATAAAGGATGCCATAACATGATAATCAGAACAATTCCTAAAAATCCCACTTTGATAATCATGACAAACTTAGCATGTCGGCGACATAAAAGAGTTTTTAATGCCATTAACTCCTTAAAAAATCCTGGTGTGATCCTGAATAAGCTAGGAGGCGCGAAATTGAAGTCGCGGCGTGTTTTTAATAGACGATAATTAGCCCACAAACATTGATTGGTGCATTGTTGGAAACTTTATGCATTCACTCAAAACCCATAGCTATTCACCTTCTTCCTCCTTCGAATCTCAACCCACGAAAACCCTAGCTTCAAACCTTTTGAAGAAAAAACTTGCCTTGGTTTCCCATGGTTGAAGTCCACCTAGTCCACTAACCTAGAGCGAGATTATGAGGGGAACATGAACAACGAGGAAGAAGAAAATCGTGAGAACACTTAGGCAGAGATTCGTCGGGAAGAACAATCGGGGAGAAGGTGCCATCGAAACAGAAGCTCCGAACTCGAAAAGAGCAGAAGGGGAAAGGGAAAGGTGAGAGAAGAAGAAGTAGAAGACTAGTGTCGGGAGCCGGCGTACTCCCGGTGGAAAAAAAATGTGCTAACAAGGGGTTTGTCAGAGAATTCCAAAATCCACATTACTCCTTTCAAGGAGATGATAGAGCAGAGAGGGTGGGAGAGTCTCTGCGCACACCAAAAATCAGGGTATCTGACCTTTGGTAAGAGGGTTTTATTCCAAATCGTTTGGAAGGAAGGAGGGAGCGGTTTTGTTAGAAGATGCAGGTTTCATACATGAAGCTAAGGCCATCCAGCCCAGAGCCTAGCAGCATGAGTGCACAAACTGGTTCCAAATTCAAGAAACTTTGGAAAAACCAGATTTTGGAAAGATTGCCAAGCTCACTAATGGTAAGGTGCGGCTTCGGCGAGGAAAGAAAGGCAAGGGCAGGCAGGGGAAGCCTCGAGGAAACGAAGGTATGGTTTACTTCACAGCTTAATTTTGGATTTCAACAAAACACGTGTGCACAGTGAGAGAACAAGAAGGCTGTGTTGCTGTATGCCATCCTAAAAGGATACCACTACAAGATCAATGTAGGAGTTGTCATTGAAAATTCCTATCATGAGGTATCATGAAGGGGAATAAAGGTTTATTCCTCACCAGCCAGCGATCAACAATTTCTATGTTTGAAGAAATTTGGGGTGAAAGGAGTATGGGAATGTCGGAAGAAGAAGTACAGGCTTCACCACTCCTTATGACTGAGGGAGGTTAGCAAAGGACCAAGAAACCGAGGAGAAGAAAGGGGGTGCTAGTAGAGAAGAGATAGGCCCGGTGAAGGAGCCCGAGAAAAGGGCTCGGAGGGTTCTTTGATCGAGGCGAGCACCCAGAAAACTCACGACATGATGATTTCATTTTTGCGGACAATGAAGAAACGGGGATGAAGGCAGCCCAATAGATTTCTCCATTCCTTAGCCCGAGTTCTCCTCTGTGCGAAACGAAATTTCCAACATGGAGCTGAGGGAGCCTGAACGATTCGATCTTGGGAGGCTCGATGCCGTCTGAGAATGGATGAAAGGAAGGAGTGGAACCTCGACATGAATTCGAGAAGGCATTTATGAAAAGAATTGAAAGAAGAGACCGGCGAGTGGGAGGAAGAGCTAAACGGGAAGGGAAAGGGCATGAGATGGGCTCGAAGAAGAGACCCGGCTGAGTGGGGAGAAGAGGCCCGAGACAGGAAGAGAGGAACGGATGAAAAATTTTGAAGCGGCGAGGGAAGAGTTTAAGAAGAAATGAAGGAAAGAGATCACAATCACATTCTGAGAAACTCAAACTAAGTCATGAAGCTTTTTATAACAATCGGTTGGCGTGATTCTCAACTCCTCACATTGATAAAGAAAAGAGATATCTGAAGCAGAAGCCAAATTTGGGGAGCAAATCAAGGGCTTCAAGTTCTTATACAAGTCTCTACAGAAGGATTTTGAAAACAAACTGGATGATAGAGACAAGAAGCAAAAGGATGTTGAATCCTACAGGCAGAAAGAATGGCTGGAAAATTTGGATCTAATTAACAATAATCTCTCCAAATTTTTAGAGTCACATGGCGAAATGGAGAGATACAATGGATGGCTTGGGAAGGGCGGGATGAGTTGAACAAAAAGGTTGATCTCTCCAATGAGATCTTCATTGAAGATCAAGTTGAGAAGGAAACTAAGAAGAGAAAGGAAAGAAGGGAAATGAAATTTCCTCCATTCCCAGCTCATTTGAATACCTTAGGCAGCTGGATCCCACCCCAATATCTTTCTTGCCTCTTCCAAAAAGAAAAGATAGACTTCTTCCCAGAACTGACTTCCTTACCCTCCTTATCCCATTTGAATTGTATCCAATGTTCTTGATTGAATCGAGAAATAAAATGAAATTTGAATTGAATTGTTGTAATGCTATTATGAACTGTTGCCTCGATGTTGTGTTGCTTTGTGATGCATAGTTGGGAAAATAAAATTATGAATTAGTTCCAGAATAAAAACTGCTGAGATGTCATGAGCTGAGTTGATGAAGCAATTAGATTAAATAATTTGGGAAATGTAGAATAAGGGCCAAAGAATACGAGTTTGATTTGGAAACACGAGTGCAAAAGTGGCTTAAGTTTAGCGTTGATCGAATAGAGAGGAAAGTAATGAGAATTGAAGGAATAAAACATATTTTTTGAGATTGTGGGTATGAGGCAATGAGTGAGAACCTGTTGGATACTAAAAGAGTTTAACTACTCATCAACAAAAATTAATCGAGAACTCCTAATGGTTAATAGCAGTAGCTAGCAGTTCTAGAACTTGTTGGGTATTGATTGAGGCGAATCCTAGGTGTCCCGGTGGCAGAAATGATGCGAGGCCATGCTTGGAAAGTTTGGTAAATTTCAAGCCATCCTGTCATATGCTAAAGCATATACCTTAGTTCAAGTTAGACAGTCAAGCCTTATTTCTAAAAATCGTAATTTAAACCCCCGAACCTTTCAAAAGAATCAATCTTCGATCAAGAACCGGTGATTACCCAGGCGAAGGAGGAAGAAGGAAATCAAGTTTAGGGGAGATTGTTTTTGAAGAACTCAAGGAGAAAAGACAGAAAAAGGGAATGAAAGAAAAGTGAACTTAATCTGATAAAAAAAGGGGATAAGTTTTACCTTGTGGCCTAATTCTCTTGAACTATTAAGTTCTTAGGGTGTTTCAACACCTAGTACCCCTAATGCCATACGAGTGTGGGATTCTTAACAAAAGAAGTTCGCTAAGGGTGTTATTTAAGAAGATTAAACATTGCACTATCCCTGAATGGTGACAAACAAAGAAAATTTCCCCAGTTGAAGTACAAATGAGAAATGGGAGCATACAGTTCTGAATGGAAGAAATCAAGGAGATGTCCCAAAAAATGAAGTTTGGGGGAGTTTATTAAAGAAACTACAAGGAAAAAAAGGAGCGTGGTGAAGAAGAGAGAAAAAGTTCGGGAGTAATTTAAACCCAGCTCCTTTCTATCCTACCCCTTGCCCAATCCCTAACATTACAAGCCCAAAGGGCACGATTGATCTTGAAGGATGGAATTACCTACATTAGTGAATCCAATATGAACAACAAGCTTATGGAATTTGGAAAATGATAACGATAATAAAGCGTAGAAGACCTAAAGGGAGTTAAGTGAATAATTATATGAAGATGAAAAAACAATTTATTTTCAACGGGATCAATGATTATTTGGTTTGTAAAACAATTTCAACGGTTTAGTTTTGTATACTATAAAGGTAAAAACCAACCTTGGTGGACTTGAAGTTAGATGTGCGAGAAAACAATGCAATCATGTTTCAATTAAATTGACTACTCTTGCAAACGAGAGCAGGAAAAATGTCTATATAAAACTTGATTGACCTCAGACCAAAACACATATACAAATTTTATCTGGCGCAATTACCAAAGGACTATTATCTAATCTGGAAACTACACCGCTAAAACTTATTTGGGGCAAAGTCTCACAGAGTTAATCATTTTCAATTTTGGTTTTGGCCTGATCTACTGCAAGTGCACAGGTCGACAAGTAATAAAATGGATATAAGTCAGTCTCGATCTGAGAGATCTGGGAATTTTTAAAATCAACTACCACATTACTCCAAGCTCCATACTATTTGGACCATAAAGTAGTAGTGGGATCCCGGCTTAAGGTGCTTTGGAAATTATACTAGCACGAGTAAAATAAATGAACAATCAAATAAACTGGAATATAAAGAATAAAAAAATAAAGAATAGTTAAGAGAAAATAAATGGACCTTTGAATAGTATCTTTCGAGAACACATCAAGTATGCTCTTATAGTGAAGTACCAATTCAGCCAGTTAATACGATAAAACTTCTTGAATATTTGGGTTTTAAAATGCGTCAGTGTTTAATAGCAATTTGGATCTCCATACTCCACATTTCATTATCTAATTTTCTTTGATTCTCTGAAGACGGGAAATTAAATAACTACTTTTAAAGGGATTTCCTTAATGCGGGTATTTTCTTTTGCAATACTTCATACCCATTTATGGACTGTAAACCTTAACTCCCAAGTTATCGGTCAAGCAAGGATATACAACTTCCAGGATGCTCTTCCTCAAAATTAGAATAGATCAACCTCTCCTTGATTAGATCTCAGCTAACACGGGATTGGCCTCATTATTCGAATTGAGGTGAACTTCTACGCTTGACTTTAAATTGATAACTCATTCAACTCTTCTTGATTTCAAGTGAAGAGATTTATCGAAGTAAACTTGCAAAGCTCATTAGATCTCAAATAGCGAGGTTAATATACCTTCAGAAATTGTTCATAACTCGAGGAATGCCTTCTACTGTGTCATTCGAGGGCCTTTCCAGCGAAATCGAGCAATGAGACAAAATCTTATACTTGGGTATGAAAGCGATATTGGATCAAAGCGATGAAACCCGACTCGAAAGTAAATTCGTGGCGAAATTCAAAGGCTGTGAGCTTGACTACGAGGAAGATAATTTTACATTTATACTTCGGCAATGGAAGTGGATTCCTCAATTCTTGAATTACAACGCTATAAGCATTCCTCACGATCATAAGAATAACTGCAATTCAAGCGAAGGTTGAATTAGGAAATTTGTCTGAAGCTTGAGCATTCCAGTGGTAATTTGAAAGAATAAGTGCACGTTCGATACGCTCAAATCGACAACACCGGATCCGGAAGAAAATAAACGAAAAAATAAAAGCGATGAAGTCTAAATACAATCTCTAACTACGACATTGAAGAAAAGAAAAGAAAAGAAAAGAAAACTAAAGAAAATGACCTTGTTCTGAACCTCTCGTGCGTATCCCTTGTAAGTGCGTTCCTCTTAGATACATCTTTGTGTATTTATAGGGTTTCTCGGTTGGGCCCTAATCCCAACGTATTGGTTCTAACATGGATTTCTAAGTGAATTTGCAGCCCCGATTCTTGTTGATCGCGACTTCAAATTCCTTGTGCTGTGACATCATCCGTAATAAAGGCATCGATCTCATGTCGCGACATCCAACTTAAGTCTATCTGCGACCTTGAATTAGTACGTTCATGATGTCGACATCACAATCTCTTGTCATGAACATCGGCTCACGTCTTCTGCGGGCTTTAAATGGTTAGCCACGATGTCGCGACATCAATCTCTTGTCGTGACATCAGCTTAAGGAACTTGCAAGCTGCCACTGATTGCTCTTGGTGTCGCGACAACAATCTCTTGTCGCGACATCAACTTATGGCTCTGCAGTCTTCACTTGATGGTTCCTGTTGTCGCGACATCAATCCCTTTGTCAGCGACTTCAGATTCGTACCCTTGCGAGTTTCAATTGGTCGCTACTGATGTCGCGACTTCAGTCCTCTGTCGCGACAACAACTTGAGTTACCTCAGCTTCATCTCACCAAGCCTGTCATAGCTTCATGGCGATTCTCTTGTCGCGACCTCCATCCCGAGTCGCGACATCATTTCCTTAGCTTCTGGTTAATCCTCAGCTGCTTATCTGGTGATTCTTGTCGCGACCAGTTGCTTATTTCCTTCACTTTTCCTGATGTCACGACCTTCTCTCTTTAGCTGATCTTGTCGTGACTTCTTTTTCTTACTGTGATAGCGGCTGCTAATTCATTGTGATGTCACGGCGATCAGATCCTTGACGTAAGTCTTCTTCTTCGCCGTTTTTCGATTTGCTTCACTGGAGTTTCTTGCTCTGGCGCTGCCTTGTTCTTCAGTAAGCCGTTTGGCCAGAGTTTTCACTAACACGGCACGGATATGCATTTTCATTCTTTTAGCTTCCACGACACGGTTCCTTATGCTTACGTAGCACTACTGCTGACTTGCTTGACCCGATTATCGTGCGCTCATCCACATACACTTCTTTTGCGCAAAAATCTTCTTTTCTTGAATTCTACGCGTTCATAGTTTTGGTTAGTTATTCCATAATTACGCATCTTAATTATTCCTTTTATTAAATCAAGCGAAAAATAAACTACAAAATAGATGACTTTTAAGCTCGTCGAGCGGCCTGATATCTGGCCATAAAGCTACAAGACTCGGGAGTGATTCGGTCTCGAAGTGTGAGCGATAAAAACATAGTTGGTTTTGAATTTGGAAGGGAACTCTGATCTGCCCAGTCGATTCTTTGAGGAAAAAGAGTAATTTTTCGATTCTGTAAAAACTAGTATTATTTTCCGTATGAACAACATTAGATCTCAAGAATTATGCATGATCGACGAGCGAGAATATGATAGTCATCCTTCGAACGATATCCTGATAAATATCATCTTTGTAAGTAGTATCGAATACGATATGAGAACTAAGGCATGGCAAAATTTTGTTTGAGCTTTGCTTTAGCAAAATGGCGTTGGGAGCCAGTGGACTAGCCTTTAGAGATAGCTTGCGAATGGCGGTCTTTCGAGACCACATTCTCTAGTTGCTTGAATTTATGATAAAGTGACACACCCATCTCATTCTTGATGCAGTGGAATGAAAGAGACTCTTTCGTAGCGAGAATGTTGAGTGTTTTTTGGAGTGAAGACTTGTCGTAATATAAGAAGGATGCTGGTATCACCATGAACTTGTTCTTCTAAAATGTCGTCTTGGATATCATGTCAACAATAACATCGTATTCGAGAAACCCTCGAAAGTCCATGCATCAACCACTGAGTCGTTTGAAGCTTAAAGCGGCGGTTGTATCAGCAGAGGTTCGCTAGAAATAGCTCGTAGTGTCGGGGCAGTTACCCAACGAGGCTCGTCCCGATTGAGGCAGTGACGAGCAGCTAATGGTCATGGCTTGTGGGACTAGAACGCCAGATGGACGCCAAAAGCGTGTGGCGAGGAAGTAGGAGTTGATCCAGTGGTGTCTCATCCATGCGAGGAACCGGGCGTGATTGTTTCTGTCGGTAAAGCATGTTGATCTTTAGAAACAGTGAAGGATCGACCATTCAAAATATTTTGATATTGTTGTCGTATCAGATAATGGAACCACTAAGTATGCATCGATTTCAATAATCTCCTTCACCTGTGAGAGAAAAAACTTCACAAAAGCATACTCATCTACCATTCGATTACCTTACCACACCAGTTCTAAAATTAGTTTGATGGTAAATATGGTTGTATGGTAGGATAACCACGTCACATGTGTTTTTAATTTATCATGAAACGATCTTGGAAGCACTTCGTGGCTGAAACACAAAGGGTATCTTGATTCTTTCCACCATGTAGCATTATTGTAACTTATATTCTGATGAGAGGATCGTCACATTGTAGAACTGCGAATTCGATACTTCTTCTACTACACCAATCCAATCTAGTTGTTCGTCGTCTTGGAGACTGCCGTGAAATTCTGGAATTTCCAATTTAAATGCTTGTTCCCAGCCAGATATCATTAAATAGCTAGCGATCGGGGTGCGGGATTAGTAAAGTCTTTGTGAGATGTGCAAGTTGTAGGGCGCAAATGGATTATCGGTGGGAACATCCTCCTCGTCGGAAGGGACGTCGGCATGGGTGGGTGGGGCATGCTTGACGTGCATGTTGTTGATGGCGGTTGTTAGGGCTGCGATCTGTTGTTGTCGAAATGACAAGAGCTTCTCAAATGTCAAGGCACATCAAACGAGCGATGAGGCGACATGTGATGAAGATTGGTAGCTCGATACAAGCGATATGGCGGCTAGGATAGAAAATGAGTCCACATAAAGAGTTGTATTGATCAAGAAGAATCGGAAATTATGAAGGAATTCTCAGCAATTCGTGATTCTAAAAGAATATCGAAATCAAGGAATTGTTGTCTTTTATGATTGAATCTTATGGCATTCTTTTGAAAGTATTTAACCAAAACATGGATTCATTTTTCACTTTTCACTTAAAAGAATTCGTAACTTATTAAATATTAGGATAAAGTGATGTCTAATTAATTCTAAAACACGGACGAGATAGAGGGGCGGTACTAGGTATCTTATTGTTTGGCAAGTCAAAAATATCTATTTTTGTAAATAAGTTATTTCAATTTATTTATTTTCTTTTATTTCATAAATGATAACCATTATGTGACCGGAGAAAGTAGGTCATAAACTCACAAAAATAAGGTACCAGAAATAACATGGACAATAGCTTAAAAACTTATTTTTCTATAATGATATCTTTAAAATTATTAATATCTTTAGAAATATTATATATTTTCATAATGTCTACGGTTAAATATATAATAAGATAATAATTTTTGAATGAATGTTTTGAAAATTTTTGCGTTTTTGACTTCTTATATAAGAAAATTTTGAATATACGATTAACATAACTATCTTTATCTATTTAAAAAATATAATTTGAAATGTATATATATATATATATATATATACTTTATATATATACTACTATATATATATATATATATATATATATATATATATATTAAAAAATTTTAATATATATAGTTACCATTTTCACAATGTCCATATTTTAAAACTATCTATTTGAAATATATGCTTAATAAAAGTAAAAATATATAAAAATAAAATTCTTTGATTCTTCTATTTAAATTTAAATTATTTTAAAAGTAAAAGAATTAATTATAATCTCTAAAAATAAATACTTTAAAGGAGTCACATTTGCCTAGAGTACTCAATATATATATATATATATATATATATATATATATATATATACTATATATATATATATACCATATATATATATATATATATATATGTGTGTGTGTGTGTGTGTGTGTTTTTGTTTTTAAAGAATTTGGATAATATCTCAAAAATATTTTTGAAATTTATTAATATATTTATAAATATTTAAATTGGCTTAATATCTACCATAATGATAGCAGAAGAAAGGGAAAGTTTTTAGGATGGGAAAGTTTTTGAATTTTTTATTTTTCTTGTTTTTAAGAATATCTGACGTGACAGGCTTTTAGTATTAGTAGATAGGAACGTATCAAAACATAAAGGGCAATTTTCTCTTGAAATGTGAAGTTATCATTCATGTATTCCTTATTGGATATGGTACATTAAATTTTCCTTCCTTTTGGTGCTATGAGGCACCTTAATAATTCATCTAATAGTATCTTTTACCATTATATTTTATTCCATAAATACTCTCACACCATCAAAGATAAAAATATCAACAAATATATCGGATTGGTTATATTGGAGATATATTTTATTTTATTTCATAAATACTCCCTTACCATCAAGGATAAAAATATATCCATATTTTTACAGAAATAAATATAAAAACAAGAATTATATCGCACATTCACAAGCTCTTTTTCCAAAAAAGATAATGCTTATCTTTTAAAAATTTCATGAAAATAATTATAAGACTAAAATATAAATATATATTATTAGGAATTTAGCCATTAACAATAAATTATTATTATAATTACGTAGTCAAAACAATTATTATAATTACTTTTGTTAAAAGATTATCTTTAAAAAATTATCATGAACATAATTGTAATCTTTAAAAATTAGAATATATATTATTGGTTTATCCATCAAAATGAAATTATTGTTATTACCTTAAGTTGCTTTTTGTATTTTATTGTTATTAATTTATAATTAAATATATATTAATACACATCTTATCAACTTATAATAATTTTAATATATATTGTTTTGAAAATTTTAAGCATGATTCTTGAAAGTCTGTTAGTGCAACAAAAGTAGAGATGAGAATTTATCTCTAAGCCTCTCTTCTCTGAATATATTCAATTATCAAAAGCTTGGATGGTTTGGTGGACAAGAGCTTACTTTACAGTAAAAGTATAATTTATTTTGAAATTACATTTTCTTAAATTTATTTATACATCTGGCACATTAAAAATCTTCGCCAGGAAAATATGAATTTACCATAAACATTTTTATTTAACCTTGTAGCATATTCCGTCTAACTCTTGCATTTATTAAATTAATTACTTTTAATGATGCATAATTTAATTTTCATAACAACATCATTTATTTATATTTAATTTAAGTAAATAAAAAATTAATGTAAAAATTACTTGGGATTTTGAAATCCCAGGACGTATGAAGTTTTGAGTTTGAAATCGGATTATTTATGTTTTATTTTAAGTTGCATTTACATTGGCTCCTTTCCCAGGATTTAAGAACTTTGGGATCCTTAGAATGATCTCGGTTTTAATATGGAGATAACTATAAGATTAGTATAATAATTAGCAAGAAGTCTATTTGGGAAAGTAAAGTATTAGAATGTGGTACAAAGAGTATATTTTGGGGTTTACTTAGTAAATGAGGTGTGAAGAGATATTTAAGGGGTGTATATAGAACCTCTCTTTCCTTTTACATCCTATTTCATAAGTTATTTAAATTTATTTATTCTTATTGCTACTAAATGTTACACTTTGGTTTGTAAGACCACGAAAAACTGAAATTTTGAATTTTCCTTTAGGAAAGACAAAATGGTAATTTTAAATTCATTCACAGATCTACAGGATGTGAAACGGACTTCACCATTGGAATCATACTCGAGAAATCTAGTCACCGCGAGGGGCGAATTTCATTGGTCTCTAAACGTTGATTTTCAATTTAAGGCGGCCGGACGTCGAGTGGTACAGCAAGATTTTTAGAAAAATCTGAAAAATGTCAAATATTTAAAGAATTTCCATTGAATAGATGAAAGCTGACCAAAGCGAAATAAATTGTTTGTCGGGGTGGCGGACCAGGCGTGACCACGTAGTGATGTGCGTATCATGTATCATCTGAGAATATCTAAAAAATCAAGAAGATCTCACAAGTTGGTCTATGATAAGCGTTAGAAGAGAGAGATGAGAGGAAGGAGAAGAAAAACAATACTACCACCAGGCGATTTCATGGGGTTTGTCGGTCGGAACTCGGCGGGCGCAGAGTTAAAGGCTAGCTACACACAGCAGGAATACGCATGGAGTGCAGGAATCACAATTTCACAAAGGTCCAAGTTCGGGTTTTCCGCAGCCAAGAGAAAACCATTATCTAGGGAATCATGTTAATTGAAGTGCAGAGGTTTTTATCATACTGGTTTAATTTACGTTTAGAGACATGTGTGTGTGTCGAAGTGGAGAATGTTGTCTAGTTTTTCCCTCGACTCATGGCCCGAGTTTGGCCATAATTCATTCGCTCATTTGAATTGATGATTCGATTCTTTGGGTAAAGCGAAACATAGGAGAACATATTTCTTTGATAGGTCTTATCAGTCATCCCTTTTGGACTTAAAATGCATTCAAAGTGGGCCTCTAATTGACCGATTTTTACATTGTTTGAGCCATGCTTTAGCGCTGCTTGGCCATGCGCATCCGAATGATGGGTGCAATTTACGGGTAAGTAGACTTATGGGAGAACATATTTCCTTGAAATGAGTCATCACAGTCGAGCCCGCTGGGCTTGAGAAATAATTTCAAGGGGTATGTTGAACCAGTTTAGTTGTTTGAAAGCGAGTATCCGTTTGTTTTTGCCGACATATCTTGAGTTTGGTGAATATCAATTTGGGTGAGATTCAGTTGGGCGAAGAACCCTAAGAACCTATCTTCAAATAGTCTGAGAACCGATGTCAAATTATGGATTAAGTTCACCCCGAAATGGGTATACTGCTCTTGTTTCCGATTAATAAACATGAGAATTTGCAGTGGTATGGCATTCGCGTATCGCGTAGGGGCGTCGGCTTGTATTGGGTGTGTGTGCATAAATATGGTCATCCATCATCATTGTTGATGAATGGGTAGTGAGCTCGTACTTTGGACAACGTCCAATAAATGTCTCACGGTTTAAAACATAAAAAGAAATATTAATAAGGTGAGTTGGGCGGGCGAAGAGCAGATTAACTCCGCCAGTGAAAATCCACAGAACATGGGTGTAAAGAGACGGCGGTGTGATCAAAGTTACATTGCCCAAAGAAGACACGGTCATGGTTATCACATAGACTTGAGTTGTGTGATAGGTCGGGATTGGTAGGGATTAGTTGCCCATTGGCACGTAGGTATTGGTGAGCGGTAAGGGCTCAGTATATGTGTCATTGGTACCACCAGTGACGGTTGTCACACGTGGCATAAGCATGTGTGAAATTCGATTAGGTGACTCGGGATATGGGCATGAAGGCATTCTTGGTAGCTAATATCATTCGTATGAGCGTTTTCATTTAGATGTGTATTGGTTGGTTTGATCATTGTATGAGCACTTAGGTGGGAAGTAACCTTGTAGGAGATTGTGTCTGCGAGGCACCATTGTGGTGGACCCACTTTGGAGTGGTCGAGTGCGGGCGGTTGACGCGTCGGGACCGTACATATGAAGAAAGCGAATGTGACTTTAGACCATATTTGTATATGTATATTGAATAATCATTTTTAATATATCATTTTGTATAAGAGTGTATAATTAAGCTCTTGTAAACATATCCTACATAGTTACCTGTATTTGTATTTAGGGTATGGTTGAATGGGGCGTTAGTGCGTTACTGTTTCATGAATGACTTCGGTGTGTTATATTGAGCAGGATGGGTCATGTGATATAATATTGCTAAATTATAATGTTTGGATAGAGCTTTCAAATCGCAGAAGAAACACCACTGATTTTTATTCAGATGGATTCGATAAATGGGACATGATGTGTATAGGTTGTAGATATCATGAGTTTCAACTAGTTAGAGTTGTCAGCGGAATTTTTGAGATAAGGATATTTTCACAGTGTTATTTACAGAATATGTGAAAGAGATAAAAGGATAATTTTTTTCAATCTCATAATCTTAAATATTTGGTATTATTTTTTATTACTAAAACAACTTTTAATTTTCAATTATTTTTGTTGTACTTCGAGTGAATATAAGAGTTTATTTTTTAGTAAGTTAAAATAATGTTTTAAAATCAATTAAAATTATAATATATATATGAAAATAGTTTATGTATAAAAAGATTCTATGTTTAAACACTATTAATATTAATAATTTTAATATAAATTTAAGGTATGAAGTATGAATAAATATAGCAAAAACCACAAAAGATATTTGAAAAATTAAATAAATATTAAATAATTTCAAATAACATAAAAGAGCTTCAAATAATAATAATAATAATAATAATGTTTTAAAATCAATTAAAATTATAATATATATAGGAAAACAGATTTATGTATAAAAAACTAAATAATTTATTTTAATATTAATAATTTAATATAAATTTAAAAAAATTATGAAGTATGAATAAATATAGCAAAAACACAAAAGATATTTCAAGAAAAAGTAAATAAATATTAAAATAATTCAAATGACAAAGGAGCTTCAAATAGCTAATAATAATAATAATAATAATAATATAATATATGTGTATTATTATTAATCTCTTAATTATTATATTATTATTATTATTATATCATCTTCTTCTCTTATTATTATTATTATTATTATTATTATTATTATTATATTATTATTATTATTATTATTATTATTATTATTATTATTATTATTATTATTATTATTATTATTTACATAAATCATATGAAAATTGATTTTATAAACATGAGAAATCTACTCTAAATTCCATTGAGGGAGACAATTTTTATGAAGAATTTTACATGATACTTTTGATCCATACATATATTGTAAAAAATTGAATATGAATTTTCAGAATTGCTGCAATATCATTAGGTCTAAAAAAATCAGAATTTGAATATATGTGCCTATCGAAGTAAACCATGACATATGTTTATTAAATTCAACTATGTTTTTCTTTCTTGATATGGTGTTATTGACTTAAATGACTTTTGATAATTAAAACTATATTGTCGCCAAATAATTAAAATTTTGCCCTTATTATTAGCAATAGGTCTAAAAATCTAAAAACATCAAATTGAAATATTTGTACTAAAAAAAAAAAAAAAGAACAATGACATATCATATTAGTCAAAATTCAATTATGTTTCTTTTTTTTTATATAATTAAATTAAAATTTTATACCTTTCATATTGTCTCCGTGCTTTAAGCAGAGTACCTTGCTATAAAATATAAAATACACTAAATTGATCATTGTTTGTGACCTCTTATCGGGGTCTGTTGTATTTCTTGACTGCAGCTTGTGGATATGGACTAACAACATATGTCATGTCCCAATTATGGATCATAATTTGTATAAAAAGATGAATGATGCCATACGTACGGGAAGTTCTATCCAAAATAAACACGTATAACAATACATCCTTATGACCCATCAGATAATATACCACATCGAGTCATTCATGAATCCATACTTTGACCACTCGGCCCCATTCAACCATATAAGATACTATACATGCAACTATGTAGTGATATGTTTACAAAGTTCTATTATATCTTATAAAAATGATATCTTAAAGCGGTGTTAATATACATATACAAGAAATATGGTCTAATATGGCTTTCTTCATATATATGTGATCAAAATCTGGGTTGTGCTTTGACACATGCACGAAAGGGGATCTGTGAGATGACAAGAAGCCTAGTAGTGAATTGTCTCTACCGAGGGTTACTCCCCACTATAGTATTCATCTGATGATCAAACCAACGATACATCCAGTGAAAATGTCTACATGAATGTCGTATGTCATACATGGAATATCTTCATGCCCATATCTAGGAGTCGCAGACTCTCCACACATGCTATGCCCAAGTCTGATAGCCGGAAATCCCAGTGGTACGGTAACACACGTATATGAGCCATACTAGGCTCACGATTGCCAATCTGAGTGCGTGGGCAACTAATCCGTCAATTAGGCTCATTCGAAGTCTATGTAATAACCAGCAGTAGTGTGTCTTCTTTGGAGCAACGAGAACTTTTCGGATTAACGGGTCTCTTACACCTATGTATTGAAACTTTTCTATTTGCGGGGTTCTGGTCTTCTTGCTCACTTAATATTATTTATATTTATTTTATGTCTTTGCAGTGAGACATCCCATTGGACGTCGTCCAATCATTCACTACCCATTCATCAACGCGATGATGAATGCAGCGTATCCGTCTTTGATATATTTGATGTATAAATGCTGTATGCAATGCTAATGTCTTTGCAAATTCTCATGTTACATGTATGATGCACACTACATGGACATTCTAATCAATCGTACTTCATGTATTTTCATACAACATATATTGCAAACATATAGTTTCTTGTTTCATGTCAATCTTTATAGATATGTTGGTATCATGTATATTGATCATCAATACATGACTAAACAAGTAATATATTATAGCCTTCCTTAGAATTTAACTGGTAGCAGTCATACCCAATCTGATAGCTACGACATGTATCGATGGTCATGTCAAAACCCAGAGCTATTCACATTGACATAACCAAATAGCACACCCAGAGACAGTTACTCAGAAGGACAAGCTGGACACCCACTGCCTTCACAGGCACCTGGAAAGAATCTTGACTGATGGGCTTTCCATAAGTCACAGAACACCCAAACGGAGTTGGATGCGAAAGATATGAGGCCGTCAAGTTGGAGAGCAAACAAAATAGGAAATGACCCATGTCCACACTTGGTACAAACACAAAATTTCAGAAATATTGTGGATACCAATTACCCACCCTCCACAGGCAAGCAGTTCTTGACTAAATGATCTTTCACTAGAGTAAAGAACTTAGAAACGGGTCGACGAAGACGTTATGGCCTTTTCATTCGAAATTGGTCAGTTTACTCTACTTACACTGGAAACAGTCTGTGATACCCGATTTCAGGGGTCTTAATCCATAATTTGACACTGGTTCTTTGTACTCATTTGGAGAGATATGGTTTCTTACGGTTCTTCTCAAGCTGGAATCACCCAAATCCCGGATCATTGGGAAACTCAGAATATGTCTAAGCGGCCAAGGATACTCAATTTTCAACAGAATGACTATGCGAACATATGCATTTCTTAGTCCAAAGGGGTCGGAATTTGGATAGACCTATTTCAAATAAATATGTTCTCTTATAAATTGTAGTTTACCCGAAATTAAGAATCACTCAATTTAGATGAGTGATAGCGAAATCATGGGGTCTCAAGCAGGCAGGGAGCGCAGGCAGTAACTCTCCTTTGAATGGCTGGAATCAGATGGGTCGAATTTGGATAGACCTATTTCAAGGAGATATGCTCTCCTATAAGTCTCATTTACCCAAAAATTAGAATCACTCAATTCGGGGATGAGGATGGCGGTTATCAGCTGGCTCTGATCATGGGGTCTCAGCGAGCAGGCTTTGCTGAACATGGCTCACTTGGATGATTGTAGTTAAAGGATCAGGAGTGAATGAACTATTTTCCAAGGAGATATGTTCTCCTATAAGTCCTAGTTTATCAAAAATTTGAATCCCATTTCGATTTGGATAAAGATAGCCAAGTTATGTGGCTCACAGTCATAAATTCGGAGGAAAAAAGCTGGATGTATCTCTTTGGCTTATGCCCTTAGATAGAAATTAAGCAGAACTGATAAAAACCCTACCTCGATTAGCATGATTTCGGGATAGCCTTTTCTCGGTTTCGTGAAACCGAACCTTGGACCTGGTGAAATCTTATGATTCATCTTACCCGCAGCGTACCTCGTCGTGAAACAGACTTTAACTCTCATCTGTTCAGTTGGGCTTGCAAAACCTCGTGAAATCGTGGAGAGGATTGCTTTCTTTCTCTCTATCACGTTTTCTCTTAGGCAAAATGAGATCTTTTTGGCATTATAGATATTTTAGGCTATTTATAGATTATTGGACACGTGGCTCACGTCGCGCCACGTGTCACACTTCTTCCAGTTATGTTCTAGTCGAAACAATTTATTTGAATTCAGTTTGATTAATCCATCTTAAATGGACATTTTTATATCTTTGACATTTTCGAGTTTTCTAAAAATCTTGCTTTGAGTCTACTCACCGCCCCGTTTAGTCGTGGCTCCATTGTCTGAAATTTTCTGGTGGTAGATTTGTGAAGGCGATTCAAGCGGTGAAGTACTGTTTTTATCATCAGAGATCCCCAGAAAAGAGGAATTCTGGAAAAATTAAATTTGCCCTTCTGTAATTAATTTACAGGTTTTTTAAGTGCTACGATTGTTATAGTTTGGATGAGGCAAAGAAAATATGATGAGTCATGATCACTATCATGTTGTAATAAAGAATAAAGAAAAATGTGATGGATCAAATTTTTTTTTACAAGTTTTAACAAAGAAAACAGAAAATATGATAAACAGAAATCTTCTAATAAGTTGAGAAAATATAATAAAATATAAATCTTTTATCAGAGTTGTAACAAAATTTTTAAATAAATTTAAAAGGGCTTTTTTATAGAAAATAATTGTATTGATTCAAACTTGCAATAAAAATACAATACAAATTAGTTTAAAAACCATATAGGATGAAAAAAACACTAAGATTAATAATATAATATGTTAAGCCAAAACACAAAATTATTGATAATACTATGATGACTAGAAATCGTATAATTTCAAAATTTTCTGCTGTACTAGCGACACGTAATGATTTGTTGTCTGCAATCGAGTAAAAATGTTTTGTCCAAAATCTGAATCATCAACATACTTTTTAAATCATATGTAACAAGTAAATACAAATCGAAAATAAATAAAACCGAGAAATATATATTGGAATAACCATTTTTAAGAAATAAATAGATGAAAGAGGTGTAAGGGTGATTTAAGGACAAAAAAAAAAAATAAGGCCAATAATCACCTCCTCCTTCTTTTAAGAAAAATAAGTGGTTGAAAGACAAGTTGTTCTAAATAGGCTTTTTAAAGTTAAGAATGTGTAAATCATCATGGAAGGTTTTCATAACACATTATTAAGGGTCAATTTGACAATGCTTTTTAAAAGTGTTCTTTGACTTGAGACATTTTGAAGAAAAAAATGTGTTTGGTAATTTTTGAAAAGCGCTTTAAAACTTAAAAAAAAAAAAAAACACTTTGAGTTTTTGAAAAGTATAGAGATGTTTAAAAAATAATTTTATTTGCTTTTTAATATTCCCTATAATACCTATTATCTTTCCTTGAAATATCTAGTATATTCTTAAAATATATCATAGGAGCAGTTTACTACATTGTAATAAAATGCTTAATTGTCAAAAATCCTTAAAATATATCTAATTATGTTTCATTAGTTCCAAATATTTTTATTTTTTTATAATCTTAAAATGACTATTTTAGGTTTTACTAATTCAAATGTATACACGTTTTAAATTCAAATATTTTTAAATCATAAAAATAATAATTTTAGGTTTTCATTAATATAAATATTTTTATACATATATTCATTAATTTAAATATTTGTTTGTAATATTTTTTATAATAATACAAAATAATTATTAGGTTTTTATTAATACAAATATTTATGTATATTTATTCATTAATTCAAATATTTTTGTAACTATTTAAAATTTTATGATCATAAAAATAATTATTTGAGGTTATTTATTAATAAAGCTCAAAGCACATATATGTTTATTCATTAATTCCAAAATTTGTTACTGAAATCTTTATAATCATAAAATATAGTTATTTTTAGGTTTTATTAATATAGAATTTTATATATTCTTTATCTTTTTGTAATAAAAATTTTGTTTTATATATTATGATGACCTGTTGTTATAATTAAATTTTAAACTCTCATTTTGAACCATTTGGAAGAAAACAATTGACTATGATGTTTGGCATGATATAAAGGCATTAAAAGCATTTTTGATAGAAGAACACAGTAGAAAATGTTTCGACTAAAACTGGCACTATCCAGAAAACGTTTTATTTAAAAACTGGCCCTTAGTCATTTCCAGAGGAGAGACTCGATAGAAAAACAAAATCAAATTTTGCTGTTATTGAAGCAATCCTGGAATGAACAATATTGGATATGATAAAATCAAGTATTATATCGAGGCCCATTACATTGTTGGAAATGGGATGAACTGCATGGTCAGCTCCCTCCCCATATATAAGCCCACCTTTTTCCCATTCTTCTAAGACACGATGGTGATTTGCAAGATGATCTTAGCAAGGGCCTTCCGAATAATGGAGTGTTCACTGTTAATTCAGCTTATTCTTTAACCGTTTCTATGTAGTATGATCCCACTCTAGATGATTACATATGGAATACTATTTGGAAACTTTCAGTGCCTGAGAGGGGATGAATATTTGTGTGCTTTGTGCGACATTCTCTTTTCACTAAGTAAGAGAAAACCCGCAGAGGAGTTTCTTCAAATCCACACTGTCCGTGGTACCCGGCGGAATAGAAGATTTAGATCATGTCTTCAGATCTTGTCCCAAGGTTCTTGCTGTTTGGTCTCTACTACCCAACTCCTACTCCTTTTCAGTATACCTTGCAAAGGCCAGGTTTATGGTATGGTTAGAAAGCAATTTGCGATCAAAATTAAGCATGGGAGATCTTGGTATTTGGAAGGACTACTTTACCGTGTCCATTTGGTGGATATGGAGATGTGCAGGTGAAGGATTCTTCTCAATAAATTTACCTCATCCATGGATAAGGTTGGTATCCTTTAAAAAGTTTGCTTAGAAAGTTTCTTTAAATCCCATAGACCATGTTTTGTCTTCAACATACTCTCAATATTGTATTTGGCTGATAGGTTGGTCACCCCTCCTTGGTTGGTGTACGTTAAACAATTGAACTATAAGTATGCAAGACTCTGCATATGTTGTTTGGAGTGGACTTTTAAAAAAGGGACCCATAGAGGGACCGGCTGACTGTCTCATTGGGTTGGATATATGCTCGGCATTACTCATCACCATGGCTTGAGGTTTATCATGGGATAGGGTGATTATTAAATAGTGGGATAATTGCAAATATCAGTCTTAGCTAGACAGTTTTGGATCATAAATATGCCAATTTTCCAGTGTGAATGTATTTGTCTATCCCTGAAGGTGGATGGTAGACACCCCATTAAACATGTTTGTGGGAGAAACAGGGCTGTGTTTCTTAGTGAGTAAATCTAAAGACTTAGCAACATGAGCTTTCGCTGTCTGGTCTTCTCCCCCTAGAGGAATTGAGGATGTTCTCCAGCACGATATGATGGGGCTATACTTTGTCTAGGAGGATTAATTGTGCCTGATGTTTTATACTGGGTTATACTCTGTTTGTTTTAAAAAAGTATTATAATGAAATTCATTTTAATGTATAGTTAAAATATTGAGAACGACATATTAAAATATTTTGAATTTTTAAAAAATTCTGAAAACATTAAAAACAATTGTAAAAAATAATTCAAACACATATTCCTCCTCCCTCTCTTATTCTATTATAAGATGGTCCACCAAGGCACGTGAACCATTCAAGTCTTAAACTTTATAATTTTTTCTATTTCTTTGTATATTAATCTTATATTACATTATAATATCACATTTGACATAGAAGTAGAACACAGAAGAACTTTGCTGTGGTTTCAGTATTTAAAATATATTAAATATGCATGCAAAGATAGGAAGTATAATGCAAAGAAAGTGGCTCAAACGAAATTATAATATAGAGAAAAGTTTTGGTTTTACACACATTTTCATTGCGTTTTTGTTTAATAGAACCACTGGAGTCCAAAATGTATTTTGTGCTTTGAAAGGCAGGAGCTACTACCCTGTTGATAATTTTTGTCTATGGGGTTGAGATGCAAAAAAGTTCTGGATCTGCTGTGTATTTGTAAGAAGTTTTTTATCGTCCATTTTCTAAAATATAATTGAATCTATTTGTCAACCGAGAACAATAAAAATAAAAGATTATGTAAGTTATAAGAAGATTCGATATAAATAATAGACATAGAAAATATTAATTCGAAAAATTAAACCTACCTTTTTTTGAGTATAACTGGGTATACAGTGTTTAACAATATAAGCTCCATTTCATTAAAATAAGCACAAAGTTAGAATAGAATATGTTATTTTCAGTCTTATACAAAAGAAAAAGCAAAAAAGTGTGTTTAAATAATTTTTAGAATATTTCTCACAAAATACATACCCTATTGGTAAAGAGATAAAAACCGACCCTATAAATTCTATGCTGTTTGCTAATATGGAACCGAAAATAATTTTATATTCATTTTAGAAAGGAGATTGTACAAAATGACAGTAAAATCATGAGTGATCAATATGTGATGGAATGCAGTCACCTTCATCATAGAGGTTGACAACGCAACTATCTGGAACACATATTGATGGTATAATATCCCATCCCACCATTCTTTTGATCATTTGTTTAAATAATGAAGGTATGGGATCTACTTCTTCATCTCAAGCGATGCTGGGAGGATTTCATTTTTATCTAAAAAATATGTATAAAATGATTGTAATTGGCTGACTAAAAAAATTGATCATGTGTGTTGAATGGAGTAGGGCATTATTTTAAACATATGATTGCATAATTATAGCCCTTTTAAATTGAATTATATTCTGCAATGTTCTTTTGTTAATTTTCGACTATTAAAGACTTTTAATATGTTGTTCAAGTCCTTGATTATATTGATGTTTTTCTATTTATCCTTTTCCAATGCCATATGTTTTACTTTTTACTTCCCTGTGAAAGTCGAATTTGTTCTTTTGTTCTTATGATAATTATTCTTTACGAAGATGACTATCCTGTATCCTTAATGATACATCCATCTTGTAAGTATGAAAGTAAATATAAATGAATAAATAAAATAAGGTAAATATTTTCAATTTCAAAGTGTCTGAAAATAATTATGAATTAAAATTTTAAATATAAATTAAGCATTTTTAGCATAAATATAATGTTATAAGCAACTGAAACTCATATATATTATATGAAAATTAAAAAATGCAAGCAACATTTTAAAATAACAAATTATCAATGGTAGTGTGATTAAGTGTATATTCAATAACGAATAGTGCAACTATATTCTTTAAACTAGCGATTTACAAGGCTACCATACTATGTCAAACTACAGTTCAATGCCTTCTTAAATAATATAAAGATAACATGACATCCTTTAATTCAGACAAAATATTTACCTAAATGAATCCATTAATTTTTAGCAGTCAAATTTGAATAGGAATATTGGGTCGAAGAAACTTCGAACAATAAAGCAAATGAACCCTATTGTTCTAGCAATATGCCTAAAAATTCTATCACTGTCTGTGTATTTACGAAAACAAATTTATATTAAATATGGATTTCAAATTTTTTTCAATCATCGAGAGGATTGTAATATCTTGAGATCTTTTAATTGATTATGATAATAATTTATTGAAACACTAAAGATAATTTGTTGCTGTAAAACAAATAAAATAGTCGTGTTTAAAAAGGGTTCTAGATATATTAGTGACAATTTTATCGATATCATTGACAAGGTCTATGGAAAGGTTTAGTGTCATTTCTAAAGTTTATTTTAATATTTAGAAAATATTCATCCCATGCCTATGTCGGGTACATCCCACGGCCATTATATACCCATCATTAGGAGGTTATATATGGTGAGCGTTTATGGTGGTATGGGTGGCTCTCAACGTTCTTACATTACTATTAATTTCTACATTAAGCATTTTACGTTAAGCTGGCATGTCGTAGCATTCTAACGAGGTGGATTACACATGCCTTTGTTTCTTGTCTCTATGCAAGGCAGTGCGTTTGCTCATGTATCCAATCCCATACCTTGATGCAGGAATTGGTTGGCGGCGAAGAATCACGCCCAGACCCTCTACTCTTGAGCTCGGTCATTTTCTTGACTATCACGTGACTGGATTCAGGTCACCCATATGAGTGTTCAAGGTGACTCACCTGAGCGAATGCCACGTCTTGTGTCAGTGATCCCATTCACTCCTTTAACAGCGTCGTTTGATGTGGGGTTGGAAGCGTTGAACCCTTTATGTTTGTTCGACATTCTGGCGCCATCGACCATTTGCACCAAACCATTAGGGTTGGGGCTTCATGCCCTGTGTGAAGCCATCATGGCAAACTCATGCTCGGTGGCGTTCGGTCATTTGTGGCTTTGGCGTGCTCCATTTATGACTAGTGCATTAATGCACCATTTTTGATTTCCGCCCATGCGGTGGCGACTCTAAGTTAAATATCTTCCCGACCTTATTGGGAGTTTCTTGCTATGGTGAGACAAGTTTGTGGGTTGTTCATCCGCCTCTGGCCTTTCCCGGGTTCCGACCATTCCCTCTGATCTTTCGATCTGGCCAGATAAATGAAGATTTAGAAGATGTAGTCCATTTTGTGTTTGCCTTTAGGGATTACCATTTATTAGTCTCCGCAATCTTTAAGGTTTTTTTTTTGCTGCTGTTTTTTGGTGTTGTTGGGTGTGCTTGTGTATTTATTTTTCATACACTTTTTCTATGGCACGATGAGTTACCTGGTTGATTCTCGAGACATTGTTTCCGTGATATGGAGGCACTCATAGGATGTTTGCAAAGGGAGACATAACGCTAAAATTTGTAGGGACGAGAAAAAGAATCACATCCTCTTCCTCATCTGCCTGGGTCAACAGTGGATTCTCGTGCGGATGCTAACGAGTCTCACAACATACCCATTAAAAGTCTGGGGCGAAATGCATTTAGAAGAATTCTCCTTCCCTTCAGATGTGGATGTCCTTTTCTCTCCTCTGGCCGGTTGTGGCTGCAGGATGAGACCGAGGTGTGACGAACTCCATCAGCGGCTGAGGAGATCCGCATGTAAGGGGATGAGGTTCCCCTTCTCACCTTTGGTGCGCGATTCTGCAGCCCCTTACGGCTCACCTCGTTCACATTATGAACATTGTCAGGAGTTCTCCTAGTTGTGGCGTGCTAATAGGCTGGGCTTCTTGGGGTTAGAGGAAGTGCTATAAAACACTCCTTGACGGATGATGATGCTGATGAGAATATTTGAATGTGGCAGGTATAAACCTAATTCTCTCATACTTGTGTTTTAGCTCTTCTTGATATAGATAACTCTAAATTCGAACATAGGGATGGGTTTTCTTCTTAAATGATTACTTTCAGTAACTCAAATGGTGAATTCAATTTGGATTTCGAGGGGGTTTGGTAAAAAAGCAGTGGGTTGAATTGTTTGAAGCGAAAATAAAATGAAATAAAAAACAAGAAAATTTAGCAAACATCCATTTCTTTGTTACCAGGTTTTAAAGGTAATTAGGGGTCCTCGGGTCCTTTCACCATTTGGGAGATGACCTATAGTCATTTCTGACAGGATCTTCATTGGCTATAAAGCGAACGATGACTATCCTTTGGAAAATGGTATTCCTTGTATCGATGGTCTCAACAGTGGAAGCGAAGTCTCATGACCCGCACTGAGTGGATCTAGCAATAAGTATCACTGAACCCTAAAAGATTATCAATCTGGATAATTGAGGTGCATCGAAGGGATTTAAACTATATAGTTAGGAGATACATGAGTAGCGGTGAATACTGCGTTGAAACAAAGAAGGACCCTCGATTTTACAGATCAGTTGCCCGATAGCCTTCCTCTTGAGGGAGAAGAGTTCTGCCACTCATCCTCGAGTTGTGAATCTTGGAGAGTGTTTGGGTACTTTGAAGAGTGAAAATGAAGGAAAGGCAAAGGAAAATAGAAAAGCGGGAATTCTTTGAAGGTTCTGGCAATTTTATTAATGATGGTTTTCATAGTGTACTTTGCTTTAGGGCTTTATAGCCCAAACCCAAATACATATTACCAAACTAAAATCGAGCACTATTACAAGGAGAAAGTAGGAAGAAAACCAAGAGAGCAAGAGTGATAAATGGCGGCGGGAGCAGTGTGGGGTGAAAACATGGCAGTCGCGGGGATGAAAATTCGCGGGGCGAAAATCTCGCGACACCGCTCAAATGCCTGCACTTTCTTTTCTGGCCTTTTCTTACGGTTTTGATTCTGGTATATGAAGACGAACGGATTCTCATGGTTGAGTTGAATCTTATACATGGTATCAAAAGCTGCCAACGACAAAACTTGCCCTGAAATTTGATTAAGTAGCTTTGGGTCCTTAACATGGTGATCAGGCTAATTAAAAATTTGAATTAGTACAAAAAAGTGCTTTCGAAGCACATGTGTAAAGTGTAAAAGCCTTTTTGGGTACGATATCAACGGCACAACCTCGGAAAGTATTATCTTGTTGTTGATGTCAAAACACGCATCGTGACCGGCACGAGCTGCAAAGAATAAAGTAGTAGCGCGTCTTTGTTGTTGAGCTTGGGGATGCAAAGGTCCTTGCTGAAATTCTGATGAACTTGATACAGGCGTGTCAGGTACAAAGAGGATCTGTTGCTTTTACGGTTTGATTGATCCCCTCTTAACCTTGTTTGCTCGTATACATGGGCGAGGAGGATTATTGTGACACGAGTCCTTCGATTGGACTGCTGTGTTGAGTCTTCAAGTCTCTTAGGCTCCACGAGGACTTTAGATCTCTTTTGGCCTTGACCAAACTCGGGACGCGTTGACCATCTCGAGGTTCATAACACCGACATTATTACATAAATTTTGAGTTCGAGATGCTTGCCAGGTGTGGCGCTCCCCAAATCAGGGTCAGTTGATCACCAGTATTACCAGATATGGATGTCGTGTAACTCGATACCACACCGTTGTGTCCCATTTACCGGGATCCATGAATTTATCAAAATCGAGACGAGTACTCCTTGTGCCAGTGCTCTGTCAAAACCCACGACTTGCGGATATCTGATAACATGACCCATCTGGGCTAATAACACAATGACCCTTTAAGTTATTTAGACCAAAAATTGACCATGCCCAAGACGTTATCACATTCATATAAACATGTAGACCATATTAAAAGCAGTCCATACTGGACTTCGTTATAACTCTTTTAAATAAAGGTACGTCTATTTATTTACTGAAAAAGTATTACAAAAGTAATAAACCTTAAGTCGACTTTCTTCAATCTCGTGGCCTTGGATGAGAGCTACCCACCCCGGCTACATGTCTTGCACAGTATCCGTATGGATGATACGCACCAGGTAAGTGGTCCTTCAAGAGCTACTCCCCACCTAAGTGCACATACAATGATCACCTTTGATATTACACGACTTCTGCATCAACAACCACAAGCAAGAATATGCAATCCACAGGTTATAATTCTACATATATTGTATGCCAGAAATGAGATGAGACTATAATGTACCATGCAGGAGTCTTCGCGACTCCACCACCATGATACAAATGCGATGTGTGATCATCGAATATTGATGGGTGTCGCTGATCTTTTTCATAAAATCATTTGTTTACAAACCAAAAGCTTTTTGGATGTTAAACCACAAATGATCATTTGATAAACAAAACCATGCGTCTTTTTCGCGACAAATTTTGAGTCTCAGCGGACTCATACGCTATTCTCCTTTTGGACTTTCCCGCTTTGTTAGTGTATGAACGATCTGGGTCTTTAGAGGGAGTGTCTAGCTCTTCTTCACGGACAATTTTTTCCATTCCATGCAACGGTCGACTATGTTATCGACAGTTCAACGATGTGAAACTTCGCTCATCAATCACCAAATGCGGTGTTTGATTTCAACCATGCACTCACATCCATAAAATGCAATGTCCCCATGCATATGCAATGTGATGCGTCATTGCATGTCAATGTCATATCACACATGTGATGAATGTCGTATGGACAATTTACACTACAACAAAAAAGGGTAATTATTGACCTATACTATCTTGACTTAAGGTAATATATGTCATTTTTGTCTATTTAAATAAACAATTATGACATATACAACTTCTTTACGCCAATAGTGACATACATAAAATATTCCATGACTTATTTTGTAAAACCTTGACAAATAATTTATAAGTCAATATTCCGTGGTAATATAATTAAGTAAAGTAATGTTTATTATAATTTGTTTTACATATAATCTAATTTCATATAAGTCTTTTAATAAAGATAATCAACATTTATTTAACAATTTTAATATGTTTATATGTATTTTAATGTTCACTAATTAATACCAACGAGGAAAATTTATTAGGATTGATTTTATTTATAATAAGAGACCTATTCAAAGTAATTCTTATTATAAACCTCACTGTTTAGACATTTTAACCCATATCTGCCTAGCTCATGGTTGAGCATCCAACGTTTAAATACAAGCCTAGAGGTGGAGGTCAGGGTTTGAGTCACTTGAGAGAGGCAGGTTCTTCTGCATTTGTGTGGAAATGTTAAGTTTATAAAAAGATTTATTCATTAATATTTTTTGACGTACAATATTAGATATTCATAAATATTTTTTAAATGAATTTATATTAAATATTCTTGAATAAAATAGTTTTGAAACTTTATACAAAATAGTTTTAAAATTTTTATATATTAAGTTTTCTATTTAATTTAATATAAATGAAATCGATCAAATTAAATATTTTTGTTTACTATAGTAATTAAATTAATTTTTATTGTATTTATATTAATATAGTATTTTTCATAAATAGTTTTAATTAACTAATAATTAGGGGTAACATATTGATTTAAAAAATAATTAATTGGTTTGTTTAAGCTTCAACACCAATTTAAATTTATAAATTAATATATACATAAAATAAGTTTCTTGTAGACTAGAAAATTGAGATTTCTGCTATAAATTAATTGCTGTAGAGTGTGGGTACCATCTGGCTCCAGGCTCGGTGTTTCCCTGTGGCAGGCGGCGGCCAGAGGCCTTGAGGGCCTGGGCCAGTAGTGACCCGGGGCAGCCCGGTCGATCTCAGCCGGGTGCGGTGCCTCAATATCTAGGATGCCTTTTACCTAGGTGTTTCCTTTCCCGGGTCGTGACTCCACGAGCAGTACTTGGCCGTCTTCATATTATTATAAGTGTAGGGTCTCCCGTGAGCCAGGCACTCCTCGCCTCTGACCAGAATGAGTAAACTCATAGGCGGCCGCTTTCGGAAGCCGGTCGTAAAGGAAGAATAAGTCATCCTTCCCGAAATAAGAGCCACCTTCCCACATCATTGTAGGAAAGAAATTATGCACTCTCCAAAAAGACGGATCACTCTTCAACTATGAGAAGAAAGTCACCAAGCAGTCGAGATTCTTAATCGAGATAACTTCTTCTCTAAGCTCACAAGTCTTGAAGGCCCGGCTGCCATCGGAGGCTGACGGAACACCACCGTCATCTTCTTGTGTTTCAGGGTTGTAGCCCGGCGGGTAGATGCCCGTGATCCCGCGACTGCGAGAGATTCGGAGACTCTGATTGGCGATCACGTGGGAGCGCCCAGTAAGAGTCTCTGAGGAGCCGTGCGTGAGCTTGGGTACACCAGCTCGGGGTGATCTCTAATATCAGAAGCCTTGACGTTCTCGGGCATCACCGGTGCGGATTTGGAACTTCGCGCCATGTCCGGCCCGACCCGATGGCCGCGCCAGAAGACGGTTCCTCCGGCGGGTGCGAAGGAGTGGGCTGGCTGGGAGGAAGCGAGGCAGGATGGTGGTCTGTGAACAGTTGTTTGACGAGGAGGAAAGCGGCGCTTCTGGTTTAGGTTAAATCGATAGGCGAAGAACCCCCCAGTGTAGCGAGAATGAGCCCTGGCGGGCGAATAAGGGCCTCTGTGGTGTAGTGATCGTGGTGATGACCCGGCTCCTCTTCGGACGACTCTCCACTTCGTCGCTCACCTGAAGCGAATCGGGAAATGAGTCTAGAAAGACTTTTCCCTCATTGATCCCGGTCGGGCCATGAGCGGAGCCTTGTGGCCGTCTGAAGAAAACGAGGATGGACCCGGGTTCACAATGGCCCTGGTATGTGCCACCGGTTCGAGGCAGCCTCCGTTTTACATGCACGGTATCCCACAAGGTGCTCCGTCAGCATCTGACCACTTTATCCCTATCGAGAGTACTAGTATCTTTGTCCTCCCGCGCTGGGCGGCGTATTTTAGACTATGAACCTCTCATGGTCGTTGTACCATTCGCTAATATCTGCGGCGAAACTCCTCGATCGCAATATGAATCCACATCATTTGCCGCCCATTAGCGATGATCTCAGGGGATGACAGACTTAACATAGTAAAGTGTTCTGGCTAGCCTCAAAGGAAACTTTAACTTTGGCACAGTTCGCTCTTAGCTTCCTAGAGGTCGATAAACTGGCTGACCTCCACTAGAGACGACATTCGAGACCGCCCTCCTGGCTGTAATGATAACAACCCGCGAGTGGCGAGCTGGCCTTGAGCTCATCCCAACTTGAAGCGGCTGAGCGGGTAGACGCCTGGCGGATGCTGAGCGAGGGCTTCAGTTCCTCCTCTCAACATGTGCTGTAGCTGGCTCCTCCCCTCGTGGGGACCTCCCACAGATTTCAAGTGGCCCCCACATGAGGCGAGTCGGGACAGTATATGATCATCTTCAGTGCGTTATCATGAGACCATGGCCATGAAACCAACCATTGTCAAAGCTTGAAGTTCTAGTGGAGAAGCCGGTGGCGGGCACCTCAGAAAGGTATTTACGAGGCCGTCGGCGACGGGAGTGTGGCCTTCTGGCGTTGACCATTGCGATGTTGGCGTGCCTCGGGGCCCCGGCGGTATGACTTATCTTTGGGGGGCAGGGTGATGGCTAATGTCGATCAAGCGGGGAGAAAAAGATGCTCGTGCGGCCTGGAGTTAAATGAGGGTGAGCATAGTCGACTTCAAAACATCCACCCTTCAGACCGGAGTTGGCGACCATCTCTTCCCTATAAACCTGCTGGAACTATTACCCTGTTCGATACGCCCGTACTCGCATCGGTATTAACAATTTTGATGCATGGGTCTCCATTGATCCGAGCGTAGCGGCCGTTCTTACATCTCGGCCTTTAAGCAAATAGAGTCAGCTCGGCCGTCTAGATTACATTGTGCTGCCGGGTTTAGCAGGCTACCACATTGTGATTGGGGACATTGCCTTTCCGCCTGGCCGAGGTCCGGTAATTAATAATCTGTTCTCGGTGGTAGAAGATTTGAGCGTCTGATGTCATCTTGGGGCGGGCACGGTACACACGCCATGGCGGTGTTCGCATCCACATACCGCGAAGCGATCGACTGCATTTGGCGTCGGAACGAAGTCGGCATTCGGGAAGTGTCGAGTTGGCCTTGCGACCCGATCTTTATCAACTCTGATGGGACCGACGGGAAGAATGCTTTAGTGAGCCACCGCAGGGGTGTTCAAATAATAGAAATCTGATCTCATCTGATCGTGGCCAGGAATGACGTTCGCAGTTCATGATCTGCCACATGATGAACGACGATGTATAATGATAAGAAATCTATGATGCAGCCAAATGGGTGGCGAAGCGTGGTGGTTGTTCCAAAGAAGGGGAGCAATAAATATATGGACCTTTGCGGACCTCGGCGATGCTGTCGAAGGCGACACCTCTGCCCCGCATGATGGTTGTGGATGGCGACGAGGCGTAGCTCGCATCTATTTGCAGGCCTTGGGATACCACGGATCCCAGTACCCCGGTCGGGCATCTTTCATCACTCCCGTGGACTCTTATTGTTATAATGTGATGCCTTTAGGCTTCAGAATCACGAGGGCCTATCGAGAGTTGTTGACGAAGATGTTTGACCAGTGCTCGGTAGCATGATGGAAGTCTATGTGTCCTTCTGCACAGTAAATCGGCGGCGCCGGATCATCTTTGTCATCTCAATGAACATTCGACCTCCTCGAGAGAATATGGTATGAAAGCTGAACCCCACCATCATGCGCCAGGTATTGTGGTGTGGTTGCCTGGCTTTATGGTAGCTTCGAGGGATGAGGCTAACCTACGATTTAAGGCCGTCACTATAAATCAGCGGCCCCGGCTCGAGGGATCAAACAATTGTGAATAGGTGATTTGTGCTCTGGCGTTTTGACTCGGTTCGGGTGTTTAAAACCCTTCTTCACTACTCACGGGGGCAATGGACGGAAATGGAATGAGGAATGCGACTGGCATTCGTGAAATCAATGCGTGAGCCCCAGATTCTTGTGGCACAGGCGGCGACACCTCCCATCTCTGCGACCTCGTCTGCGATAAGTGTGCGTTGTTTAAGAATGTGTGGGGATGCAAGTTGAGGCCCGAGTGTTTTGTTGCAGAAAAATGATCTGGCGAAGAAGGCTGATTCCACCTCGAACAAGCTGCCTTGGCCTTGAGCAGTCGCCCGTACTTCGGGGCTCATCCCGGATTGTGAATTTTCCTTCAGCTACTTCCGCTCAGGGACACGATTCATAAGCGGATCTGTCAGGAAAGGATGGCGGATTAATTGATGGAACAAGCGAGTATGGCATCACAATGACGAGACTTTGAAGAAGGAAGCTAAGTCTTAGCTAACTTCCTCTCGTAGAAATCCTGGTTGCGAATACTTGTACCGGATAAAAGTGCGGGGTGGACCCTCTCTATTAATGAGCCTGACGTCGGGGCGACGTGGATGATGACCTCTCTTGGGAAGGTTGATGGCCGGGTAATGTTGGGCTTGATTGCCTGATAACGGCTCGAGTGCGAGGCCCACCCCGTGCGGGACTCGAGCTGCACTCTCGCTATGGCGTGACGGTCTTTTTGATCGAAGTGATTCCGCAATTTGGTTGGACGGGGTTGATCTTGGTCGAGTCCGAGGGGATCCCCGAATGACAAAGTGTACTTCCTTAGTCGAACGAAATTCATACAGCCTCGGCTGGAAATTGGAACTTATGTCCCCAGGTTGTAGAGTAGTCTTCAACCACAAGTAGGCGCTATTCTGAATGTGATAGTATTCTCACAATCTCTTATCAGAAAGACTCTATCATTCTGCCGATGTGGTCAGAGGAAGTCCCCCCGTCTTGGATGAACCTGATTCAGTGTATCATGGCCGGCGGGGGAGACTACCTAATGGCAGACAGGCTCCATGAGGTTACGGTTCGGTCGGCCGGATTCTCCGTGATAGACGGGCGGTGTCTGAGGATCCATGTAGGCGGGCGTGTCAGTGTGTCTAACTAGAGCCGAGGCCCGTGCGTGTCGGCCCAGATTACCTGTGTGGTGCGGGAATCCCCCAGGGACTGAACTACAGCCAGGGCCCTGGCACTCAGAGTGCTGTTTGACCGACTATGAGTCGGATATTTCAGGTCACATTCGAGATCACGACCCTTGCATGGATCCCCATCTTATGATCGCGGTGCAGACTTGACATTCGTCTGACCATTGACCGTTAAACCGATGGGGATTGGCATGGTCGTCAGCACCACGTACACTTTCGAAATTGGCGTTTAGTCATGCCGTTGTTTGATGCCGTGGATAGAAAGATGGCGGCGCTTTCTGATTAATGAAGATAGAGGCGTCCTTTCGGTTTTATCACGGAAAAACATTGTCTGCGGTTCGGCATCAGGGTGTCGTGTCGATAACGAGGCCCGCAATTTGATAGTTGGAGTCGAGACTTTGCTAGAGGTGAAGATTAAAAATTTATATTCCACTTCACCCTTACATCACCAGCGATGGCGGCGAAACTCACGTAAAACCTTGTTGATTGCCTTGAAAAAGCAATTAGACTCCGCTAAAGGGAAATGAGTAGAAGAACTCCCGAGGAGTCTTGGGCTATAAACTAAAGCGATTGGCATCCAGTTTTCACTTAGGGATGGAATGTCATCCCCACCAAAATTAGCTGCTATCAGACGGATACCCAGGGATTAAAGTCTGGAGATACGATAATCAAGAGTTAGGCGTGGTGATAAGCGTGGCCGTGCAGTGCATCTTCCTACCGGCGAAACGGCAAGCTCACATAACAGACGAGACACTATAAGTGTTTCGACGTGGCGATCTGGTCTTAAGGAAAGTTTTCAAAAGGCTCCCATGAATCCCATTGGGAAATTCAACTTGTGGGAGAGGACCTTATGTCTGTTGATGCGGCCCGGGGTGAAAGCGGGGTCTGTGATAAATGGATGGAACCCCTGTGCACAGAATGTGGAACACCACATGCATTTGAGAAGATATTATGAAGTAAAAAGCATATCATTATTTTGACTCTGTGAAACCCGCATATTTTCTCTATCTGGTCGAATTCTGAAGTTTGGATGGCACGGTGTGACTGTCTGGACCCGACCATTAACCTCTGGTGGGCTGAAATAAAGTGCGGATTGCGTGGTAAAGCCGACTGTGCGGCCCCGACATAGTTATAGATGGTCGATTACAAATTAGAGGCGGTGAGATTTACTTGTCTGGCCCGGCTATGTGCCAGGCGGTCGAATACAAAGTGCGGATGGTGCGATAAAGCCCGACTATCCAGGCCAAACAAAGATAACCTCTAGTACGGTCGAATCTGATCTGGTGGGCGTGATAGTGACTATCAGGCTACGGCTGTTCAACCTCTGGGTGGTCAAATTCAAAGTCGGTTGTGCGATGCTGGCGCGACTGTCAGGCTCGATGAAGATAACCTACAGTGGTGGGATTAAAGTCGGGATGGGCGCGATCGTACGACCTATCGGTAGAGGCGAATGACGCCTCTATTTGGTCGATTCAAAAGTCCAGATGAATATGATGCCCACGACCTATTCGAGTACCGGCATAGATAACCTCCCAGTTGGTCAAATTCAAAGTCGAGATGGCGCGATAAGCCGACCTATCAGGCGGAGCATAGATAACCTCCCCAGGCGATCAAATTCAAAATACGGATGTATGATAAGTGACTATCAGGCGGCGTATATAGCCTCTAGTGGTGAAATTCAAAAGTGGGATAAGCCTTGATAAATTTGACCTATCATTGACATAGATCACTTCTAACTAGTCAAATACAAAAGTCACAGGCGACCTTTGTCAAAATGACTGCTGACCGACATAGATCACTTCAGTCGGTGAAATCTAGGGGTGGGATGGGTCAATAGGAATGACTATCAGGCGAGAATATCTACTTCTAGGCGGCCCATTCATGGGCCGAGGATAGACGATTAAAAGACCTCATTTGGCTCCATAGATCCTTCCGGTGATCGAATCTAGCTTCGGATGAAGCTGAGTGAACGACTTATTCGGGGCGACCACAATGAATTGCCCGTCAGGCTTAATACTATGATTTCTATGAACCACGCTCCGAATGGTGACTCATTGATACAAACCGGATGACACAATATCAAAATATTCAGCAGGATATGGAACAAAAATTGACGAAAAAGAAGAAGAGGAAGTAAAGTGTTTGGTACAACCACTGAATAGTATAAGTCTTGTCTCATAAAAGCGTTAAAATCCTAGTTGATTATGGCATCTTAACCCACAGCCAGGTCAGAGCGAGTGGAGGGACCATCGGAGAATCGCTTCCTCGACCAGTGGTGGGCTGTCTGAGGTACTGCCTCCACTCTGGCGTAGCTGATCGGGGCCGGACAGATTGGCGAATGCTTAGGGCGTGGGGTTAAGCGGAACTACGGATTTAACGGGACTTAAGGATCCAGGCATCCACATCAGATCTGAGGCTTGCTCCGCCCAGTATTTGTGCGTGGCAGCGACCATAACCGTAATTGAACGACGCATCGCCGTTGGAATCGGAACTCGGCCTCCATCGTCTCACATCGGCCCATGACCTTCTCGGGAAGGCTGACGAAGTCATCCTTATGGTCGGCTCATGGGCAGAAGGCGATCTCTCATCTGGCCATTTGTTTTCTTCCTTGCCTTCTTCTGAGTTTCCCAGCTATGTGGCAACTACGAGCAACTCCATGCTCGGACTCATGTGACTGAGCATTTTCATAGCTAGCTAAGGCCACGTCGAACCTTTCGAAGCGAGCTCGGTCTCCACTGTTGTAACACGATCAGAAGTCATGTTATATCTTGCCGATATGTGCGAGCTTGTAATTAATTTAGTGTATGATGCGAGGTTGTTTAAGGATAAGGTGCCACATTTTCAAAGAATTGTGGCACTTTTGCAGTGAAGATTGGAGAGAGTGAAAGTATAATTAATGGAAAGTTTAAATAGTAAAATAATAATAATAAATTACGAAATTGTTCGGGGAAGCTGAAAATTCTGAATCTCGGATATTGGCTTAATTTGTCTTAGTTAAATTCGTCTCGCGAGAAATCTAGTGACTCGAAGAAATTCGTCAGTCCCGAGACGGTCGGAGATATGTTACAATTCTGCAGGTGATAAATGCGTCGGAGACAGGGACGAGATTTTTACAAAATCTCGGAAGTCGAAAATGCCTTGAGTTAAAGTTCGAGATTAAAATAAGTGAAGCTGAAAGAAATAAAATTTTTGGGATAGAAATGGACAGAATGGAGCAATAGAAATAGTTTATCCAAATAATAAGTGTAGACAAAGAAAAAAAAACAATAAAAGCAAATGGTAGGCGATTTGCGGGATGTTGGAGAGAGGCCCAGAAGGCGTTTTGTTTTTTATTCTCTTTAACTTCTCCCTTGATTCACGAAAAATGGACCGTAAACTTAATGTTTGAGAGGAAAAGAAGTTTAATTCTGTGAAGAGGCTACCTTATAGAAATATCAATATCTTAGCCTTTTGTCAAACTCTCTAAAGTGAAAGGCCCACTATTATGTTATTTCAGACTAAAGGTTGTATAATAGCTTGAAGTTTTCTTGCAGAAATAGTGAAATCATGTAACTTGATTAAGTGCAAGCCTTAGTTACAGGTACAAGAATTTTGGAGCTTCAATGTTCTCTGATTAGAGACCTAAATTTTGGGATTTGTTTTCAGCAGTTTGGGTTGAAATTCGGGAATATAGTTAGACAATTAAGGACATTTGAAATCTTTGATGTGCATTCTATGGAAAAGATCATAGATCAAAAGTTGACTTAAGCAGATAAGTTTTTATAGGCATTTAATGTGCGGGGACATTTTGGTGATTGATATCCATATTATAGATGTCGTATCGAATGAGACCACTTAATGGATTTGTTCAGAATCGAGTTCGTTCGATAGTCACTTCAGAAAGCCACAGTGTGTTTTATGGTTAAAGCGTTAAAGCGAGGGCATTTCGTAATTTGAATGGTGTGTGGCGATTTGAGCATCAGACGAGTCTAGGTGTACGACAAGATTTGAAAAATTAGTGGAGAAAAGGTGAGTACTCAAAATCATTTTCTAGCGAAGTGTTTAAATTACAAGTTTGTAAAGTGCTTTAATATGAATTCTGACATTTTTCTCCAATTGTGCCACTAGTGAAAGTGCGATTGGTGTTAAAAGCGGTTGTGGTTTAGCAAAACCTAGATGCCTGACTCGGTTCCGTTCAGATATATTCCGGTTGTGCATACGCGAAGATTAAGCGGTTCTTCTTGACTTCGACTATATTTACTGGTGGCAATTGAGGTTAAAATCTGATATATATTATATCGATGGTAGCCCTCTGCGCGTTGAGAATATATCGATTGTGTACGACTTAGTACATAAGCGATGAGGTGTTGGTTCAGGGACTCATCGCAAAACAGCTGAATTAAGTTCCGTATCTTATCTCCGATCGCCGATATTGCGGATATCTGTGGTGTGTTAAAGTTCTTCACCAGATGCCAGATTCTGGGGTTCAGGGCATCACTTCTAAGTATTTGAAAATAGGCCCGATGATTTTGGTGCCAGATTTGATATCTTTAGATATTAACCACCATGAAATAGTTTGGCCGGCGAAATAGTTTTGACAATTTGCGATGATAGTTTTGAAGCAGTTTTGACGACGAGTTTCAACGGCAGAAAACGATTTGAGAGCAGTTTTTAGAAATGGTTTTATAGCAAAAAAATTTCGGTTTTCTCATAAGCAGATTTTACAACATTTCTGTCATAGATTTTCATATGGAAATAACAATGGTGGCGACGACCCCCAGAACTTATAGTACTCAGGCTTGGTTGGCTCATAGTTTTGTTTTTAAAATAATTTTTCGAAGGTCACGAGGTCTCGAGCGAAGAATTGCTCTGGATTCTATAGATCTGTGATATTTGTTGTGATTTTATATAAATAATTATATAAAAGTAAAAGTAATAAAAGTTAAAATGTGGCATTTTGTATAGCAAATATCTTTTGTAAAATATGCGTATGGTTTGAGAAAACGAGGTTCGATAACATATATGATTAGAGTCATATCTTATATTTACAGTGAGATAAGGTCCTTATTGTTGTAGTTGGACATTTGGAAAACATTGAGTGTATTTTGTTTTATCTGGGTAGGGTTTTGTATTTGGAAGCCAACACAGTCAGTTCATTATCTGCTGCCGTTTTCGTTAAATCTAAGGTGTGATTTTGATAGAAAAATGAAAAAGGCCCATAACCCGCGTTTTCCAATACGATTTCCGGCGAGTTTAACGGCTTAGCTTCATGGTAACTTGGCTATGGTGACTGAAGCTTGGCTGGGAGTTGTGTAAGGTTCTTGGCCAATTTCTTTGTAATATTTAGGAAGGGTGTCTGTCACGTGCTCGGGTATTAACGACCCTTCTATCGCAACCAGCCATCGTAGCCTTATGAAGCCTTAGCATCTCTCTCGCCTCGCGGCGACCTTTTGGCGAGTTATAGCCTTCAGCTACCGTAGTGAAACCGTCGACTCGGCCTCTTTTAATGTCTTTCGTCTCATTTCGGCTAGGCCCCGGACATATAATGGTCGTTTAGCGTCCATGGCCCAGGAGCTCGGGCTTCAAGCGATGGTATGATGTTGGCGAATAAGCGGCAGCGGCCTGAGAAGCAGTGGCGTCTGAAATCAAGCATGATTGTTAATATCCTGTGGCTTCGTATCTTACCCAGTTCGTTCGGCCCGAACATGAATTCTGATTCGCGGACTTGTATCCAGTCATCGATGGTCAGCTCGATATCTTTCCTTAGTCCCTTTCTTTAAGTGCTCAGCGTGTAGTCCTTGCGAGACCCGTACCTCGGGGGCGACCACCGACCTCCCGAAACATAGGCGGATACAAATTGTTCATCTGGTCGGCTGTAGCCTCTGTGATTGGAAGAACCAGGCGACGCATAATGAACTTTGCGATTGCCGGGCGTAGATACCTCCTTTGGGCTGGCGCGGGTGGTTCATAGAGTTGATTGCCAGTCAGCTCACTGACAGGGACTCGGTAGCCCGGACCATGAACCGACCACTTGGTCGACCCTCGTGGAAGGATAAGACCAGCAAGAAGAGCTTCGAAGCCAAGATTCGACTCGCCTGACTTCTGATGGGCGCCGCCGGCTCCGTTTGATGCATTTGCTCTGGAAGCTCCGGGGAGAACCCGGGAGCCAACAATGGCCCCATCTGGTCCCTCCCTCGGCGGAAGCGGTGGATCCGCGACTGGCGGATCGAACTCAGCTGGCCGGAACTCACTACGCTTTCGCTTTTTGCGGCGGCGTAACGGTCAGCGGCCCCGAGTCATCGCTTTCCTCGTTCCTCATCGCTCAAAATCCACGAAAATCCTCGAGTTCGTTGCTAACCCGGGGGTAATCCTCCCCATTGAAGCGGCGCGTCATGCGGGATTGCCCACTTTCCTTGTAATCGTAATCACTCGAGGTAGTCCAGATTTGCACTGCAGCTGACCATTCGGTGATTAGTACCCCGAAATAGTGTTATTTTGGGCGCAGTTGTGCGGGTTTAGCTTTGTGTGCTAATCAGCAAACAACCGATTATTTATTGGGAGTCCGGCTTTGCCCTCTTGATCACATTTGCCAGCTCTTATTGTTTGCGATTTGCGGTCGAATACCTCATTATCTTCGTCAGATTCAAAGCAAGATGAACTGAGGCGGATCGAGAGATGCATGATCAAATCGGAGAGATTTGGAGCAAAAATTTCAAAAAGAGAAAGAAAATGATGGAAGTTTTGGGTTACCAAGTGTGACCTCTGAAATTAAGTAACAAGCTCCCACTGCTGATAACTTTGACATTTTGGCTTTACTGCAAAAATTGCCCCTTGATAATTTTGGTTCCCTTAGACATTATTGTAATTTCCTTGTTATTGAGCACTGCTCATAACTTCGAGTTAAGCTTATGATCAATGAAATCTTTGATCCATCAATCAATCGATAAAATTAGACCTGACCTTTCCCTCGGTTGGTTTTGTGAGTTTTCTCTCCTCTCCCTTGTTTTCTGCATTTTCTTGGTAGCGAACACCCTTTGATGATGACAAATCGAGGGATGTTAAACCTAAAACCCATCATCCTTGAAGGGAAGGCCATGGGTGTTAGTTTTGAATAAGGTACATGTGTTCTCATGCTTTTTCTTATCATCTTATAATTATGAATTGTTGTGTTCTTGCTTCTCACCTTAGGTTAAATCTCTTAGGCATGCTCTCACTAACGTGTATTACAAGCTTTTGGAGATCGGTGAATGCTTATCACTAGATCCGCGATGCCCGGGTTAATTGTCTCACATTAGTCATGTAGGGTAAGTTTAGAGTGTGTTCTTACCATCTGGGAGCATTCGCTCATTGAATACATATTTTCAAGAGAAAAAACTTTTGGGTTTAGATTTTAACGCTAAATGAAGATCAGGTTTGGGAAATGGTATATATGTGTCTCTGACAACGAGAAAAAAGACCGAGCACATGTTAACACTTAGAACCCTAAGCCCGGTGGCTTGAGACTTGAATTAACTTTTATTTTAATTTGTTTCAGTTTCTGGCAATTCACGCCCACCTTTGCATTTCACACAAAACCTAAAAATCCAAAGAGGAAACACCATTTTCAATGCTGCTACCAGCTCTTTACTGAAGAAAACCCACATCCCCATGTTCGACCCTAGGTCACTATTCTGGAGTGGAGGGCGGCACCATCTGACGATGAGAGAATTTAGGTTTATAAATATGATTCGAACCAACCTCTTTGACCTGCCACGAATCAAATGGTAGTTCTGGATGGGGCAGTTGCTGGGGATGACCTTTTAGTGAGAAGAAGGCTACAGACTTATGCATCACAAATGGTGATTCTCATTTCTTTTTTATTTTACCAATTTTCCACTTTTTGCAGTTCCTTTGCTTGGGGAGTTTGAAAATTTTACTTCTGTTGTTTTCCCTTGTTTTGATTTAGCTAACTTTAACCCTTTAGGTAGCTTTGTTTTGTTGGTTTCTTGTTTGTGTTGTATTCATAGCAGCTTATGCGGTGGAATGAAACAACTGAGGCGGGTGGAAAAATTTAAGTGCTCAGGTTGAACGAGTGTGTGAAATCGGTTTACGCTTGTCGGATGGAGACCCCACACGAAGCGATAGAGCGTGAGGGGTTGAAGGGGCTTGATACCTCTGGTCGATGAGGATCACATAAACCCACAGGGCGGTGCCTTTCCTGTTTTATCTGCCATGAGAAGATGTGATGGGACACTATCACGGTTCCCCTGCTCGGAGCTTTCATGGTATGGAAAACTGAAGATGCCATACACACATCAGGGATTTTGAGGGACTTGCACAACTTTCAAAGAGAATTGAAATTGATATGGAGATGCTGAAGTTAAGCTTTCCCATTGACCCTGAAATGAAGCTAAAATTTGGCTTAATTCCTTTAAGGCTTGAGGACCGTCGAGGAGCGACGGAGCGAGGCGAAATTTTGAAGGGTTCCCGGTGCACCTGAGACTAACAATTTGAAGAGGCAAATCTACACCTTTGCAAACTCAATGGTGAGAGATTTTATCAATGCTGGGAAAGGTATATGAAGACCATCAGTGCTTGCCCTCACCATGGTTTTGACACATGGATGCTAGTAAACCATACAGATGGAATGTCACGGCGTGAAGCAGTCTTGGGAGAAACATGCTGTGGGGACTTCCTCGTGAATCGGATTAAGCCATGGACTTCCTTAACTATTTTGCTGACACCTCCAAGCTTGGGATGAACCCAAAATCAAGAGCTATTGAACCAAGGACCTTGATAAACGAAGGGGAGGCATGTGTACTGGGGAGGGAAGTAGAGGCCCAAGGCTAAGTTGTCATACAGCTGGAATGGAAGAATTGAAATGAGAAATCGATGAGGTGAGCTTGATGAGTTGAGGCATATATGCACGACAGCCGTGTTTCAATTGCGATCACCGGTCACGAGCATTGTCTGATTCTGCCTTAGTAAAGGGGATTTGATGGGTGAACATGCGAATGTTGTGATGTTGAGAAATAAGGCAGCGGCCCGATGCCCGATGGAAACACCTATAATCCCATTTGGAAGGAACCACTTGACCTCTCACGAGCCTAAACCTCGACATATGTTCCAGGTGCACACCGGCGACAGTATGGGTCCACCTCTCGGAACATGACCGCTTGGCCTCGTCACTGATGACGGTATCATGGGCTGACAAGGTGGTGGGGAATTTTGTAGAGAGACGGAGAAAACTATTAATGCGGATGAATCGAAAGAATGAAAGGTAGAAGCTGCGTGACGAAAATTCGATGGGCTCCCCTGATAGCCTCGATTGAAATTGATACCTGGTCCATCCATCCATGAGGCCCGACGTCGGCGCGGCGCGAGGCAAGGGGAGATTCCCTTCTCGGACCTTTGCGATCGAGGGGAGTGCGTGAAATAAGCTATGGGAGTGAGCAGCACGAAGATGGATGAAGTTAAGGCCATTATCACTTTAAAATTGGTAAAGGAGGTGGTGCCTTGATTGAACTTCTTTGTAGAAACCCGGAGAAAAGGGTGGAGCGGATCATATGTATTCATTAAAGAGAGTTCGATGAAATGACATGCCTCCTCGGGTTTCCCAACCTTTGAGGAGCGAAAGGCCTCTAAGCGAGGAAATCCTGGAAGTCTTTGAGATAGGTAAAGGTGAACATCCAGCCTTGACATGATCAAAGCGGATTAAGGCCTATACTCTGAACTCTCAGGACTTGTGCTGATCCAAGAAAGGGTGAGCAGTGACAAGAAAAGCCTTCTGTTCTGAACAAGTCGGCTCTATCATCGATGTAAAACGGGTGAATCTGAGATCCGAGGATCCCCACCATCTCGATGACATTGGAGGGATGCGCATAGATAGACACTGGCGGATTTGGGAGCCGGTGTTAACCTACTACCATACTCGATTAATGGCGCAAGCGGTTAGGTTTTAGGGGCTGAAGCTACCCGACATCACCTGTCCTTAAGCGGTTCGATAGAGTGAAAATCTTAAGGAATAGTTGAGGATGTCTTGGTGAAGGTGACGGAAATTCTTATCTTGTGGATTTACGTAGTTCTTGATGCGAGGCAGTGAGTGGGGAACAACAGTGCCCATCATGCTTGGAGGCCATTTTTTTGCCACATCTAATGCCATGTCGATTCGGAATGAGTCATGCGGCTCACCTTGACGACGACCTTTGGAGCTGACATTTTCACTTGAGAAACAAGGATAAGCCAATGGAGGATGAATGTCGAGAAGAAGTCGGCTGAGTAGCCACGGGTGTAGGAAAGCATAGTGTAAGCTATGAAAAAAATTAACCAGGAAACAAAGCGATTAATGAAGAATCAAGCGCATCGATCACCCCTCTGCATCGGTCATCGCGACACCACCCGGAGAAGCGGGATGTAACACAAGGAGAAATTTGAACTCGGTATGACACACCTCGCTCTGAGCATGGAGGCTTATAGCTACAGACCCTCCGCTGAAATCTCTTGGTACACCTGGCCCAGGAGTGGTTCTGTAAGGAACTTGGGAAACCACTCCAAATTTTGATGGGATTTTGCTTTACATTATTTCCAAGTTTTAAATTAAATTTTCCTTTATATCCTTAAATTTTCAAAATTTACAAGCTTATCTTCTAATAATTTTGGTCTTGTGTTGTTGCAGTGGTTGTCTTTGGGACAGAGATGAAATTTTCACAGGAATTTCACGGTTGCGAAAATTCAGTGCGAAAATCGCCTTACTAAAGCAACATTCATCGTCACCTGTTTTTTTGCGACTCTCAGTTTGCCTTAGGCTCTTAGTTTCGGCGCTCTGCCGATAAATTTTATAATTTTTTAGACCATCTAATTAATGGCCACTAAAGACCATTAATTATCCATGTCTCGCTACCCCCCTCCCACATATAAACCCTTTTTGTTTTTCATTTCATATTTCCCTTTAGTTTGCGAACTCCTGCCCTCTTCATTTGCTCCTTCAAGCCCAATGATAGCGAGACTGGGTGGGGCTCATTCTTTCCAGATCTGTGATCGCTAGAGGCTCTTAACACTGACGCCTCCACTAGACATCATGCCGTGAAGCCGATCTGCTGCCACAGCCCATAGCCCCGTGCCGTGCCGTGGCGTAATTCTGTGCCCTCGGAGGCCCGATCGTCGCCGTTGCTCCGGCGGCACCGGCCGTCAGCCGCCGCCACCTCCTTACCCATTGCTTGTCGGGTAGTTAGTTATGCGATCTTGGTTCCTCCTCGTATTTGCCGAAAGGAGATATCCTTTTCAGGGTTGGCCCCACTGCGCTGCTGTGTCGCATCCAGGGCCGGCCGGAGTGCATCGCCCGAAGGGCCGGACCCCGGTGGGGGTTGTCCACCTCGAGACCTCGACGCCGCCCCTCGGCACCTTATGGGCGTTCGCGAACCCCGGGACACATCCCTGCGTCATTATTAGGCCTGCTGATGGGAGGGAGGGGGAGGGGAAGCTATCCAGGGAATGTTATTTGCGTGGGAGGTTACGGGGAGGTTTACTCACGATCTCGGGCGTTCAAAGGTACTGAAACTCACGAACTCGTGGCTCCTACGTGCGGAGATTACCATATGGAGTCGTTCATGGCCGCGTCGATATTTTTATCCTGGACCAGTCATCGAGTTTTATCACACGATGGCGATCAGGCGAAGGCAACCGTACTCACGCATTTTCCATCGACGTGGCGGGGGATACTTTGAGCCTCGGAGCATCACGGTTGCTCTCCATGCGCGGTGGTCACCGCTGACCACAGTGATTATGAGCCCGGTGGCCTCATCCGCTGCCTGGGAGATGGTCGACTTCTCTCCATGGGCGGCCCATTAGTGGGACTTATTATTGAAGACATCCGCGTATGCTTTTGATAGACCACATTTTGAGGTCTATGTTCGCTCAGTGGTATTAGAGGAATTTATTTTGGAAACATATATCCATTTGAGAGAGGTTCTGGTTCGATCCAATGGGTTCGTTCCCTTGGCGTCCTTGTTTCACTTCGAGGAAGGGTTCACCGTCGGAGTTTGCCCTGCGTTGAGTCCATGCCTCTTCTATTTCCACGACTCTTATGCCAGGTGCTAGAGCACATCGGGTTCCCAGTGACCGATTGGAGAGTCCGTAGTGGCTGTGAGGCGCCCTGCGTGTCCGGTGGCGGGCCGTGCCTGCGTGCGCTCATCTTCCCTCCCGGGACAGACGAGTCGAGCCTTGGCCTGCGATAGTCATGAGGGGACATGTCCCTATCGTAAGCTTTGCTTGAGGAGCCTCACTCCCGGCTCCATCGATTCCTCCATCGGGACCTCGCTGTTTTCCTATCGCCAGGTACCATTCCCCCATGCCCTGGCTTGCTCGTGCGGTTATGGGCTGGTAGAAGCCTCCAGTATCCACCTCAGTGATACATTACCATCATTTAGGGACTTGCCGACTATCATGGATGCGATTCCAGCTCCATTCCTCCACCAACTGCGGCTTCATTTACGGCCTCCATTTTACCTTGTGAATGGGATGATGTGTTGAGGTGTAAATCATTCAGGCGCCGTCCCTGACCGAATCAAGCCATCCTCATGCGGCTCGGAGTCACATGGAGCTCCACTGTGGAGTCTCTCTTATGTCCTGCCTGACCTCTTGCTACCCCTCCCCGTGGGATCGGCTCCTCCATGCGACCCAGGTAGATCCCTGAATTATGCGGCGGCGTGATAACATCGACCACTCCTCAGTGACATACTAATTTATCAGGCTGAGGGCGGTCTTGACCACCCGATGAGGAATTTTATCTCAGCACAACTTTACGATCTACACCCACAAGTGAGGACAATGGGTATACTTAGTTGGGGGAGAGTTAGTGTTAGAAGTGATGTTCTGCTGGTTGATTTGTTTGTATAACACTCGACCAAAGCCCATTTTGTATGTTAATGAGCTTCTTATTTAACATTTTAATCTGAAATTTTTGTGAAATACACCTTTATATATATAATACAGCTTCATGTTTTCTACACTTTTGCAAATCAATTTTTGCCCCCAAATTTTTTTTTTTGGTTCTGCCACATCAAATTGAAAAGTTGAGAAGCACTCTATGATACCATCAATGCTAGAATAGTTCCATATGGATTAGTAGATGGTTAGTTGAAGTCCCCAGAAATTCAGCTTTTCATGCCTTTAGCCTAACCACACATGATACTTACGTCGGTTTTGTCAAATAAGTGCAGAAATTTGCATATCCCCTTTTTTACTTTGCAAAACGGCCTTAGCCTCGTTGACCACCTATAATAGGTTAAGGTTCCCGTGAGTGAAGGCCCTGATGAATCTTCCGATAGAAAAAGAAAAGAAAAAGAAATTAGAAAACATGACACTTTGCCTTGAAACTGTGAGCACGGTCCGGGGTTCACAGGCGAAAGCCTTTAAAGCACAGTGCCACTAAACGGCCCAGTTTGGGAGCCATAGACTTAATGCTCGCCATGGTGGATGGGTGGAGTTTAGCGAGTTGTAGGTGTTGGATTCTCGAAATCATTAGAAGTTCGGGGTGTAACCTGAAGAGTTAGTGGTCGAAGGATCCTTTTGACTTGATGCCCTAAACCTTAGTTGGTTGGGAGTCATCGGTAGATCCCCGTTACACGGACTTTGGTGAAGTCGAGTTCTCAGCATTGCACCTCTGTCCTGATAGATGTGTGAAATAAGAGTAGGCAGGATCTATTTAGGTTGGTCATTGATCCCAAGGCGTTAGCGTGCTTGGATGGGGGAGCAACTTAGTAACGTGGTAAGCGATCACCTAAACCTTAGATTTTGGTGGGACTCAAGTTGATTTCCTTGGAATGAACCTTTGCTCTAACTATCATATGGCATTTATTCTCCTAAGTGGTTTTTATGCGAGTCGATCTTATATTGAGGTAAGGCATTGCCCATACACACCTTGTTTTTAACAGGTGATCCCTTTTGCATACACACCCAGCACTGCAGATCTTCTTTCTTTTTATCATTGCTGGGGTAGCAATGTGTTGGTTCAGGGGAGTGATTGGTACCCCGAATAATGCTATTTTGAGCCACGGTTGTGTGGGTTTAAGCGCTTTTGTGTCTTAATCAACAACAACCAATTGATACATTGAATCTGAACTTTGCCTTCTTGATCACGTTTTGTGGCTATTGTTTGTGGTTTTGCGAGGTCGAATACCTCATTATCTTGATCAGGATTCAAACCTGATGAACAGTGATTGAAGTCATGAGTCAAATCTGGGAGGGATTGAACAAAAATTTAGAAAAACGTTAATTTGGATTGTAGAAAAATTCTACATTTAATTTAGTAACCTTTATACTACTCTTGTTACATTGCTTTTGACCATTTTGTTTTTCTTCAAGTGTATGATCATAATTTTGGTTTCATAAAACAGTGTGCTGTTTGTATTAAGACTTTATAGCTGAATTGAAACATGGATCAATCAGTCATTTGATTGCATGATGAATCAAAATAAAAATTAGGTGTGAAACTCTTCCCTGGTTTGTGATCTTATATCACTCTATTAATTTTCATTGCATTTCTTGGTACTTGACATTACATTGATGACCAAATAGGGATCATTAGGCTCAAACCCATAATCATGAAGGAAAGTAAACAGTGTTGGTTTTGAATCATTCACATATTCTCATGCTTTCATGTATCACGAGTTATGGGTATTTAACATTCCCCAGCCTATGGGTTAAATCTCTTGGGCATTACTCCCTAACGTGTATTTGTGAGCTTTTTGGGTTCGAGTGGATACTTATCACTAGATCCCGCGTGCCCGATTAGTTAATCTCTGATAGTCATTTTGTAGGAGTGAAGTTTAAGAAGAGGTGTATTCTTACCATCACAGGAGCATTGCAGCTCATTGAATACCATCAGGAAAGCTTTTTGGGGTTTAGATTTAACGCTAAATGAAGATCAGGTTCGGAAATGACTATATGTCATCCTCCCCAGCAGAGGAAAGATGAGAGCACATGTTAAGCTTACTTAGAACCCTAGCTCAGTGTGAGACTTGAGGAGTCTGTGCTTTTATTTTAATTTGTTCGAGTTTTCAACCATTCACCCACACTGCATTTCACACAAAACCTAAAAATCCAAAGAGGAAACACCATTTTCAATGCACTGCAACTCTTCTCTCATGAAGAAAACCCATCCCCGTGTTCGACCCTAGAGCCACTATACTGCAGTAGCTTTGCTACGACAGTAGGAGGAATTTAGGTTTATAAATATTGTTGATTCCGGAACAACCTACTTAGCTAGCCACGAATCAAATGGGGCCGTTGCCGGGGATGGTTCCCTAGTGAGAAAGAGAAGCTATGAACTTGTGATTCACATCACAAGTATTGGTGAATTCTCATTTCTTTTTTATTTTATCAATTTTTCCCCACTTGCAGTTCACTGCAGGGGTTGAGAGGCCTACTTGTGCGGTATTTCCTCTTTTTGATTTTAGCTAACTTCAGCCTTTGGTAGCCTTGTTTTGTTGGTTTCTTGTTTGTGTTGTATTCATAGCAGCTTATGCGTGGAGACGAAGCATTGCGAGAGGGGCGGATTGGAAGGCTAAGTGCTCGGTTAGGAATGGGGTGTGAAATCGATTTGCACACGATCGGATGGAAGCCCCGCGAAGCGGCCAGAAGCCAGCGGGGGTTGAGGGAGCTGATGCTTACGAGGTTAATGAGGTCACATACACTACAAGGGTAGTGCACCCTCGCCATTACCTATGAGAGATGTAGCGGTGAGACCTTATCCCAGTTCCTGCTCCGGGCTTTTCATGGTATGGAAGCGAAAATCCATACACACACATCAGGGATTTTAGGAAGTTTTGCCTCAAGAGGTGCAATTGATGGAATCTTTGAAGTTGAAAGCTTTCCCATTGACCCTTAAAGACAAAGCTAAGTTTGGCTTAATTCACTAAGGCCGAGGACCGTGAGGGCGGGCGAGGCTATGACGAATTTTGAAGAAGTTCTTCGATTGCACCGCAAGACCCAACAATTTGAAGAAGCAAATCCACCTTTGCGGCTCATGATAGTGAGAAATTTTGTATCTTTGGGAAAGGTATATGGAGACCATGTTTACTGCCCTCACCATGGTTTTGACACATGGATGCTAGTAAACCGGTCACCCACGAGGACCCGACACTCTTGGGGCGATGATGGTTACCTCACGAATAACGTGCGCAAGTACACCTTATGATGTCGAAATGCTTGAATACGAGGATGAGCCCGGCTATTCGTAGCGAGTTAGTTCTTGGGAGGAAGACGGATAAACCAAAATGACACGAAAAGGAAAAGTACGACTTAATGATGCCTATCTATATATATTGTCGCCTAGGGTCTGTAGTCGCATTTAATGCAGCGATGACTGATCGTCTGCCCGAGATCTCAACCATCACGACGGTTCGCGCTCTGAATACGTAAACTAAGGTGGGCGAGCCGAGGGCCTTCCTCTCGGACGGTCATGGCAGGTAACAAGTTTTATAATTTTTGATCGACCTCGATTAGATAGAATGTCCACTACGAGTTTAAAACCAAGGCCTTAGATGTTAAAAAATTAAAATTTTATTAATTGCACCAAAAAAGTGTTTGACATTACATAACGATGCTTGTTGCCAAGCAATCATAATACAACATGACAAACTAACATTCATAACATCCAATATACAAAAGAAAAGCGATGAGACGCATCATGCGAACGAAAAGAGGCCCTTTGCCTTTTGAAGGAAGGAACTGGAGATGAAATTTGAAAGAGCGTTGCATGAAAGCGAAAAAGGAAAGGCAGAAGATCATTTGAAAGAGAGGCGATTTGTGAGAATCGAGAAGGGCAAGATGGAGAGGGAGTACTCCATGTGAGCTAGAAAGAGGGAAAGGAGAGGATGAAGGCATGGGGAGGGAGTTGACGATCTGCAGGTGCAGGGATGTCCTCGGACTCGTTGAGTTACAGAACCACCAAAAGACCCCGAACAATTGAGCTTCGCTCAGACCATACAGTCTACGGTCGACCCATGATTGAAGGCGACTCAAATGATAGAACACGATCATCCTTCGTGTGATACGGGCCTTAGTAACATTCGATTATCGCCTCAAGGCGAAGACATGGATCTTGATCGAACTCAACAAATGTATTACGCCAGCCTTTATAGCGCCTCTACAAATCTCGGGATCGACTCGAAGCGACCGATAGCATCTAATGCAGTTTCAAAAAAGTTACAAAATTTACGTTGAAAATTAGCAGCATTGATGGTCAACTGTTCCTTATAATATGACGGTAAAGCTTGTTCCTTTTTTTCGTCGGGGATGATCTTCTTCTGAAGCCCGAAAAAGAGAGCGTTAATGGAGTACCATGTGGGCGAGACTCTCGGTTCCCCCGCCCAGTATTGACCAAGCGAAAGTTAGGCAAAGCAGTAAACGAAACATGGATAAATTTAAAGCGAGATGCACTGAGTGCCTCTCATGGATGCCTTTTACCCGGAGTTAGCTGTTTCCAGGTCGTGACTACTTGAAGCGAAATTTGCTGACGGAAGTATCTTCATATTATAAGTGTAAGTTGCTCCCATGTGAGTGACCTCCTCGCAACACAATAGAATGAGGCATACAGCGGCCCTTTGGACAGATTCGTGCAGGAAGAATAAGTCATCCTTCCAGAAATAAGATCCACCTTCCCTATCAGTATGGGAAGAAGTATTACTATCAGAAAGATAGACCCTTCTCTTCCTGAAATGAGTCACACCAAGAAAGCAGGTACAAGATTCTTAATCGAGATCATGCTACTCTATGCCATCGGAGGAATGACGGAAAACATCGTCTTCTAGTGGTTTTGCGGGTTGCGACCCGGCGATGAATGCCCGACGATCCTGACTACGAGAATTCGAAGCTACTGTATTATTACATAAATTATTTTTTTAAAAAAAATAGACTACATAAATTGATTTTCATAAAGTAAACTCTCATAAAAAATAAGAATTTAAACTTCAATGTATTAATGTGGTGAATCAAAAATTTATTCATTTCAAAAACCATGGAATATATTAGAAATTTGGTATTAAAATTTAACCACGACACGTGAACATGACATGAACCCAACACGGTTTTGCGGGTTTGGGTTGAGTATAATCGTGTTTGGGTCATGTTATGTTGACCCTGGGCATGAATCATTTGGGTTCATGTCGTGTTCACGTGTCGTGTCAAATTTTACCAGTCCTAATATATTATTGTAGGGTTTTTGAAATGAACGGCCTTGATTCACCACATTAATACAAGCGTTGACACACTTTAACAGGTGACCGAATTGACCGTTTAATTATTATATTAATTAATTAACCTATTTAATAAGTTATTTAATGATAAAATAGTGTGTGTTATAATTCTTATTAATTTAACTAATGAATTAATAAACATATTTAAATTTAATAGGTTATTTATTATTTAAACATGCATATATGATTAGTAGTTATAATTCTTATTATTTTAAATAATAAAATTAAATGGGTCGTGTCGTGTTGACTTCTGCTTTCCCTGAATAATAAATGGGTTAGGTTTGGGTTAACGAATATTGACAAGTTTATTATTTAATGTCGGGTTTGGGTTGTGAATGTTGACCACGATCAGGTACATTGACTGCCACAGGCTCCTGACCATCGACACAAGTGCCACCCTGCAGATCTCCTTTTGGCTCTTCATTTGTTTAGCCAGGTTTCCCTGTTTCCCTTTTTTCCTCTCTTATTCTTTTTCTTCCTCTCTCTATACCTATGCACGCTCCACTACAAATGGCAGGACCAAGGTGGCCTTTGCTTATCTCCTTCGTTCTCTCATCCCTCGTTTGTCCATCCATACCATCCCTAAGAGACATCTCTCTCAAAGAAGCTTGAAATAAGAACTATGGTGGTGAATCTTTCGGTTGTTCTGTTAGCATGTTGCAAATCACATTTTGGAAATCTAAAGCAGGTTGTATCTGTTCAATGTCAGATATGTCATAAAACCACCACTTACTAGATATATAGAAACCCAATCCAATCCCTTCACCATACTCTTGGCATTCCCATATTGAAAGAGATGGGATTCCTGTCAAACAAGATCAACAAAGAGGAACTCTAGCCTCGATAACACATCTATTCACGGAGAAATGCCTATATATATTGTGAGGCTGTGGAATGTAAGTTCTAAGCACATCCTGTTCATTTCCCGGCTTTTCTTAACGGCTAAGCGATTGTTGGTCTATTAACTTCTAACTAAACTGATGTTTAGATTCTTGTTTCCCACAATTTTAATACACTTGTAATATACGATATTGGCGTTATTTAACATGGATTACCGGTTTGATTTGTGGGTATAAACTATCCAACGAGAAATCTATGTCAATTGATCTCTGCTTTTCTTAAATATTGTGTGATTCTCGAAGAAACCCAATTTAATATTTTGTTTGATCTGTTTGTACATGTCTATATTTACTTTATTTTTGAATCCAAGGTGGGAAATGTATCCCTTTTGTTTTAGAACAGCGACTTAGAGCCCTTTAGTTATCTTCTTACTTCTTGGGAAAGGACCTAAATTTCTTGCATCCCTATTAGTTAATTTATTAGGTCCTTTTATGCTCAATCTATGTTTCCTTGATTATTGCATTTTGAGATATGCCTCTCATTTATTCATGTCAGTTGATCGGGATCACTGATTAAGTTTTTTTGATTGCAAAGGATCCATAATTTTCTACTGTCAAAGTATGATTGATTGAGAAAAGTCTCATCAATGAGACCTTCTAATGGCGTTTGCTTCATCATTCTCCTTGATTTCTTATATTCAGCTAGGAGAATCTCTTAATTTTTGTCCCATTACTCAATCTTGCCACTATCAATCTTATGAAAAAAATTAAATTAAATTAAATATTAAATCTGGGTTTTAGTGATTGGGTAGTTTGGCTTTTGTGTTTGTAGGACATTGGGAGATGTACACAGTTTCATTAACTATAGTGGGACTCTAATTTATCTTTTTCTACTACTTTGAAACTTTAAGGGAGAGTAACTAAGAAGAGATATAGACATGAAATCGACTTTTTTAAAAGTGAATTTGTCTTATGCAGAAAATGAACTTTTACTTAGATTATAGTAGATAACCATCAAATGGTTTATTTCTCTTGGCAACTGATAAGATTGTCTAATGGTTCTTACACCAGAAATCTTATAGAGGCAATATTTAGGATAAAGTGGTGAATTGTTCTGCCATCATTTTTCTTTTGAGGATAGTCTTGTTTGTTATTTATCTTACCAGTATTGTCTTTTAGACAATGAGATTTTTTTATGTTTGTGTAATAGTATGATTTTAGACAATGAGATTTTTTTTATGTTTGTATAGTAGTATGATACATATACCTTCAGACTTTCTATTTGTCCATGTTTTTTCTTCATATAGCTAAATCCCATTTATCTAAGATTTTGACCTACCAGTTGACAAAATGATATTTTTTCTTGAGCCCCTTTATCATATCAACCTTAATATTTAGTTAAATTATGAAAACTGGTTAGATATTGTAATGCGTTTATTCCATTGGTTGTTATTTATGAAGTAACATGTAAATTTTATGCATAGTGGGTTCACCAATTATATATATATATATATATATATATAATTTTTTGAATATTAAAATATATAAATTTATAAAAAGTTGCTAAATATAAATTAAAATTAATGTGATAATAACCACTAATTTTTAGTATTTAAATAAATTAATAATAGGAAATAATCATCACCATATAATAAAAAATTTAAATATTAATTTGAAACAAAGTACTACATAAGTAATTTATTTTTATTTTAAATGTAGTGTCTTATTACAAATTATGTTTTTGTTTTATTTAAACTTATTCTTTGAATTGATCCATCATATTTGAATGTATTAATAATTGAAAAAATAATTAGTATATTACCTTAATTTTTATTCATGTTATTTCCTTTGTAATTAAACTGTTAATACATTGGAGTTTGTAATGCAGTTTGAAGAAACAAAACTATCTATTTGGATGCACTAAAACAATTTGCATTATGTGTCATGACTTTCTCTTTAACACGGTTAACAATTTTTTTTTGTTTTTTTATACACTTGAATGTTTACTTGAACTCTTTCATTTAGTATTTAATTGTAATTCTCAATATCTAATCTTAGCTTGATTTTTCTTTGGTAACATTCTTTCATTTCTTTTATCATTAGTTTTGATATTGAAAGCAGGATAAATTTATTCCATAAGAAAAGCGGTAGAATTGTGCGATGCGGGTTGCAAACACAGAGACTTCTCTAGATCTCGGATGACGAAATAAGAGGCCTCCGCTGTTGGATTAAGCAAAATCCCCTAGTTATCCAAGCGAATTCTGGTAGATTTCGAAAGATGAGATTGCGTATTTCGGTAAAAGCGGACTAATGACATGGTGACATGTGGCATGTTGCCACATGGCACCATGCCCATGGCATGAGGGCCATGTGTACGCACATGGCCTCATGCATGGGGGAAAGAGTGAGGGGGTGACACATGAGCATGTGTCACCACCATAATCCCACGCGATTTGAGTGGGAAGGAGTTCGGTGGATGAAATGAAAAGAAGGAAAGGGAGAAGGGAAAAGGGAAGGGAAGGTGTCATTAGGAGAAAGAGAGGAAACCGGAATAGGAGAGAAAAAAAAAAAGAAAACGAAGCAGGGAAAAGAAAAAACGGAAAAGGAGAAAAAGAGAAAAAGTAGGAAGAAAAAAAAATGAAGGAGGGAAATGAAAGGGAAAGAAGAATTCGAAATTGAGTAGACCAGGACGGTGAAGAACCGGAGCTGCAGCTACGAAGTGGGTTTCCCTGCTCCAGTTTATTTCATGCTTTCGAAGGGGGTGGGCATGGGGGCTACTTGATTTAAGCGCCGGGGTGAATTATTTCATTGTGTAGTCTGCTTTTTGGTTATGGGACTGTCATCGACCGAGTATATGAGTTCTTGGGACTGATCGAGGCCCGAGCACGGCGTCTGGGCCCAGAAAAAATCCCAGGCATGTGGAAACGGGGAGTGTGTTGCATATCGCCATACCGTCGACCGCGTCGGCAGGACGGTCATGCTTTCCGGATTCGGACTCCGATTTACGTGTTCTTGGACTCTCGAATGTCGTTGAGTCTAGAGATTTAATAAGATAAAGTTCTCGGTGACATGGGCTGAGCGGTGGTCTGGTCACGGATAGTTGAAAGTGTCCATTACGGTTTTGAACTCCCTATTTGGGCCAGGGTTGTATCTGAAATGCTTGGGGTTGGGTATGGCCTGACGAAGTGTATTAATCTTACAAAGCTGAATTTCTGGACTAAGTGCAGATTTTTGAGGCCATGTATGAGGTCGGATTTATGATTAGGAATGACTAATGTGTTATTACTATACGTGAATAATATGTTAATGTGTGAAATTATATGATATATGTGGGATAAAAGTAAATAATTATATGCATTAAACATAATTTATCCATGACACTTGACATGTAATGTGTGATTTATATGTTGCATGTGACATCTCGTGTAGCAACATTAAATGACATCTGATGACACTGCATTGCATTCATGCACGAATTGTATCGCATGACATGGGCGTGAGTGAATGGAAATGATCGACTGCTATAACAGGGTTCGATGGTACATCAAAGAATGCAAATGATTTTGAGAGACCTGTGGCATTCTTCTCGAAGGCGGCGAAATCGTATCGGAGATTGTCCACAGTGGGTAACCAAAGTAGATCGGAAGCGTCACACTATATCTCGGAGACCTCGATAAAAAAATAAAACAAAAATTTTGTTTTTGGAAAAGAAGTCATGGGCCGGAATGCGCAGTAACGGTTTTTCACCGCCAACATATAACTGTGAGGAATAAGTAAGGATTGGGTCATGATTGTTATATCTTATTCATGACAGCATGTAGGCATTGATTTGTGTGATTGTGTAAGCGGCATTGCATGTGCACTTAGGTGGGAGTAGCCCTTGTAGGAGATATTTACTCTTGGGCTGCTCACCGGCTCGTAGGATCACCCTTTTCAGTACCACGAGAGGATGACGCTCTTTCGAGACCGTGAGTATGAAGAAGGTTGGGTTGTGGCCTTGAACACTATGTTTGTAAAATATATTAGGACAATTTGTTTTGATATATTTTGGTTTGTAAAAGAGTTGTATATCAAACTCTTGTATAATATATGGGAAGATTGTATGTTTGAGAAAATATAAAGCAGTTCACCGTGAATGGATTGTGTGGACATCATGTCATCAGCGTCCACACCCGAATGGCCAGCAAGTTGACGGGTTTGTCGGCCAGACCCTCGGGTTGGGCGTCGATGGTGATTGTGATGAAGTCAAAACATGAAGATTAATACTAGAGATGTGAGGTTTGCAAATTGCATCTATGTTTGATGTACCATTGCAATTAAAAGTATATTAAGATTTGAAAATTATTATTTTGATACTTGTTGCTCACATTTCAATGGTATTATGTCTATTTTTCCAGGTGTCCAGGAAATATAGCAAAAGGGAGAAGATGGTGAAGAATTAAACATCACCTTTTAGAAAGATAGTATTGTATTTTATAATTACAATTTGTGTACTATCTTAATAGAAAGTCTTGAATTAGGTTCCTTTTTGTATGTTGAAATTAAATAGTCCTTTATAAAAGATGTATTTCATTTTGTTTCTAATATAATAAGTTTTTGGTTTGAGTAGTAGCTTATTTATATTGTTAGGAACTTAATTATTATGATTACTAGAATTAAATAGATATAGTTTGGAAAAATTAAGAATTATTATAAAATAGTATTAATTTTTTCAAAAGCAATCTTGACATATGGTCAATGATTAACACTAACATAAGTTCAAGCAATCTTAACATATAATGAATCCAATCTTGACAAAACTGAAAGAAATGTTGACATTTATTATATCGATAAGGATTCATCATTAGTAAAAGTCAAATCACCTTGACATGTATAAATGTCAAGAAAGTTTTATATTTTTCTTGACAAAGGCATACATAACATATAAGAATAGTATCCTATCTTGACATATATACCCTTTCTTGACGGTTTTAAACTATCAACAAAGACCTTTTTTCTTGTAGTGTTAATTCATATATTTTGCTCCAGGATATTATGGGCCAATTATATGCATGCATATAATCTCAGAAACCAACATTAGTTCAATATGCCTGCCACACACATATATCTTATTAATCAAACAACAATTAACAAATCATGTTATTAAAATCAAGTAATAACAACTTTAACTCGAGACTAAATATGATATAATCTGTATAATAGCATAACGACCTCAATGGCCAAACTAGCCATAAAGGAATTGGCTAAACAAATATCAGGAGGAAATGTGTGCAAAATCGGCCAAACAGGCCCTAAGTAGTCCGAATTATTCTTTTTTTAATCCAAACATTTCCTAAATAATTTTGGGACATCTTATACCTGACCTGTATCAATTCACAGAATTAGATCATAAAGGGCCAGCAGTCATTAAAGCTATTTAAAATAGGCCAAATAGCCCCTTAGCAGTCCAAATTATTCTTTTTAATCCAAACAGTCCCTAAACAATTTTTGGGACATACTATACACAACTACAAATTAATTCATCAAACTAGCCACAAACGGGCTGCAAAACGGACATTAAAGCCGTTTAAAACAGGTCAAACAACCTCTTAGAGCATCAACACAACCAAACTCCCTTAAAAAAACCCTAAGGTTGAAAATAAATCAAAGTATGAAGAACCCCTACCTCTTGGAGCATAGTAGAATGGTAGGAGGTCTTGAGAACACCTCATAACCAGAAAACTTTTATTTCTCCAAATCTTCTCCTTTGGATCTTTGGTGAAATCCATTTTTTTTGGTACACACGCGTAGCCCTCGTCAAGTAAATGAACTTTGCTCTTAACCGGCAATTCGGATCGCCAGGAACTTCAGTGGATCGGCGAAAGAAATCTGGGACTCTCCTCATTTTCTCTTTCTCGGAGTTTCCTAGAGAAGCCATCCTATTTTCTTTTATTCCACCAACCTCTGCTGCTCTGTTTTAAATGGTTAGCTCATGCCACGCCACGTGTCTACGACTTGTTCAGGTCCGTTTTTTTCCCTAAAACAATTTATTTCATCCCAATTTGAATTTCATGTCGCGAGACAAATCCAATGGTGGTGAACTTTCGCCAAATCTGAGATCTAGAAAATTTCGGGTTCACGACACATGTGTCACCATTCAGTTATGGTCCATTTCCGTCTTGCTTCTGACTTAGGTTATTTAATGGTGTATTAATGCAGATTTTGGTATTATGGGACTAGAATCTGAATTGAGTTCGGAACTATTATGGTTCGTATGAAGCGTGCTATGTGAATCGTTTTGTGAAATCTCTATGCCATAACTAGTCTTGAGGATCAAGTTGACATTATTGAGTTTGAGTGACGTAGCGGTGGTAATTGATTGGAGGTCAATATGTGTGTCCTAATGTATTTACATGTGATGAGTTTGTGTATGGATAAGGTCATTGCATGGCTTGTTTATAGGATATTTTTAGACATGTTATGTCACAATTTGGCTTAGAGGATAAATTATGCCATTGCTTGATTGGTGATGACTTGTTGATGTTGATATATTTGTGTGCAAATATGTTGACATGAAATGTGTGATCGTTTAGAAATTTTATGTTGATTGATATAATTGTCCATGATGCATGGGTGATATGAATGAGTAGAATTGTCCATATAGCATTCCTCATATATATGACATGGTATAGGCATGAAATGACATATCGCATTGCATATGCACGGAGGCATTGCATATGCACGGGAACATTGCATTAAATGGGTGTGAGTACATGGTTATAATCAACACTGCATTTGGTGTTTGATTGGGTGGGCTTGATGCGGTGGAATGACGTCCAACCAGGGTCGCGTGGTTGTATACATAGAAAATGAAAATATATGTTGGGTAGCAAGTAGGGATAGACACCTGGTGAAATCGATTCGAAATTTTTCAATTATACACTGCTCTAGCGGTGAAAACGTGAAAGTGTAGGGAAGGCTTACGAGCACATTGGTGAAGACTTTCCCAGAAAATTCACTACCCACAAAAAGACATGGTTTGAATATAAATGATCATTGAGGTGTAACATCCAAAAAGCTTGGTTTGAAAATCAGGCAGTTGTTGTAAATTGATCATTGGATGTAATCTAGAAATGATGGATTTTATCACGCATAGACTTTGGCATTGTGTGATAGGAGTCGGGAAGAACTCGAGTGTGATGGGAGTCGGTAAGGACTTGGGGCATGGTACATGGTTGAGTCTCATCTCATCTCATGGCATGTAGAATTCCAACCTAGGATTGCATAATCTTGTTTGGAATGTGTGAATTGTGGAACATGACCATTGCATGTACACTTAGGTGAGGGTAGGCGCCCTTGTAGGAGATTACTCTGTGGAAGAAGTGCTCCCACCTATATGGAAGCAACTTCAAGTGGAATGGAGACCGATTGGACGACCCTTCATTGGTAGTAATTGTGAAGAAGGCGTATATTATTTACCATTTTGTAAAATATTTTGGAACAATCTTGTTCTAATGTGTAATATTTGTAAGAGTGGTGCAATTAACTCTCTTATGAATTGTTTTTAAATATAATCTTGTATGTTTAAATGAACATGGATAAATGGACCTGTGTGGTCATTTTTTACTCATAAGTGGACCCCGATGAAGGTCATTGTATTATATTGAGCCATGTCACGCACGGATCCGTCTGGCCAAGATAAGCGGATCAAGACGAATCCAGGGGCGAGATTACTCTCATTGGACTTTCATTAAATCTTTAGTATCAAAGTGAACTTGTACACCGTGGGTATCTGAACAATTTCTGTAATAACAAAATCATTTCTGAATCGAAAACACTTTACCCTGGGTGGTGCCATCAAAATCTATACACATATCTGAGTCCCGTGTACTTATACATGTACATTTTCTAATGAATATATTTTATGCAGTGGAATACAAATACAATCACTCCTTCATTGGAGTTTTATCATATATAAACACTTATACATATACATATCTGTCCCTGAAACATCAGGAGATCGTGACGATCAGCGTGAGCTTTTTATCTCTACAGATGACCCCGTCTTGCTGTTGTGGAATGTCTGTCCTCTTTGCCTCCTCTTCGGTACCTACGGGATTGGAACACAGTGCTAAACTGCAACAAGTGAACACCAACATGGACAACCCCACCAATGGTGATCAGTCACAAACATACATATGCATTTCATATATACATACATATTCATATAACTTTTATTATTTATCATCTTTACATTCATATTGCGTATCGATCTTTTAGTTACATGTTCTATGTCTTTGGCATATCTTCTATTTATACTTTCATGTTCTGTTTTTATACTTTGCAATTTCCATATTCATTCTATAACTATTGCTTTCATATCCTTATCATTACTTTAGTTAATATGAATTTCTATCCCATACTTTAAGTATCTCCCTTAGGGTGCGAGCTTATACTTTACTATCATATCCTTATCTGTCATAGGTTTTCACATATACTTTTTTTTTTTTTTTTCATATTGCTTTCATATACTATAGTTTTCATATACCTTTCTCTTTTATATACTTTTCATGTGTTCATCTTTCGCCACCTTATCATATCTCGCCCACTCTTCCATATCCGTCTTGTACTTTACTTCTTGTTCTTGTAACTATATACTATCATCGCATAGCAGTACTATGCTTCTCATATCATGTCATATATTCAATACATGGCATTTGCATATACTTGTCCATTTCTTTTATGTTTCATGTCTGCATAAATCTTAGAAGTGGATAAAGGAAACTATAAGGGCAGAAGTATTGTACTCCTTGTGCGAAGCAGGTGATTACATAAGGGCACAGTATCATTATGCGAGACAATATTATCTATGAAAGGGCTCGAATCTGCCTTTATTATCATTAATGCGGGAACAATGACCATCTATAAGGCCGGGGAGTTGTAATGACAAGCGTGGCGACTTATCGGTATCGCTGCGGACATTTTTACTGACCGTACTGTCATCCATGACAGGTTACAGCGAATGATCCATGTGTATTTTATATTCCCGGTATATCTCATATTCACAGGAATGGTCTTATCTTTGCATTTTCATATCACTATGTCACTTTACACATTTACATATACATATAACATATCATATACTTATGTCATATTCTATTATCATATGTATATATATGTTCCATACATATAATTTACACAGGCATATTCTGTCTTATTCTTTCTTATCATATCATAGTTCATTTAAGATTATTTTATTTTTCTTTCTTGTTTCATATCAACATGTACTTATCACTATTTACATATCATCACATATAACAAACTTATATACATATTTGTACTTATATATATCAAACTTATATTTGTTCCGATCTCCCGTAAGAGTTATAGAACTTATACCTATACGGAGGTACTTATCTGCGTACTTGTGCTATCTATCTTATACTTGTTCGGATCTCAGTAGGTGTTGCCAGATTATGCCTATACAGTACTTATACAGTACATGTGCTTTATATCTTGCTTGTTCGGATCTCCGCGGGAGTTCTGAGCTTATCCATCCTGAGATGTAAGCTATACGTGTGTACCTATCTTATCTTATACTTGTTCTCACGAACATACTTGCCTCTGGGCTTATACATGTACGGTACTCGTGAATTTTGGAACTTATACTTATAGGAGGTGCAGTAGGTATTTGACGAGCGATGTACATTGCTGTTCTTACGTCTTATTCGATCCCTTATCATATAACTTAGTTTGACTAATTAGACCGGTGTGTGAATGAGTAGGACACAACCGCGATAGGCGCGGAGTGGTCACGAATGTGAGGTCTTTGTAGCCTGGCAGGAGTGTCGAAGCGCGATGATGTCGTCACACTAATCGAGTCTTAGAAGTAGTAAATGTCTTGAAACCTTGCTGAAGTGTCGTCGCACTAATCGGAGAGGTAGCGTACCTATACATTACTGCCCATCAACAAAAGTGTCCATGTCATTCGATATCCCGAGGTCTTGGGTCTCTGATTATATCTTTAGGAATGGCTATATTACCGATAGAGCCTACTATTTTCATGATTTCTGGGTAATATGAGTTCCAATTTTATCAAGCTATATATGGATAAGTTTTTTCTCAATGACTTTCCATGAGTCTAAGAACACTAAAAAGCAGTTTCGACGAAGAAGTTATGACCTTAAGTTGGAGGTCACATGATCAAACCCGGTCCCGAGTTGACTGAGAGCGGCGGCCACAGCTTGGACGGAGCTCTTCCTGATACCTAATATCCTCCACAGTCATATTAATAGAATCTTGACTCAATGTTCTTTCCATAGAGTCTAAGAACACCAGAAACGGAGTTCGGATGAAGGAGTTATGACCTTCCGAAGTTGGAGGTCACACATAGTCACCTGACCCAGCGACTGGCTGACAGGAACTAACGACTTGGATGACTTTTTGACACCTACTATCCTCCAGAGTCATATATGAATGGAATCTTGACTCAATGGTCTTTATGAGGTCAAGGAACACACAAGCAGATTCGGACGAAGGATTATATTCAGTGGAAGTCATATATCATTAATTTGTAGTGACTGGCTGTGGTGACTTGACCTCGGTAAAGGACCATAAGCAGTCTCTGAGAGGTCCAGGTGAAATTAAAAATCCTAACATCAAGTTTATAGATTTGGCTACAATTTTCCAGAAGAACTCACTGCCAAAGTCCCTTTATTTCTTACCCAAAAACCAGTTCTAAGGTCCTGCTAATGAGTATGATCAAAAATAGGGAAATTTTCTTGGTTCAAATTGCAACCAGACTCTTCCCAAAACACAAATATAGGAGCCTTAGAGCTCTTCTCAACTCAACCCTAAGCAAAAATGGGGTTTGGGTTTCCAAGCCCCGAACCATGCACACAAAATAGAGGTTCCGAACCATGTATCATACTATATACAAAATCATAGCATTACTTTCTGGTTTCCATACAAATACTCATGGTTCATACACAGTGATCTTCTTTTCCTTTCCTTCTTTCTTCTTTTCTTTTCTCTTCTTCTTCTTCTTAACATTCTTCTTCTTCTTGCTTCTTATTTCTCTTCTCCTTCTCTCTTCTCTGTTTTTTGCTCTCTCTGCTCTCAGATGAAAATAGAGATATTTCTTTTAGTCTTATCTTTATTTGATCTTATCCCTTTTTATTTCTTTTTCTCTCTTTTGGAGCATCCTTGACCATCCAGTCAAAAGAGGAAACTTCCTCTTTCCTTCAAGCCACTTGTCTCTTCCACAATTTTCTTCCTTATTTGATTTTGTAATATCTTTCTTTAATATCTTTTTGGTCTCGATTTCATTTTATTCTCCATTCAATTTATCAAATCCTACTTTGGCATATGAACTTATTAAATTATGACCGCGGGTCTGGGTAGTAAATTATTAACAAATTTACCTTACTTTTTTTCATATTAATTCAAAGTCTTGCTTATTTTTATTTTTATCTTTTATTTTATTCAGAAAAATATGCTTTTACTTTTAACTATACCTAAACATGTTATAAAACCGCTATGGTATAATTTGGGGTGTTAATTAAATGTTATATGTTTTATCGGTTGGATTTTGGATAGAGCTCTGACCTATTGAGGCTTTATTAGATTGTTGTTAAAATTATGGATCCAGATAAATTAGGACATAGCGATTTTTGTCTCGGGTCACTCGATATCCTGAGTTTTAAAGTAGGAATTTGTGATTGGTTAACGGACTCCCGGGTTTTAGGCGTCTGTGACTTGGTATCAAAGCTTAGGTATCACGATTACTAGGGCTTTGAGGGCATGGGCTGAAACCCGACATTCTGGTATCTAATACCACCAACGTCATGGCTGCTCCGGAGCCTAGGTATCCCCGAACACTGGGGCTTGGGTGGGTCATGGTTTAGGACATGGATTATGATGCAGTGCCTGGGTTGTGACTACCTGGTGCTTGATGGAGATATGTTACCCGACTTCATAGCTTGGTAGTATCCTGGTTGTAGGTATGTGATTACAGGACTTGATGGGCAGCCAGGTCTCAAGACCATTGCATTTCATTACGCCATTTCGTGTTTTTGTACTTAGTGATTGTACTGTGGTACATATTGTGATTATATACATCATAAAATGTAATATAAGGTAGAGTGTTCATAGGGTTGGAGAACATAACCTTAGGGGTTCGAAAAATGAATGAACATATTAATTTAAGATGTGAGGTCTATTAGTAGTTGGCACATGCACTACTAGTTATACAAGGAGAGGGATCTCAAAGTTTATGGAGATGCTTGGAATGCACTAGGATAAGGCTAGGCTTTCATTCCGGCTAAGGGGTGATCTGATATGGTGGGATTGGGTGAGAGGCCTGTGAGAGACTCTAGTGATGACATGGAAGGGTTATAACTCTTCATGGGCAAGTAGTTCCCGGAGCATGCACTTTCGACATGCAAAAATTTCGAGAGTTCCTAAAAAAGCGAAAAGCAGGAACAATGACCCGATTGCTCGAATGTGTGGCTAAGTTCACAGAAATTGGCGTTTTACTTAATGACTATGTATTACATATGGCGAAGTGAGAATGTTTGAGGATGGTCAGGAAATTGTCCGTCAGGGGTAAAATTATGGGAACTCTCTACAGACATGGACTCGATGGTAAAGCAGCTATATTATTCAGAGGGATGTGGGCAGCATTTTAGACATGAGATCTTGGTGTTAAAAATGTGTGAAAGATTTAGGCTTAGAGGTTGAAACCTTGGAAAAGCTGATTTATGCGAGTTCTCCCCTAGGAACTAGGGTGAGTGTTGATCAGATATGTCGGGATTGTGAATTATAGATATCAGGGGTTCTATTCACTGTGGACCTAAGGGTCATGGACATGTCGGAATTTGATGTCATCATGGATGGAGCGGTTGTGACCGTCAAGTCGTCATTGATTATGATCGTAGGAGGGGTTCTTGCTACCTGGCGGATGGTATTTGTGTTATGTTTAAGGGGGATAAGCATGGCGTATTACCCCGAGCCGTGTACAACTTTAGGCGTCGCACCCACGTCGGCAGGCTGGAGCGAGCAGGATCAGGGACCGCGGACCCGGTACACCATATATGCATTTTGAATACGTAGAAATAAATGTCGCGTAATCATTTCGGGTTAAAGAGGGCTCAGTTTATCAAATTAACACTTTCATTCAATATGACATATATATGCTACCAACATTATCATTTACAAAAACAGTGTATTAGGTTCATCTCCATGAATAAATCAAATATGTTCTTATGGCTTATACATTTTGGTTTTCATTACAAAAATGATCAAATAATGTCATGGGATGAAATGTATGCATGAGAGCGGAGGCGTTTACTTATACTCTAGGTTGTGATGACTTTGAACTCTGCGGTTTTGCTCTTGTCCTTAGTCACTCGGTACTTGCGTGATGATAAAAACAATGCGCTAAGCATTTTCATGCTTAGTGGTTCTATGCAATTCTCTCTTCATTTCAATCAAACACAGATATCACGGCTTTAAACCAATGTTTGACGTTTAACAGTCCATACGATATATTATATATGTGCTTCTTCCATATTTGTTTGCAAATCATTTGATCACTTTAAATATACAATTTCATATGCAATATTTCATCTTCACACATTCACTTATAATTTTGCCCTTAAACGAATTTAACCATTTCTTTCGGTGCATAGGATAACGGAATCAAGCCTGATCTTTATTTGCGATGATTATAAAAACATTTATAACATAAATGCGGTCAGTTGAGTTCTTTGGCGATTATTTAAAAATCATTGTGTGTATACTACCGATACTATCTTACTAGGCTATGGATCGGTATACCACTATATTTCATTTCATTAGCGTCTTCTTAGTTTGTATATTGGTACTCGATATCACTTAACTTCGAATATGACGGATAACATTAGGGCATTAAAACTTCGATCATAGTAATTTGATATTGTATATACATTTTATACACAAATAATAAATTTTGATGTTATGATTTTTTTATGGCGATACATTTTGAAATCAATTTTCCCGAAATCACTTGAAATAAATCACATATGCGGTTTTCTTGAAAATCAATTCAATGACAAATCACAAACTTTAAATAAGAAGAAGTATGGAAGAAGCGAAAAGGTTGTCAAAACCATTCTCTCCTTAGGAATTTAGTTCTTACGTCAGACTTATAATGCTGACCCACCCCAATCCATCATGATTGAAACGATATTAGTTGAAATAATTGTTCTAGTTAGGGTTGTTTTTTCTACGAACTTATTAGTAAAATTTTTTAAGACAGAATGAATAGTTTTACCGAGCTTCCTTAGTTGTTGTTTATAAGAAAATCCTATTTTATTAAAATTTGGATCATCATTGAACCTTGAAACTCAAGATATTTTCAAAACAATTGGGACTACTCTATTTTAAAAAAGAAACCAAAATTTGCCTAAAAATAGAGCTTCACTTTGACAAATTTTGGTCCCGATGGGATCAATTTAAAATACACACCATTTCAGATGTTGTTCTCCTAGAAGTCTAGTTTACCCGAAATTTGAATCACTCGATTTGGATATGTGAAACCTTCGACTTATGGCCTAAATACCAAGAATTGTTCCAAAACACCAGTGCTGCCAAAAGCGGGCCAAAATTTCTTGTAGCAGGCCTAGCTTTAATTCTGGGTCAAATGGGTCCAATTTGAATACACACTTATTTTAAGAATATTTATTCTCCTAGAAGTCTTATTTTAACAAGTTGAATCATAGTGAATGGTGGCTTCAGCTCTATAGCTCAAATACCCAGAAATTGTTCCAGCTCACCTAGCTAGCACCAGTGAACGAAATTTGCGAAAAGCGAGCCTCGCTTTGACAAATTTATGATTGATGAGGTCTGAAATTGAATATACTTGGCCCCCCCGAGGATATTTGTTCTCTAAGAGTATAGTTTACCCAAAATTTGAATAACTTCAAATTTGGATGAGTGATGGCAGTTATGTGAAAAAAAAAAAAAACATGGGTTTGGGAAAATTTTGTGGCATCTCTTGAAACTGACATTTCTTTTATACAAAATTCATAAAACCAATCTAACCCTAAAGCACTTTGAAACTTAACCTAAAACAACCTAAAACTGATCTGCAAACATTTAAAACACTTCTAATTCTGATTGGGTTTTTATCAAGCTAACCTGACATTTAGGAGAAGTTAGGACAATTCATTACCTTAAAATCTCTTGATTTCTTCCCCTTAGCTTGACTCTAGCATCCTTTTGCTTGATCGAATGGAACCTAAGATGGAAAGAATCACACGACTTGGCTCCCTCTAAAGCGGTGTCATATACTCTTCTCTTTTACCAAAATGAGAACTCTCTCATTCTAAGACCAAAATTTGGTCTTAATGCACATCCTTCATAAGGCCATGTTTGGCTCTCACATTTTTTGCTCATTTTCCTATTTTTTTGCATTTTGGTCCTTCTTTGTCTTTCATTTACACTTCATTTCATCAAAATTTCATTACCACCATTCATACCATTTATGACCCTTAGGTCCCTCATTTTGACATTTTACCAATTTAACCTTAATTCTTGTATAATTTGAGGTTTATCATTTTTGTTATATGATAAATTTAGGAAAAACCACATTCAACTTATTTTATACCCTAATGATTGTACCCAGAAATAGTGCTATTTTTACCGAACTGGTTGTGCATGTTTTGAGTACTTTTGTGTAATAATCCAACTTAATTAATGACGTGTGGATCTAACTGTATACCTCTTGAATGCATTTTGTGGCAGTTATGCGATTTTTGCAAGCTAATCATGCCAAAGTTCTTGAGTCAGCTCAATTATGAAGAATTGAGTTAAACTGTTTGCAGAATCGGAAGAGAAGAGAAGAAGCTGGAGTAGAAGAGTAAAAGTAGTACCCATTGCAGTTTATGAGAGTGTAACAAGTATCCTCCACCTTTTTTGACAGTTTGACCTTTTGTCACACCTGATTTTGTTATTTCTTGAATTGCCTTCATCACTGATAGTGGCCAATTCATATATTTTTGTAATTTTGCATATACGAAACGACTCTCGCTCCATCTGCATTGTAAACAAGAGACTGGATCATTAATAAGATTTTTGGGCACGAATCTTTCAGCAGTTTCCGCCTTTTTCCACTTTCTCTCACTTTCTCTCATTTTCTCGCCTACCAAACACCCTCTAAGGATGACAACTCAGAGGATGAGTGGCTAAACCCCCTTCATCCTTGAAGAAGGCCTCTTGAGCGAGGATCTAAGGTTTTGAGGGTTTCTCACGTACCAGGTAATTTTGTTGTGTTTATCTGCCTCCTTCCTATTCCACTGGTTCAATCCTCGAGATGCCTTGAATGACATGTGCCCAGCAATCTTTAGGGTTCGATGGATGCCTTCATTAGATCCTTTGAGATTCGGTAGTTGCCATTTATTAGTCATTGGAAGATGGGTCAAGGAGATAGTTTTCCATTTTTTGAGACCATTAATGTTCAGTAAATGCCATTTCTCAAATGTATAAGGTCGATTTAATAGCCAAATAGAAGAAGCTGATTAGGAGATGATTATAGGGCATCTCCCACGAGAAAAGGAGCACGAGAACCCCTCGGTTACCATTAGAACCCGAACCTAGTAGTCGATGCGGAGATTTCTTTTGGCCACGTAATTTTATTTCGATTTTAATGTTACCACTGTTTCCCAATCCAACATAATAAATTCTGCTTTTTGAACCTCACTATAAGTCATTTGTCTGAAAGCTCGTCCTTGTGTTCGACCACAGAGCCCTTTATCACTGCGATAGCCATGCTCACGACCGATAAAGGTATTGATTATAAATTTTGTTTGATTTGGAGACCTGTAAGCGAATCAAATATATGGTTGCCATTGCGAGATGGTGCCTTAATTACAAATAATGAAGCTGGTGAACATATGATCATCATCAAGGACATCTTGATGGAACACTGTAACTACATTCTTTTTTAGCCGAGTTAAGCTGCTTGGATTAGTCGATTTTTTACATCATACATTTTCTTTTAGCTAACAGTAACTCCTTTTGGTAGCTTTGTTTTGTTTCTACTAATTCAGGCTTTGTGCTGTTTCATGCTGGGGTTTATGTTCAGTGGAATAGGAATACGAGGGTAGGTTAGTGAGAACCCGAGTATTCAAAGAACAGCATTTGATTGAACTACAATGACCAGAATGACTTGCCAGAAGGAACTGAAATGGCAGTAGAATGCAAGAGAGACCCTAAATCCTCATAGTACAGGGGCCACCTTACATCCTCCACAGTGGCGCACCCTCATGTGTATCTCATGAGGACATGATTGTGGAGACCACATTTTCTGCCCGCCTTCCATATTATGGAGAGTGAGAACCCTGTTCGCATATCACGGACTTTGAGAAGTCTGCCCTTGAAAGGATGCTACCAATTGGACAATAAAGGCTAAAAATTTTCCTCCAGACTTTGAAGGATGAAATCGAGAATTTAGCTCGATTCTACGAAGGGCCGGGGCCATTCGAAGTGGTGAGATGTAAGTGGGTTCTTAAAAGAATTTCCACACCAAAACCAACATTCTGAAGAGGCAAATCCTACACTTCGCGACCCACGAAAATGAAAATTCTACCAATCTTTGGGGAAAGATACTTAAAACCACCAAGTGCCTTTCCCTCGCCCATGGTTTTGACACATAGGCGCTAGTGTTCTTTTATAGATGGAATGTCCCATTATGAAACAATTTCTTAGAAACAATGTGTGAAGGAACTGCTGAGCAAGAATCGAAGAATCTATGGACTAAGACTATGTGGCAAAGACATCGAACTGGGATGAACTAACTGAAGTTGAGAGAATGGGGCTGCTTGACTAGTTAGAGGGGGCATGTACTCCTCCCGAAGACATGGAAGTGAAAGCAAAGCGTCGACCTTAGGTAGAAGGTTGGAAGAGAGCTAGAAATGAAATCAACAAGGTGCGAGCAGTGGTTGGAGACACATGCTGGCTAACCTTTGTTTCATTTGTCGGTCTCTTGAGACACCTAGGAGAGCATTGCTTGTTCCTTGATGAGGGACATACAGGCGAAGCGACTAATGTTGTGGAGTCGATACAAGCCACCTGACGATACCGTACATCAACACGTATAACCACAATTGGAACCATCTAACCTCTATAGACCAAAGCCTCCACCATATGTACCTTTGTTGCCGCAGTAGCTGGTGTAGTTCCTAAGTCACGAAACCTGACCACCTGCATCGTCATCTCAATTGAAATGGAGCTATAATGAACTTGAGTAAAGTGGTTGGTAGTTTTGTAAAGGAAGCGGCAGTGAATGTTCGAACGATCGAAAATTGACATAATGGAGAGTAAAAATTAACACGAGTGGAAATACTGAATAAGAAAATGTTCTATGACATGATATTGTAAAAAATTTGACCTTCTGATATTCAATTGCTAGGTTGGTAACAACCGGCGAGATGCGGAAAAGGAAAATTCCCTTCTAGACACATCACAATCGAAGTCCCTTGGTAAAAGCTCTTCAGTGAACTGACTCTGGGATAGATGAAGTAAAGCATTATCACTTTGAAGTGGTAAACAAATTGAGCAACTATACTTACACCAGCGAGAAGAGGCGAAAAATGAGAGGAGTAGTGGAAAGAATTATAATTAAAGAAAGTGCAATAAAGAAGAGCACACCCCCACCTTTTCCTGACACTAAAAGCGAAGAATTTATCAAACAGAAATTTTGAGATCAAGTGTTGAGCGAGGTGAAGTCGACCATCCTTATTGAACATGATTAATTTTGACCTATGCAAATTCTTGGACTTGTGATTGAAAGAGGGTTAAATATTGATAAAGAAAGCCTTCGGTAGTCGGTGCCATTATCGATCTGGGCTAGTGAAGTCTGAAAGACTAAGTATCCGTGATGAATATTGGTGGAACTTGTGTAGAGAGAGGCACTGTGGGTTTGGGGGCTAATTAATCGACCTCTTTTGCTTTATTCGATTTACAGGAAACGGTTGGGTTTGGGAGAGTTGAAGCCCTCTTGCCATTACATTATCCACTATGAATGGATCGATAAAAATTCCCAGAGCCTTGTTGAGGATGTCTTGATCACAATTGAACAAATTCTGTATCTTATAGATTTTGTTGTTCTTGACCTGGCTTGATTCTTGAGAGGACCAAATTATGTACCCAATCATCCTTAGGAAGGCCTTTCTTGGCTACTTAGATGCAATCATCAATTCTTTGGAATGGAATGTCACGATTAACATTTGGGAATATGACACTTTGGAACTTAATATTTTCCACTTGGCGAAGCACATGCCCCAAATGGAAGATGAGAACAGTTTTGTCACGTGATGCCGTTCTAGGTGAGTGATATGGCCTCTAACGTCGGAGGTTGGCGGAACCGGGAGGATTGCTAATGAATTGAATCGCTGCCAGAGTCTTGTCGGTGCATGGTTCTTGGAGGAAAAGGAAGAAATCTTCCTTTGTTGGCGAAGAAGGGCGATGCCAGTGGAGACAACATAAACCAGCGGCGACCTCGAGCCACTTCTCTGAGTTTGAAATATGCATTCTTGGATGAGGATAACCAACGCGATCATTGATTTCTTCACTACTAAAATACCTTGCAGAGGAAAATCTTCTAGCTTCAGGAGGTGTAAACGAAGCCATTGGATGAAGTGCTGAATTAAAGGAATTAGTCTTTTGGTTTGCCTTTCATCCTTATATACGGAGGAGAAGGCGAGTGGTGAGGACCATTCTGAGATGGCCCGAATCCACATATCACGAAGTGGTGTGCAACGAAGTTCTCAAGCTCCTGTAGTGGCATGTTACTGTTGATAATTGCACAGGTGAGTCCGACTCGAGTTGTTCCCAGAAAATCGGGGGTGACCACTATTCGAATGAAAAAGGAAGATGTGCCCGCTTTAGCCTTACCGGTTGGGAGGGCATAAATGACTCAAGGAGATTGAATGAAGTGACAACATCATTTCCTTTACCACAACATTGATCAACCACGGAGAGAATTTCTAGGCACTGTTCTTCTTGGATGGTTATTACGGATCACTTTCAAATTGAGATTCTTTTGCATAAGTCACGAAAAAACCAACATCACTGCCCGTTAGCGCGATATGCCTATCGGAGGATGCCCTTTGGCCTTTCTGATGCTCTGCACTTTCCCGAAAGGTGTATACTTAGCGTTTTGATTTGGTGGAGAGGCGCGTATGGAGGGTATATATGGATGATATCTGCCTTATAAAGGTTATACTTTTTTGAGAACCGGCCCGACCTTGAAGCTATGCTCCATCGATTCATTGAAAAAACTTGGTGCTAAAGCCCAGAATGTCATTTATGGTGAAATCGAGGATGATCCTGGAGCATGTTATCTCGATGGGGGATTTAGTGGACAAGGCCAAAGTTGAGTTGATTGCTAAGTTACCACCTCACATAAGTGCATGCAAGTGAGACGGGGCTCAAGTAGGGCGGTTCTACAGGAGGTTCATCAAGGATTTTTTGAAAAGTGCCAAACCCCTGTATGAGCTACTGGAGAAGGATGCCAAATTTGTGTGGAGTGAATCCTGCCAAAAGAGCTTTGAAGAGCTCAAATCTCACTTGACCACTACACCTATAGTGAGAGCACCAAACTGACAGTTGCCTTTTGAGGTCATGTATGATGCAAGCGATCTGCATCTGAGCGCTTCGACGTAGAGAAGACGGAAACCCTAGTGGTTTACTGGGCGCAAAACTTTAAACGGTTACGCAGAAACTACACTACCACAGAGAAGGAGCTGCTAGCAGTGGTCTATGCCTTGGATAAATTTCGTGTATACTGGGCGGACTTACATCATTATTTTTACAGATCATTCAGCCTTGAAGTACCTCCTTACCAAGCAAGATTCCAAAGCTAGACTTATTAGATGGGTCCTTCTGCTCTAAGAATTCAAGTTGCGGATTAAAGACAAAAAGGGGGTAGAAAATGTTGTGGCAAACCATCTCTCCAAACTGACCATAGCACACAACACTCACAGTCCTCCAATCAATGATGAATTTCCGGAGGAGTCCCTGTTGCTAGTGGAAAATGCTCCATGGTATGCTCACATTGCCAATTTCTTAGTAACAGGAGAATTCCCATCTGAATGGAAGGCATAGGACAAGAAATACTTCCTCGCGAAGATCCACTCTTTTTATTGGGAGGAGCCATTTTTGTTCAAATATTATGCAGACCAGTAATTTGAAGATGTGTGCCTGAAGGAGAACAACAGGGGATTCTCAGTCATTGCCATGAAAATGCTTGTGGTGGCCATTTCGCTTCACAGAAAATAGCAATGAAAGTGCTTCAATCCGGATTTTACTGGCCTTCCCTCTTCAATGATGCTCACAACATATGCCGAGGGTGCGATAGATGCTAAAGACTTGGGAAGCTTTCTCGCTATCACATGATGCCTCAACCCAACTTAGTAGTGGACTATCTGACAATAGGGCATTGGATTCATGGACCATTCCGTATCTTTTGGGTATTCATATATCTTCTGGGTGGGGTTGATTTGTGGTCCAAGGGTCATTATCTCGTAGCACTTTAATTGTGGTGGTGTTAAAGTTTCTAAAAGAAAACATTTTCTCCAGATTTGGGGTACCAAAGGCCATAATTAGCAATGGAGGTTCACATTTTTGCAACAAACCCTTTGAAACCCTGCTAGCTAAGTATGGAGTGAAACACAAAGTGGACACCCCTTACCATCCTCAAACTAGTGGACAGGTGGAGTTTGCCAATAGAGAAATCAAAACCATCCTGATGAAAGTAGTAAACACCAACAGGAAGGACTAGTCCCTCCAACTAATGACTCCTCAAGTGGCCTAGGATACCTTCAAGACAATTTCTAATGTCCCCTATCGACCGGTTTATGGCAAGGCATGCCACCTCCCGTGGAAATAATACAAGGCACGGTGGGCAATCAAGAAGCAACCAGACTTGGAAGGGACTATTTTAAAATGTTCTACATTAATGAATTGAGGAATCATGTAAATGATGCCTACGTGAACTCAAAAATTGCAAAGGACAGGTTGAAAAGTGGCATGACCAAATGGTGGTTCGAAAGAATTTCGAAAAAGGGGACCAAGTGTTGCTCTATGATTCCAAGTTGTATCTCTTTCCAAGCAAGCTCAAATCAAGGTGGGTTGGTCCTTTCACTGTCCATGAAGTTTACACCAATGGAGCGGTAGAATTACTTAATCTAAGGATGCAGAATGTTCAAAGGAACTACGTAGGTCGAAACCATACGCAAATTCCTTTCACGTTGCATGCGAGAAGCTCCTCCTCGAACCTACGTGGTTTGAAAGCTACCTCGAGGGGCTTAGTCTCTGTAGAGACTAGAAAGCCACTCCCTTTTGCTGGATTTTTGCTTATTTCACTTCAAATTTTATATTTGTTCCTTCATGCTTTCTTAGTTTTAGCCTATTTTAAGCTGTAGTTTTTCACTTTTCTATGCTCTTATTCATAATTTTGGTGTTTCATTTTGCAGGTGTTATTTTAAATCGGGAAGCAATTCTCAAAGAGTCGGGGTAGTCATTCGCAAGGGTTTCAAATTTTTCTCGTAATTTGCAACCCTCGCGAATTTTCGAGACTCGGGAAATTTTACCGCCTAACCGATTCCCGTAACTCTTCACCCTGCACTCATTCGATTCCTCGGGCAGAACCCCATTCATTCCCTCCCCACTCACTAACTAACTTTGAAAGGCCCATTTATGGACACTAAGTAAAGCCCGGGGCTCTTCACCTTCCTAACCCTCTATATAGCCCCACTCAAGCCATTTGAATTCATTTCCCATAAAACTTTCCTGAGCAAAACCCTTCCCTTCTCCCATCCTTCCATCCTATCCCAATCAAGCCATGGAGAAGACCCCGCTGTGGACACGGCCCAGCCACTCCACCTCGGCACACCCTTCCCCAACCCAACCCGGTCGCGCCTCCTCCAGCCTGTCGCCCCATTCACAAACTTCTTGTCGCCCCACTCGCACTTGTTTTGCTAACACCGACATCCCCGATCCCCCACTCCCACTGCGCCCAAATTAAATACAGACACGAGACTAAGGTAAGACCCACTCCTCCTCCCTCCTCATCCTCGGCATCCAAGGCTCCCATTTTCAAAGAGGGCCTGGGCTTCGAGCCCAAGACATCTTCATCACCTACATAGGTCCAGCCTCCGACATTCCTAGACGAGTCTCTCGTCTCTATTATATCGGCGCCGACCATCAGGTCCCATTCCGAGCAACTCCCACCATGGCAAGGATCTCATTAACTAGTATTTTATGACTTTCCCAAATGTCACTTCCCGAAAGGAGACTCATGCGGTCAGGCAGCCGATACTCCCCCTGAGCCTTCATGACTCGCGCCGCTTTTTCTACCCCCGTGGTCACTGAAGCTCATCACTATGACTTCCAAGAGAGTCCCCCATCCTATTGCCCTGCATTTCTCTATAGATGGTCGTGAGGAGATACTTCGGGCCACTGACATTGCAGCCTACGCAAATCTTCCGTCTGGTCCGCAACGCGGTGAAGTATACACACCATCCTCACTCCCTGAACTGAATTCACATATTATCCAGGATATAAATAATAGGACGATCTCACTGTGAGGCGCCTCCCTTATGCTTTTTATAATTACAGACGTGGTCCAACTCTATTTCACTTCAACACTGGTATGGAGAGAGGAGCCATTCCCGTGAAGAACCTTAATCTGGGCCGAGGCCATTCCCCTCAGATTTCCGAGGCTTCACATTCAAGTGTTGGAGCACCGGGTTTTCCATCAGCTCAACTGGAAAGTAATCAAGTGCAGCCAGGAGGCCATTTCTTACTGTTAGAGAAAACAGCCGTGACTATGCCCTCATCCCCACTCCAGACCCACCGAGGATCACCACAGATGACCATCTAGCACAGGATCACCCACCTCCGCAAAGGCTCGTGGCCTAGGAGCCCCAAATTCCGTAGATCCATACCAAAGAGTCACCGCCTCCCCACCGCATGCATCACTCCGCCCCACCCCAGCACCCACCCCCACACAACCATCCAGCACTGAAGACCACCCATGCAAGATATCTCTATATCACCCTGAGATTTTCTTTGTTATCATATGCAGCCACTTTTTCAGCCACTTTGATCTTCAGCCACCATAATCGCTTTTAGCCGAGAGGATGGGCACCACCAGGCCACCCGCTGTCTCGTACCATAACCATTCTTACCCAAGCATCCCGCGTGATCTCGTGAGTCACTGGGGCCTGCCTCAAACTCCACTCCAGGCTCGCTCTAGGTCTCTTCAAATTTCATCCCTCCAAAGAACAAAGAAAGACCATCTACCTATCCACAAATTCCTCCCGCAAATCTTCATTGGACCTTTCTTGCAAAGAAGAAGAGACACCCTCTTCTAGTTTCATCAAGAGCTCCTCAAATTCAAGCCTCCAAGATGAGGACGACATCCACTAGCCTACACACACTCCGAGGAGGTACTACACTTCCTTTCTTAACTTTCTAATCCGAGCCCCATTGAGGACACAGACATTTGGGTTAGGAGTTAGCGTATGAAGTGGCTTTACATTATGTTTTGCTAATATTTTGAGCAAGTCTATTTTGTGTAGTTCCTAATGATCTGTCATAGTTTCTTTTGGTGGAGTGTTAATTATAGTCATATCTTTTAATTCAATATATACCATAATTTACACAGCTTCAAAATTGCAAATCTCTTTTTTTTATGTATTGCCTAGCTTACAGTAAGACAAATTGAAACTTTGCCCCAATACTGTTGGATGCTGGGATTTGTTCCATGCTAATTGAGTTGATGAACGCTGAATTCTATTGTTTCAACCTTTTTCTTCCACCTTAAGCTAACCACACACCGTGCAATATTTTGTGTTTCAATGATATGTTAAACCCGCTAGCCTCCTAAACCCCGCAAAGCTCTACTTAGTATTTTTAATTCATCTTTACAGGTTAGGACCCCCTTGAATAAAAAGACCAATGCGTATTTCAAAAAAGAAAAGAAACGAAAAGAAAAGAAAAGAAAAGAAAAGAAAAATAAAAAGGAAAAAAAAAGAAAAGGAAAATTTGTGACACTTTGTCTTGAAACCTGAGCACAGTTCGAGGGGTATATGATGAAAGTCTTTAAAGCCTGTGCTTGTTAACTCAAGGCCTGGGAGCCACTTACTTTCAGTTCGTTACATGGGGCGAATAGGGCATAGCTTAACAAGTTGTAGGTGGCTGGAGTCTCAACTCATTAGAAGTCCGGGTGAAACTCGAAGGTGAGCAGTGGTTGAAAAATCCTTGCAGACTTGCTGCCCAAACCTTGACTCAGTTGGGAGTCATAGGTGATCCCCACTGACATCCGCGAGTGATTCCAAAGAAGATTGCACCCCACAACATAAAAAAGAATTGTGGAATAAGAGTGGTCCCATTCATTGAGGCTGGTTAGTCCTGCAGGTTTAGCATTAGCTGTGCGGGGGAGGAGAGTGCAATTTATGTTCTCATTGTTGAAAACTCCATCAAACTAATACTTAGGTTTTGGTGAAAGTTCCATGGTCCCCTTAGAGAAGAAGCCTTTGATACATGATTCTATACACCTTAATTAACCCGATGTTTCAAGTGTCAGACTTTATTAAGGGTTGGCTGTCACCTCAAATGGCCTTATGAACATAATTTTGATATTGTTTTTGCTCTGTTTCTCTCTTTTATTGCTATGACTAGCAATGTCCGCTGGGGAGGTTGATTATTACCCAAATAAGGCTATTTTGAACCTGTTATTTAAGGTTATACTTTTGTGTAATAATCAACTTAATTAACCCGACTGACATGTTGAGGTCCTAACTATACTACTGATCACATTCTGTGGCAAATTTTGCAGTTTTTGTAAGCTAATCATGCCAAAGTTCTTGAGTCAGCTCAATTATGAAGAATCCAAGTTAAACTCAGAGCTACATCATGCAGAAGAAGAAGAGCAGCAGAAGAGTAAAAGTAGAACCCTTGCAATTTCGCAGCCCTACGAAATTGTCCTCCACCTTACTCGTTAATGACTTGAATAATTTTGTGTTTTTCCTGAATTGTCTCATGCAATAGTAGCCAATTCATATTTTGTAATTTTTCATCCCGGCAAGATATAAACTCCATGCCGCACCGTAAACAAGTATATCAGAATACACAAGATTTTTGGGCACAAACCTTTCAAAGTAGCTCCTCCTTTTCCACTTTCTCACTTTCGCTTTCGCTACCAAACACCCTCTGAGGATGATCAACTCAAAGATGAGTGGCTAAACCCCTTCACCCCTAAAAAGTGATACATCGTGGGATCTAAAGGTTTTTGAGGGTTTTCACGTTAAATTGTATTTGTCGCTATTTATGTGTCTCCTTCTAAATTTCTAGGTTCAAATCTCTTAGATGCACCTTGAATGACCTATACTTGGCAATCTTTTTAGGTTCAAAGGGATGCTTATTGTTGATCCACTGAGATTCAAGAGTTAGTTACTATCACACAAAGTGGGTCATGAGATAGTTTTCCACTTTTTGAGACCATTAATGTTCAGTAAATGCCATTTCTCAAAAGGAACTATTAAAGGTCCAGTTTTTATAGCCAAATGAAGAACCGGTTCGGGAGATGACTATAGGTCATCCTCCCCAACGCGAGAAAAAGGGCCCGAAAACCCCTCAGTTACCATTAGAACCCAAACCTAGTAGCCTGATACTTCAAGGAGATTTCTTTAAAATTTTTTACTTCATTTTATTTCTAGTTTTCAACCATTACACCCCCTGTTTTTACCAAATCCCAACATCCAAAATAAATTTACCATTTTGAACCTCACTATAAGTCATTTCAGGCGACAAAACCCATCCTCGTGGTTCGACCTTGAGCTATTATATTACGTGACTATGTTACGCAAGAGGAGGTATTATGTATAAATTTTGTTGATTCCGGAGAACCCTACTACAAGTGAATCACCTAAATAATGTTTATAAAACTGCAGTATTTTTTGCGCAAGTAACTCTCCTCCTAGCGTTAATTTATTCGAAATTAGCATTCATCAACAAGCATGGGATATTACCGATTTGATGGTTTCTTCCACTTTCCATGTATTTCCTCTTGTCTTGTGGTTTCTCCCACAAGGCTTTGACCAATGGGACTCGCTTGTTCCACAATTCTGAATTCTGCCAAGATCTCACTGTGCTCTTCTTTTTATGTTAAGTCCTGGTCTGCTCAATAACTTTAAGAGAATTACTTATCGGGGTCTAACCTATACCTCCTTAACATTGAAACATAGAAAACATTATGGATCTTTTCCAACTCTGGAGGTAAGGTTAGTCTATATGCCACTGGACCCACTTTCCCGATTACTTCATAAGCCCAATGAACCTAGGGCTCAACTTGCCCTTTTTTCCCAAATCTCATGACTTTCTTCCAAGGAGAAACTTTTAACACTTTCTCACCGATCTCATATTGAATGTCTTTTCTCTTCAATTTGGCGTAAGACTTTTGTTTATCCGTGGCTACCTTTAATCTTTCTCTGATCATTTTCACCTTTTCCTCGGTCTCTTAAATCAAATCGGGGCCGATTACTTTCTTCTCACTTAACTCTGTTCAACACAATGGTGTTCTACTTTTCCTTATGTAGAGAGCCTCGTAAGGTGTCATTCCAATACTCGACTAGAAGATATTGTTATACACAAATTCAACTAAAGGAATATGTGATTAGTGCCCAAAAAGTGCTATTTTGAACCCTATTTATTATAGGTTTTGAGTGCTTTTTGTATACTAATCATTCTAATTAACCCGAATTACACATCAAGGTCCCTACTATTCTACTGATCGCATTTTGTGGCAAATTTTGCAGTTTTTGCAAGCTTTTAATGCCGAGTTTGTCAAGTCATTCTAAGCATGAAGAATTCCGTCTGGATTCTAAGATTACAGATAAAAATCGAAGAAATAAAGACGAAAAAGGAAAAGAAAGCAAAAAATACATGAATCGATGAGTAGCAAATAGGAGCAAGGGGAATAGTAGCCAATAAAGGATGAATAGAAGGAAAATTACTACGCAGTGAATTCATATCATATGAACATGATGCATGTTTAAAATTTCAATTTTCGCTATGCCTGGATTTTTATGCGATAGCTTAGTTTCTCGCTTATTTATAGCTAATTTTCGCTATGATAGCTTAAAATCACTATAAAGCAAATTTTCTCGCTTCCTCTGCTTTTGATCCAAACGACCGCTTGGTTTTTCCTTTCTACCCTTGTAATAGTTTTTGTTTTGGTTTATTTTTGCAATTTCCCCTTGCCTCGAGCCGATATAAGCTGTGAGTCAAGGCTCAGAAAACATCAATCACTTCATCAATAAATTCTTGGAGAAGCTACCTCCTCCTGCCTCGCTTTCTCTCGTTTCATTTTCTTTCCCTTTCTTTCTATTCGTTGCCAAACACCTCCAAGGATGACAACTGAGGATGAGCGCTAAAACCCTTCCTCCTTGCGAAAAGGTCGCTGGGGTGATCCAAGGCCGCCGGAGGTTCCCGTTTTCACGCGTAAGCATTGGCGCTTTGTGTTTCCTTTGAACTCTAGGTTTAAATCCCCCTAGATCACCTTGAACGACCTTTATTCGTAATCTTAGTGGTTCATGGATGCCATTGCTTAGATCCACCGAGATTCATTAGCGCCTCATTAATCATTGTAACGTGAGTCGTGAAAATTGTTTCACCTGTCGCGACATCGCGTCGCTAGAAACACCATCTTTCAAAAGGATAATTATTTTGGGTTAGGTTTTATAGCTAAATGAAGATCCGGTTCGGGAGATGACTATATGTCATTCTCCCCAACGTGAGGAAAGGACCCAGGGAACTCTCAATGACCTGTAGAACTCAACCCCAGTGACCTAACACTTCAAGAAGTTCTATTTTACATTTTTCCTTATTTTATTTTCAATCTGCACACAACCAATCCCCTGTTTTTATCACCACCTTAAAATCCAAACAAAATTCACCATTTTTGATTTCACTTAAATCAAATGGCGTCGTTGCCGGGCATGGTTCCTAAGTGCGAATGATGACCTGTTGAACACTTGTGATCCTCATCACAAGTTATGGTGAATTTTCTTGTATATATATACTTTTTATTGTTTTCAGTGTGTTTAATTTTATTTTATTTTGTTTTGTTTTTAGTTAACTTTACCCCTTTTTGGTAGAGTTGTTTTTTTTCTTTGTTGGTGTTTGTTGTGTTCTTGCAGGCCCAGGTTCCAAGGATAGAGTTTCTTAATCATGTTAAATTGACCCAATGGAACAAAAGGGATGTATGGTCAAGATGTATGTGGGGTAACCCTAGTGCACATATATATCCACGAGGGACTATAGAACCTTCCATGGCAAAGGGCAAAGAACCTATAGAGAGAAATCCAAACCCATGGTATCTATGAGGGAATATAGAGACCAATGGACGCCAGACACCCTCCTACAAGAGCTACTTCCCAACTTATGCACTCTCCACATCCACAATATGCCTCTATTCTGAGCCTCAACCACCACAGCCTAATCTCCCAATGAAAGCAATTCTGACCTTTACCAAACTCGTGGGTGATGTCAGTTAACAAAAGAAATTCAATGCCCAATTGAGCCAAAAAATCCATACTGTGGAGAACTCCCTGGACCAAAGATTAGATGGGCCTAAAGAAATGGATAAGAAAATTCGATAACCCGTGATTATCTACTCAAGGTCAGCCTAAAGAAGATCATCAAGAGGAAGGAAATCCGCAGAGAGAGTGCATTGACACCGGGGCTGGGTGAGCACTCAACCTGGCAGCAGCCTTCTTCAGAGGGAATTTATGCAGAACCAAGAAGGCTCCCGAGAACCGGCCAGAAGGGAAGCATGGGGAGGCAGAGGGAAAAGAAGCATGGGAGGAACCCAAAAGCATGTCCTTCAACCACTTCACAGACCGAACCCCACCCCGCCAATGCCAAGACCACCTACAGCCCACTACCAATAGCTCCCTCCACTGACCCAGTGTATATCCTGCCAATGCACATTGTGTCTTCCCCTGCAACATAATCCACACCCAAAGCACCCACTATAAAGGCCACCCCATCACTACCTATGCTGAGAAACTTCAAGAACCTAGTGGCCATCAAGCCAGATTTTGCCACTACTCTCAAAGAAGATGGCACGCTTCACGCATGGCATAGTGGATGGTCTCAAAAGCCTATTTCGAATTTGAGCACCCGAATCCCTATGATTTCTAAGCTCCCCCACTTTTTGTTTTAATTCTTCTTTGTTTTGTTTTATTTATCAGACATTTTATTTTTGATTTCATTAATTTTTCTTTTTAGATTTTCACTAATTTTTAGTTAATTTTTGTTTTTAGATTAATTTTTACTTTTCTACAATTTTTCTAAATTTTTATTGTATTAATTTTTGCGCTTAGTAAAATTTTGAAGGTGAATTTACTCATTTGAGACCATGAAGAAGAATTTTTGCGTAAATTTCCAGACTATTGCAAATTTCGCAATGGTAGCTTAAATTGCATTTTCATGGCACATAAATTTCGATTTGATAGCTTAAAATGCGCACTTCCGTCCCATTTAAAGGGTGACAAAATAGTGCACAAGGAGGTGAGGAAAAAAAAGCTTTTGTTTTTTTATTTTTAATTTTATATAAAAATTATTTATTTTATTTTATTTTTTATTTCAAAAAAAAGAGTTTACTTTTATTTGTGTTTCTATAAAAAAATAAAAATAATAAATAATAAAAAAATAATATTTGTCTCACACAAAAATATAAAAAAATTGTCTCTAAAAAAAAAGGGTTTTTATTTTTATTTTATTATTTTATTATTTTATTTTTATTTTTTATTTATTAATTATTTTATTTTGTTTAAAAAAAAAATCAAAATCAATCATCAGAGCTTAATTTCATTTACGATAGCGAAATTTTCTACATGGCTCCACCGATTTGCTTCCTCGATTTGTTTCGCTTCAATTTTTTCTAATCCGCATTTCGCTTTTAGCTAGACTGCTGAAAGCTGTAGAGCGTAGAATCCAACATATCTAGAAAGAACATTTTTGAAATTATTACAAGGTGTAATTTTAAAAATGTCTAATTGGTCACTTTTTTCCTCTCTTTCTTCTCCTAACTTGTTTGTTTGAAACCCAAACTAGAGTGAATATGTGTCGATGGAAAGCTTGCTAAGTCTTCTATCTCAGAAACGATCACATCCTATCAAGGAGGTAAATTACTTCCTTTCCTAATTTTCCAATCCGAGCCCCATTTCTGATAATCGTAGATGTTCGTCAGCGAGCTTAGCAAAGGAAGTGGATTTTGTATTCATATTTTTGTTATTATTTTGAGCAAGCCCATTTTGTGATGTTCAGTGGCTTGCTGGGCTCCCTTTTTATAAAGCTGTTATACCATACAACTTACTTTTTCAAAATTTGGACCCATTTTGCAATCAAATTTTTTTGTGGTTTTGCCTAACCTGCAAGTTGGAAAATTGAAACTTTATCCAATTCTATTGATGTTAGATTGGTTCCATGCTTGGTTGAGTGAATGATTAGTTGAATTCTTATTGATTTCGACCTTTTTCTTCCACCTTTAGCTAACCACACACCGAGCACATTGGTTTCAATGATAGTCGAAAAACTGCGAACCTCCTTTACTCGTGATAACTCATTCTAGTTTCATCGACCACCTTTGGCCAAAGTTAAGGACCCCATGGAAAGAAGGCCAAATGAGTCTCAAAAAAAAAGAAGTGAAAAAGAAAAAAAGAATAAAATCGCAACGTCGTCTGAAACCCGAGCACTGGGCCCGAGGGGTATATCATGAAAAGCCTTTAAAGCCCAAGTGCCCTAAACCTTCACCGGTCGGGAGTCACCGACTTAGTGTTCGCCATGGGTGGATGTGGAGTTAGTGCCAGGTGTTGGAGTCTCAAATCATTCAAGTCCTCGTGAAACCTCAAGAGTCCCCAGGTGGCCTAAAGATCCTTGGCGACTCAAGCCCTAAGCCTTAATTGGTCGAGTCACTTCATGGACCTGCTATACGGACTTGGTGAGGTCGATTCTCGCACGCACCCCCTACAACACAAAAAAAGTCAGGAATAAAGAGAGTGGGCTCCATCTATTTTAGGGCCTCCAAGAAGTATGCTGTGGTCATGGCAAGAGCTTAGTCGGGGGAGAGTGCATGAAGCGCTTATCGTTGAGAACCGATCAAACAAAACACTTAGATTTTGGTGGAAGTTTCGTTGATTCATCGAGAAGGAAACTCTTTGATACTCAATTTTGTACGGCCACATTCTCTCAAGTTAGTTATTGAGAAAGGTTTGATGATTCTACTTTTGTGGTTAGGCATTACTCATTCACAACCTTTTGAAATACCATTTTTTGTGAACGTATTTTGTTATTGCTTCAGATGTTCTCTCTTTTCTTTCTTTCTTTCATCATAAGGACTAGCAATGTGTAGGTTGAGGGGTAAGATAGTGCCCAAAAAGTGCTATTTTGAACCCTATTTATTATAAGTTTTGAGTGCTTTTTGTATACTAATCATTCTAATTATCCCGATTTACACATCAAGGTCCCTACTATTCTACTGAACGCATTTTGTGGCAAATTTTACAGTTTTTGCAAGCTTTTAATGCCGAGTTTGTCGAGTCATTCCAAGCATGAAGAATTCTGGTCGGACTTAGCATTACAGATAAAAAATCAGAAGAAATAAAGATCAGAAAAAGGAAAAGAAAGCAAAAATACATGAATCGATGAGTAGCAATAGGGAGCAATGTGGTAGAGTCAACAAAGCTGATGAACAGAGGAAAATTCGCTACGCAGGAATTTTCGCTATCATAGCTTGTAATATTATGCATACGAAAATTTCACTTTCGCTATGCCTAGATTTTCTTATGATACAATTCGCTTATCATAGCCAATTTTCGCTATGATAGCGAAATTTCGCTATCATAGCGAATTTAGCGAATTTTCGCTATGATAGCGAAAATCACTGTGTGCGAAATTTTCTTCTTCCCTGTTTTTGATCCAAACGACTCCGTTTTTGGTTTTTCTCCTTTCTACCCTTGTAATAGTTTTTGTTTTGGTTTATTTTTGTAATTTCTTGCTCGAGCCGTATATAAGCTAGAGTCAAGGTTTGAAACATCAATCACTTCATCAATAAATTTTCGATAGCTTCGCCCCTGCCCCGCCCTTTCTCTCGTTTTCATTTTCTTCCTTCTTTTCTATTATTTGGTCAAGCAAACACCCTCCAAGGATGACAACTTGGAGGATGAGCGCTTAAAACCCTTCCTCCTTGAAGGGAAAGTGTCACTGGGGTGGATCTCGGAGGTCAGCCGGAGGTTCCCCTGTTTTCACAAAAAGCAGGCACTGGTGCTTGTGCTTTGAACTCTAGGTTTAAATCCCCAGATTCACCTTGAACGACCTTTATTTCGGTAATCTTTTTAGGTTCAAGGATGCTTATTGCCAGATCCACGAGACCATTAGTTACCCCTCTCATTAATCATTGTAACGTGAGTCAGTGTCTGTTCCTTCACCGTCGCGACCAATGCCTTTCGCAAACACCATCTTTCAAAAAGGAATTATTTCGGGGTTAGGTTTTATGTTAAATGAAGATCTCGGTTCTGTGAGACGACTATATGTCATCTCTCCCCAACGCGAGGAAAGCTAACTATGAACCTAGTGACCTGTAGAATCAACCCTGACCTAACACTTTAAGGAGTTCTATTTTTACATTTTCCTTATTTATTTCTTAATCCGCACACAACCAATCCCCTGTTTTTAGACACCACCACCTTAAAAATCCAAACAAATTCACCATTTTTATTTCAATTTTAAATCATCTCGTACGAAGAAACCCATCCGTGGTTCGACCTAGGACTAATTATACCAAGCAAAGAGCTCGACTACTGGGCAGAGGAGAAAAATACTAGGGATATAAATTTTGTTGATTCCGGATCACCCTACTGTGGCACGAATCAATATGTATATCCCAACTACCCTCATAGTCAATCACACAACTACTCAGCATATCTTATAAACTTGGATCACTCTCTTTGATTGTCCATCTGTTTGTGGGAGGAAAACTGTGCTGAAATTTAGTCGAGTGCCTAAAGCCTCTTGCAATTTTCCCCAAAATCTCGAGGTAAACCTCGAATCTCTATCTGAAATGATAGACACCGGAATCCCATGTAACCGAACTATTTTTGGCGTAAAGCTCGCTTATCAAGTGAATAAATCTGCTTCCATCGGGTAGGAAGTGAGCCGACTTCTCGCCAATCTAGCCTACCATGACCCAAACTCGACCATGTGCTTCTCCCTGCCTATGGTAACCCGACCACAAACTTACCGGTGGATTCATCCCATTTCCACTGAGTATTCTATCAGTTGCAATAACTCAAGGAACTTGATGTTCCGCTTTCACTTTCTAACACACCATACATTTGGTCACAAATTCTGAAACATCTCTCTTCATTCCAGACCACTAATATGAAGTCTTTAAATCCTAATACATTTTTGTGCTACTAGGTTGCATAGCAAAGGATCCAATGTGTGCCTCTTCAAGAATGAATTTCTTCAACTCATCATCATTGGGTACACAAACTCGGTCTCTATAATACAAGAATCCATCCTCATTCACTAAACACTCAGTTTCTTTCCCCTCTATATTCCGACTTACAATTTCAGAAATTTTTTCATCACTCTTTTCAGGCTCTAGAATCTAATTCAACAAACCGCTTTATCGCTCGGCTATATCGCACCGTCAGTCTAACAATGATAAATGAGAATTCAACGTCGCGATTTAGGCTCACTTCTACTCTATAAGGCCCGCCACTACACACTAGCTTTCCTAGGGTGATAATCAATGACACAATCATAATCCTTGATCAATTTCATCCATCTACATTGTCTCAAGTTAAGCTTTCGTTGCGAGGGCAAATACTTATGACTTTTGTGATTGGTGTAGATGAAACACTTTTCCCCTTAAAGATAGTGTCTCCATATTTTCAATGCAAATACAATGGAGGCCACCCCAAATCATGCTGAGGGTAATTTTCTGCTTTACTAACTACCTTTGAAGCATAAGCTACCACTTTACCCTCTTGCATAAGGATACATCCGAGTCCATTTAACGAAGCATCACTAAAGATCACATATTCTTTACTGAATGTCGGCTGAGTAAGAACCGGAGCCTCTGTTAAAAATGCTTTAAACTTTTCAAAACTAGCTTGACACTTTTCACTCTACTCAAATCTCACATTCTTTTAGAGTAATCTCATCATCAAGGCCGCAGTCATCAAAAACCCCTTAACGAACCTTCTGTAGTAACCTGCTAAGCCTAGGAAGCTACGAACTTTCGTGATACTTCTTGGTGGTTTCCATTCAAGAATCACTTCTATCTTCCTTGGATCCACCCTAATTCCTTCTTCCAATACAATGTGTCCAAGAAAGGACACTTATTTCAACCAATATTCACACTTACTCATTTTTACATACAACTGCTCATTTCTCGTTTCAAAGATCACTCCTAAGGCGCGCAGATCATGATCTTCCCAACTTTGAATAATACACAAGGATGTCGCCTTATAAACACCACGACAAAACCTGATCTACATAATGGCTCCGAAAAACACGATTCATTAAGTCCATGAAAGTCATTGGCATTTGTCAACCTAAACGTAATTACAAGGAACTCATAATGTCCATACCGCATTCTAAACGTCGTCTTATGCACATCCGCATCTTTAATCCTTAATTGATGATACCCAGATCGTAGGTCAATCTTCGAAAAGACACTTGCACCTTTCAATTGGTCGAACAAGTCATCAATTCTAGGTAACGAGTACTTGTTCTTCACTATCATCTTGTTCAGTTGCTTATAATCAACACACAAACGAAGTGTACCATCTTTCTTCTTAACAAAGAGCACTAGAACTCCCCATGGTGATACACTCGGACGGATAAACCCCTTCTCTAATAACTCTTGCAACTGGAACTTTAACTCTTTTAACTCCACAGGAGCCATTCTATACAGGTAATGGATGCCGAAGTGGCACCCGGAACAACGTCGATTTCGAACTCAATCTTTCTCTGTGGAGGAAATCCAAGCAACTCCTCTGGAAACACGTCCGGATAATCACAAACTGTAGGGATGTCTGATAAACTAGGCTCCACCTTTTTCGTATCAATCACATATGCCAAGTAGGCTTCACACCCTTTCCGAACCATCATTCCAGAATGGCGGCGGATATCACATTAGAGAGGTGGTTCGACTTCTCACCGATAAAAGTCACTTCCTCGCCACTCAGTGTTCTCAAAGTTACTCGCTTCATTCTACAATCAACCACCACTTGGTGACGTGACAACCAATCCATCCCTAATATCACATCGAACTCCCTCTCAATGATGAACTGATTAAGTCTCCGAAACTCATACTCTCAGATTCGATAAGACAATCTTTTAAACTCTATTCACAATGACACTATGCCCTAGCGGATTTGTCACCAAGATATCATACTTGGTTTCACTCTTCAGTAAAACCACCTAAATTTAGGAATGGAAGTACAACATAAGAATTGGCCGACCTCGGGTCTATAAGTGCATTACTCGCTTCACCATCCACAATAGCGTATTATTCGGGCGACCGAGTCACCTTCGAATTTAATAAATCTCGAACTTCCATGCTTAACCTATTAAGACCGAAAAGATCCGCATCAGAGTCACGTCATCCTTTATATTCAAATGCAATGCATGACACACATAATGCAAAATCAATTCATAGAATCCTAAACCTAGACTCTGATGCCACTAAATATATCACGCCCCCGTACCCGGCCCGGCCCAGAGGTTGAACCGGATCCGAGGACGTGGACTAGTTTTACTATATATACATTTTAGAATACTGTAGAAATAAATGTCGCAAAATCATTTCGGTTACAGAGGACTCATTGTTTTGTCAATTAACAATTTCATTCAATATGACATGTATTCCCTTTCAATATTATCATTTACAAAACATTATCAGAGTTCATGTCCACAAATAAATCAAATATGTTCTTCCCATGAAAACTTATACATTTTTTGTTTCATTACAAAAATGAACAAATAATGTCATGGGATGAAATGTATGCATGAGACGGAGCGTTTACTTATACTCTGCACGATTCGACGATGACTCTGAACTCTGCAATTTTGCTCTTGTCCCTAGTCACTTGGCACCTGCGTGATGATAAAAACAACGCACTAAGAATTTTCATGCTTAGTGGTTCTATGCAATTCTCTCTTTCATTTCAATCAAACACAAATATGCAGCTTTTCTGAAACAATGTTTTGGGAACAATTTCAATAGTCCATGCAATATACATTATATATATGTGTCACATAATTTCATTTACAAATCATTTGATCACTTCAAAGTATACAATTTCATATGCAATATTTCATCTGAAACTCAAATCATGCATTTCACACATTAACTTATAATTTTGTCCTTAAACGGATTTAACCATTTCCTTTCTCTGTGCATGATAACGAATCACCGGCATCTGGCCCCGCTGGCTACAGCTAGTATAAAAAACATTTATAACACAAGATTTATTTCACTGGGCTGCTAACTAGTTATTTAAAAATCATTGTGTACACTATCGATATCACCTACTGGCTACGACTTATACTCACTTTATTTATTTCATTCACAAGATTGCTAGTTTGACCTCTTTATTGGCATACCAATCTATCCTTAACTCCTAATACATTTATAACATTCTATTAAGGGCATTAAAACTCAATCATAGTAATTTACAATATTATATATACATTTATACCCATATAATAAATTTTGATGCTCATACAATTTTTTTTATGGCATTGCATTTGATATCAATTTTCCCAAATCGCTTAAAACAAATCACATATGCAGTTTTCTTGAAAATCATTTCAACCAACAATCACAAAACTTGAAATAAGAAAAGAGGTATGGCGAACAAACTTAAAAAGGTTGTCGCTCCTCGATTCCTATCCTCGGGTCCCGTTTCGTCGATTCTGCCACCAAACTTAACCATCACAATTAGAGAACAATATTAGTTGGTTTATTTAGGTTTCAGCTAGGTTGTTTTCACCCAACTTCCTTTCAAGTAAAATTTTTCGGGGAATAAAACAAATCCATTATTTGCCTTACTTCCCTCTGTCCATCACTCCTAATTATTTATCATAAATCGGAAATGATCCAATTCTTAAAGACCTAAAATCAAGATACTTTCAAACAACCTGACTATTATATTTTCAAACAGAACAGACTTGCTCAAAATAGAGCTTCACTTTGACGAATTTCTGGGTTCAATGGGGTCCAAATTTAAATATACTTATTTCAAGGATATTTGTTCTCCTAGAAATCTAGTTTACCCAGACATTTGAATCACTTAATTTGAATAAGTGAAACTCAACTTATGGCCTAAATACCAAAATTGTTCCAAAACACCAAAATTGTACCAAATCGAGCGCACTCACAAAAAACAAAGCCTCATTTAATGTGAATTTTGTCCAATGGAAACCAATTTTTAATTATACTTATTTTGTAAGTGAAGATTTATTTCTTCCTAGAATTAGTTTTCCATAATTTTTAATCACTAATTTGATAGTGAAACTCCAAATTTATACTCTGAATATTTAAAATCTATTCCAAAACACCAAACCCACTAAATCGAACTGCACTTTTCCCAAAATGTAAAGCCTCACTCGATTTAATTTCGGGTCCAATGGAGTCCAAATTTGAATACACTTATTTCAAGAAGATTTATTCTCCTAGAAGGCTAGTTTACACTTAAATTTGAATCACTCAATTTGGATGAGTGAAACTCGACTTATGGCCTAAATACTAAAACTGTTCCAAAACACCAAAATTGTACCAAACTTAACCAGAATTTGCCTAAAAATAGAGCCTCACTTTGACGAATTTTTGGGTCCAATAGGGTCCAAATTTTAATATACTTATTTCAAGGAGATTTGTTCTCTTAGAAGTCTAATTTATCCAGAAATTTGAATCACACAATTTGGATGAGTGATGGCCAAAAAAAAATACGGGCTTTGGTAAATTTTCGACAAAGATCTCCCTAAAACCCTAACATTTCCTTTATGTTCTCTAAAACCAATCCTAACCCAAAAGCACTTTGGAAACTTAACCCAAAACCTCAAAACTTTTTTACAACCATTTAAAATTACTTGTCTCCTGATTTCGAGGTTTTTATCGTTTTCCAAACACAACATTTAAGGGAAGTCAAAGAGTTAGTCACCTTAAATCTTTGAATTCTTCCACTAGCTTCGACTCTAGCTTCCTTTGCTTGATGTGTGGAACCCAAGACGGGAGAGAATCACACCAACTTGGCTCCTCTCTCTCTAAACCGTAGAAACCGTGCCCTTCTCTTCTCTTTTACCCAAATGAGAACTCGCTCATTCTAAGACCAAAATTTGGTCTTAATCCACATCCTTCATAAGGCCATGTTTGGCTCTCACATTTTTGCTCATTTTCCTATTTTTTTGCATTTTGGTATTTCTTTTGTCTTTCATTTACACTTCATTTCATCAAATTTTCCATTTTGGCATATACACTTACTCATTTATGACCCTTGGGTCCTCATTTTGACATTTTACCAATTTAACCTTAATTCTTGTATAATTTCCGGGTTTTATCATTTTTTTTTGTTCTTTCACAATATAAATTCAAAAATATAATTTAACTTATTTTATACCCTAAACATGTTATAAAATTGATAGGGTATTTTTAGGGCGTTATACTAGGTGGCACGGGTAGTTTATGGGTAAGCTGGCAAACCTTACCCTTGAAGACGAGGCGAGACAAGAGTTGAGTCTACCTCGAGTGGTTTGTGAGTACAAGGACGTTTCCCGCATGAACTATCGTATTCACTCGCATGTGGATGTAAACTTACCCATCGAAGTTACACCGTATTATCGCCTATTTCTATGACTCCTACATAGAATGGCACCCGCCGAGTTGTAGGGAACTCGCGTCCAATTGCGCGAATTATCGATACGGGTTTTATTAGACCGAGCACTTCACCTGGGGGGCGCTCCGCTTTGTTCGCCACAGTTAAAGGACAAGACTCTCGGGGTCAGGTACAAATTATCGGGTAGTTAAGTAGGGCTACTATCAAGAATAGGTACCCTTTACCGAGGATTGATGATTTGCTTGATCAATTGAGAGGGGCGCGAGTCTACTCCAAGATACATCTCCACACCTAAGCATCATCGCTAAGAGTTGAGTGCGCTATCCCTTAAGACAAATACCAGATCGCTAGCATGGGCATTTCGAGTTCATAGTGATGCCATTCAGATTGACGAATGCTCCAGCGGCATTCATGGATCTTATGCATAGGGTATTCTAGCCCTACCTAGATCAGTTTTTTGTGGTTTTCATGGATGACATCTTGATTTACTCCAAGTCTGAGGAGGATTGTTCTCCAGACCTTGAGAGAACATCAATTGTATGCCAAATTCAACAAGTGTGAATTTTAGCTTACTAAGGTGAGATTCTTGGGGCACGTGGTATCGACTCCGAGGGTATCCGTGGACCTAGAGAATGTCGAAAGTACTATGAGCTTTGGAGAGACGTAAGTCGCCTTTGAGATACAATTTCTGTGGATCGCGTGGTACTACCGAGGTTCATTGAGGACTTATCTTGGTTAGCTGCACCTATGACGAGATTGACCCGAAATTAGGTCAAGTTTGCGTGGAATGACTCGTGTGAGAGGGCATTCCAGGAAATGAAAAGAAGGCTTACTTCAGCTCCTATTCTGATAGTCTCGAAAAGGGGACAGAGGTACATAGTGTATTGTGATGCCTCCAAGGATGGACTGGGATGTGTTTTGATGTAGTCTGAAAGGGTTGTGTCTTATGGTTCTCGGAAATTAAAGAACCACGAGCAGAGTTACCCCACTTATGATATGGAGTTAGCGGCCATTGTCTTTGCTTTGAAAATTTGGCACCACTACCTATACGATGAGCAGTTCAAGGTGTTTTCAGACTATAAAAGTCTAAAGTACTTTTTCACACAACGAGACCTCAACATGAGGCAACGCAAGTGGATGGAGAATCTGGAGGATTATGATTTCACTTTGCATTACCACCCCGGTGAGGCAAATGTGGTGGTTGATGCATCAATTTAAGTCTCTGGGAGTGTTATTGCTGGTGGCTTCCGAGAGCAGATGTCTCGAGACTGCTGGATAATTGGGTCTACACACAAAGGATCGTGCCCGTGGTACCTTAGGGATTTTAGTGGCTACGCCTTCCCTTATGAGTAGAGGGATTGAGTCCCAAAGATAAGACATAGAGATATTGTCTATCGTGATGCTTATAGATCTGCATGTGACGGTCAGCCATTCACACTGATGGTAGTCTTCTTGTAGTGAAGGGTCAGGGTTCCCTAGTTGCAACTGAGAGAGGAGATCTTCAAGAAGTTCCATCGCTTCCTATTTTCATTGCAGGCCCAGTGGTACAAAGATGTACTATGATCTTCGTTGTCGTGACATCGGGCGGGATGAAGAAACACGTTAGAGATTTCGTTCGACGATGTCTCAAGTGTCAGCAGGTAAAGGCTGAGCACCAAAGGCCAGCAGGATTACTCCAGCCTTTGGAGATGACTGAGTGGAAGTGGGAACATGTTACGATGGACTTTGTGACTCACTCCGCTGTGTGGACATCGCTGAAACATGACACGGTGGGTAATCGTGACCGGCTTACTAAGTCGGGCAACCTTTCTACCGTATGATGACATTCACATCGAGGATTTCAAAGAAAGAAGTATACTGAGATAGTTCTGCTACATGGAGCGCCAAGATCCATAGTATCGATTGGATCCTGTGTTTACATAAAATTACTTTTGGGAAGAGTTTCCAGAGAGCCATGGGGACACAATTGATGATGAGCACAACTTTTCATCCCTAGACGGATTGTCAGTCAAAGAGAACTATCCAGACTTTAAAGGACATGCTATGGGCATGCGTCCTGGATTTTAAGGGTAGATGGGAAGAGCATTTTCCCTTAATGGAATTCACCTAAAACAATAGTTATCAGGCGAGCATACAGATATCGCCTTATGAGGCACTATATGGGAGGCCATGTCGATCTCCGATTTGTTGGACGAAGGTGGGGGAAGGACCCTCTACGGGTCCGGATTTGGTTAGAGACACATATGAGAAGGTGGAGTTGATACGGAAGCGTCTTCTCAAGGCTCCTCGTGAGCAAGCGTATGAGCTACATAGATGTATCTACGGCACTCCTTAGAGTTTTGAGGTGGGAGATCAAGTGTCCTCAAGGTGATGCCTAAGAGATGAGTGGTCGTCTCATTGCTTCGGGAAAGCTATCGTCGAGGTATATTGGGCCCTTCAAGGTACTCAAGAGGGTTGGCACAATTGCTTATCGGTTGGTGCTACCGCCAAGTTTATCGAGTGTCCATGTGGTGTGTTCCATGTCTCCATGCTCCGGAAGTACACTCCAGATCCGACTCATGTAATGGAATAGACGAGCATGTTGTTGATGTTGATAGGATCTTTGAAGAGGGACCGATGTGTATCATGGATAGCCAGGATCAGGTTTTGCGAGGCAAAAATGTGAGGCTAGTGAAGGTTTTGTGGTAGCACCAAGGAGTGGAGGAGGCAACATGGGGACACGAAGACACCATAAGTGCCAACATCCCTTCTTGTTCGAGGAAGGAGGTATGTTTTTAGACATGGATATAAAATGGTTGTTGCATTTGCATGTGATTGTGTATGGTTGTGTGTGGAGATTTCGGGATGAAATTCTTTTAAGAGTGAGAGAATGTAAAACCTAAGAAATATCGAATTTTTCTAAAAAAAAGGTCAAAACGGTAAATTACTGTAATAGTACAAGTTGCAAACCTGGAATTTATCTAGATCTCAGATGATGAAACGGACCTCGTTGTTGGATTCATCTTGCAAAATCTAGTTACCTAGACGAATTTCTTTAAATTCCGAGACAATGGGATTTTTACGATTTTCGAGGCTAGTCCAGTGGACCACAAAAACATTATTTTTGAGAAAAATCTCGAAAGTGGAAAATAAATTAAGTAAAGTTCATTTAAAATAAATTGAACGAGGAATCGGGACAAAATAAATTATTTCGAGGCAGAAACTGACCTGGATAAGTTAAGGACACGTGATCGACGTATTACATGTCTAACATTTGGGCATTGCTGAAACAAAGAGAAATTTGGAGTAGGGGAGCCCATTTTCCGGGCAAAGACGTGAGTAGATAAGAGTAGGAGAGAAAGAGAGTTCTCGAGAGTTCTCAAGACTTCTATCTTTGATCTAAGAAGTTTCGTCGGTCGAAATTCGTCGAGCCAAAAACAAAAGTTCATCTACTCGACGAGGGCTACGCATGGGTAAAAAATAAGAGAAATTTCACAAAAGATCCAAGGGAGGAAATTTCGGGAAATCAAAATTTTCGGGATTAAGAGGTGTTCTTGAGCCCTCATTCGGTTTTACTACGCTTCAAGAGGTAGGGATTCTTCCTACTTTGGTTTATTTTCCACTCTAAGGGTTGTTTGGTTGTGTTTTATGCCCTAAGGGGCTATTTGGCCGTGTTTTGCCCTAAGGGGTTGTTTGGTAAAATTTTGGGAAAGTGGGAATAGTACCCTGTTTTGACCCTATATGATGTCCATATTTTAGGGCTGATTTTCGGTTAGAAAAAAAGGGAATTTGGACTAGTGTTATTCTTGGCAATTGTAGCTATAATTGTGAACTTGAGGTTAGGCTTTTAAATCACCCAAATTGGATCTCTATAACTCAAGTTATGGTCCATTTTCCGAGACTGCCACAAGCTACCCTGTTTTGACCCTACATACTGGCCCGTATTTTGACCGATTTTGGTCAGAAAAGGGGAATTTTAGACGACTTCGAGTTCGACCCAACCCTGGCTTGCGTATCCTAACTAAACCCCTTGGACGCCTGCTTAATTCTTTTTATTTTACATTTTATTAAGTTTTCTTTTCAGTGTCGTGACCCGAATCCTCAGCCGACCCTAAGGGCGGGTCCGACCTGAGCCTCGCTTAATTCGGGACGTTACTTATCTTATCAAAACATTTATTTATGTCATTTCGTTTTAAGGTTTTCAATTTCACGGAAGCATTTTCAAATGGGAGGCCCATAAACATTCACATTTCACAAAATGCAATTACAATGAAGGCATTATATGCCCTTTTAAAATGATATACAAAACAAAACATTAATTCAGAGTTCAACTATTTTGTTCACAAAATATCCCATGTTAAAAAAGAAATGATATGCATATGGCGGGGTATATACTTATACGCCGCAACTTGCTCTATGACTCTGCGCTTCACGATCTTGTCTTCCTTCCCGTACACGCTAAGCATTTTCATGCTTAGTGGTTCTATACAGTTATATTCCAATATTCAATTTAAATTGACATGCATTTAACATTAAACCATGCCTATTATATCAGCATATACTCATACTATTCATTTACGCATGATTTCATTTTACAACCATTTATTATATCCCAACATGCATTTTTCATAATCGTGCCTTTTTCATCAACTATAATCATGCTTACATATCACTCAAAATATGCATTTTCAATATATGCACTTTCAATGCCACAATTCATTCACACTTCAAATCATGAGATTTAAGCATGTACACCAAATCCCAATTACACTCGTCAAAGTTGGTTATTTCACTTTGATTATTCAATTCACATTCATAACGGATTCCGTTTGGTGAATCCCGTCTTTTTCATCATTCGGTAATGTGCTTATACAATTAACGATTCGGTCTCCCATCATGGTGGATGCCGATTGGTGCACTCCACCATGTGGTATCATTTAAATGTCATACGCCATCATGACGGATGCCGATTGGTGCATCCCGCCAAGTGGGACATTGGACAAATTTCAGGCGCTTCAGTGGATTCGATGCCGATTGGTGCATCCCGTCAAGCTACTCATTCTAGATATCATTCAATTCAAGATGTCAAATTAATCGATTCATTTACTTATCTGGATGACATTCATTCATTCGGTTTTCAAATATCACATTTCAATTCCATATTCACTTTTGTATTATCTTTTCAAAGATATACGCAATCTATGTACTCATTTTATATACTCATTCATGTACTCATTTCATATTTACTTGGTAAACTACCAAAAAAAAACTTGAAATAAGAATAGAGTCAGAGAACAAACATGCAAAAACTTGAAACGAGGAATAGAAGTCGGTAGAACAAATCTAAAATCTTTTTGTACTTTGGATTCCAACTTGAATCTCAATCTCAGTTTGGCTTTTTCCTCCTCGTCACCCTATTCCAAAAAACCATTAAAGAATAATATTATTCGTATAAGATTAGTAGTTTTGGTTAGATTGATTAAGTTTAATATGAGTTCAAATTTCAACAATATATATATATATATATATATATATATATATATATATATAGATGGATTCTCACTAATGGCCTTCCATGTAGCTTCAAGAACACCCGAAACTAGCCCGGACGGCGAGCATGACCAAGTTGGAGGTCATACGTAGTCACACCCACCCGAGCTGACCTGACTCTAAACTAGGGTCTCGACACCTGGTCTGACATATTCTATCCTCCTTAGGCATATGAATGAATTCTGACTCAACGACTCTTCATAGAGTCCAAGAACACCCGAAACCAGTTCGACGAAGAAGTTATGACCTTCAAGTTTGAGGTCATACGTAGTCACACCCAACCGAGCCGACCGACCGAGCCTGACCGACCTCGGTAAACTCGGTCCGACACCTGTCCGACATATTATATCCTCCCCTAGCATAAAGGAATGTATTCTCGACTAAACGGGCTTTCCATAGAGTCCAAGAACACCCGAAACTGAGTTCGACGGCTAGTTACGAATTTCCTAAGCTTGAGGTCATACCGTAGTTAACCCAAACGAGCTGGACGGAACCGGTCGCATGCATCGAGGTCCGCGATCTCTCTAGGATGAGGTCCGCCGACCTCACGGATGAGGTCTAATGACCCACACGATGAGGTCCGCCCGACCTTCGCCGCACGAGGTCCGCCACTCACGTGACGAGGTCCGCCGACCTTCCGCATGAGGTCCGTTGACCTACCGCATGAGGTCCGCCGACCTTCTTGCATGAGGTCCGCTTCGACCTTCACGCATGAGGTCCGCGTATCTCCACAGATGACCCCAAGAAGGACCATAACTGGCTCCTACAAGAGGTCCGACCGAGAAATTCAAAGCCTAACATCAAGTTCATCGATGAGGCTACAATTAATAGAAAGACTCACTTCCAAACTCCTTTATTTCTACCCAAAATCAGCTCTAAGGTCCAGCTTAATGCACACTACTACAATGGTAGCTTCCCATGGTTTAAAATACAACCAAACATTCCCTAAGGCAAGCAACTCAGCACACAACCCTGTGGTAGAAAATAACTAAAGTAGAGGAAGACCTACCTCGAGGCTGTCGACCCCGATTCCGGTCTCTACTTGCAAATTTGTCACGAGGAAGGACTTTCCCTCTGCTTCTCACGGAGACCTATGGTCCATCAGTTGAAATTTGGGAGAGAAGTGAGAGCTTCTCACCAAAAATATCCCCTTTTCTCTGTTTTCCTTTCTTACGGATCACCCTTAATCGTATCAGAAAGGAGGAAGCTTCCTCCTCTTTCCTATGCCACATGCGCTTCCTTGATTTTTTTCTTTATTTCTTTTTGTATTTAGTCCTATTTCTATTATTCTTCATTTAAGTCTCCAATTATTTTCCCCTTGCTCATTTATTTCTCCTAATTTCACTTAGACATCTAAACTTATTTGCAATTGACCCTTAGGTCCCCATTTTACCATTTCCATATTTTCTCTTTTTCACTTAGGTTTATTTCCAGATTCAATAAGCATTTAATCAATATTCATCTAACAATTCCCAGAAAAGTACCCAAGTTGGTTCAATCATACCCGGAATATATAATAATTTTTATTATAAAATTTTAGGGTATTTTTGGGGTGTTACAAAATTGGACTAGTGTTCTTCATGGAAATTGTAGTTGTATCTGAGAATTTGATTTTAGGCTTTTGAATCACCCAAATTGGACCTCTATAACTTAGGTTAGGTCCATTTTCCGAGACTGTCACAAGTTGCCCTTTTTTGACCCCATACACTGTCCAGATTTTGGGACTGATTTCTTGTTGGGAAAAAAAGGGAATTTTGACTAGTGTTCTCCATGGAAATTATAGCTACATCTTTAAAATTGATGTAGGCTTTTGAATCACCCAAATTGGACTTGTATAGCTCAAGTTATGGTTCATTTCCTAGGACTACTATAACTTAGACTATTTAATGGTTTATGTCCAGATTTTGGGACTATTAGGAGACTAGTTTCTTAACTAAGTTCGAAACTATGCTATGGTCTATTATGGCTTGTTGTGTGGAATGTTTTGTAGGCATCTCTATGCCACAACTGGTTTTGAGGACTGCTGTCATTGCTTGAGTTCGAAAGGACATGTTGGGTGGTAATCGATTTGGAGGTCAATATGCTGTCCTAACGTATTGACATGATGAGCTCAGGTATGTATAAGGCCATTGCATGGTTTGTTTTGTAGGCTATTTTTAGACATGTTATGTCACACTATTAGAGGATGTGCTATGTCATTGCTTGATTGGTGATGACTTATCGATGGTGATATATGTGTGTGCAAATACGTTGGACATGAAATGTGTGGGGATCATTTGGAAATTTTATGTTGATTGGATATAATTGTCCATGATGCATGGGTGATATGCATGAGTATAATTGTTCATATAGCATCATCATATATGACAAGGTATAGGCATGAAATGACACATCGCACGTATGACATATGGATGAAATGGGTGTGAGTGCATGGTTATAATCAATGCTACGTTTGGTGTTTGATTGGGTTGGCTGATGCGATTGGAGACCAGTTGACGTCAACATGGTCGCATGATTGTATACATGAAAATGAAAATATATGTCGGGTATTAGCAAGTAGGGATAGACACCCCCTCTAGTGAAAGCCTCGTTATTTTTGGTTATACATATGTGTCCAACGGTGAAAGCCCTTGAATGTGTAAGAAGGCTTGCGAAGTCTGTGATGAGACCCTGGAAATTCACTACCCACAAAAAGACACATGGTTTTAAATATAAATGATCATTGAGGTGTAACATCCAAAAAGCTTTTGGTTTGAAAGCAAATGAATTTGTTTTGTAAAATGATCATTTGACGTAATCCATAAATAATGGATTTTATCACGCATGGGCTTTGGCATTATGTGATAGAAGTCGATAAGAACTCGGGTGTGATGGGAGTCGGTAAGGACTCGGGGCATGGTACATGGTTGAGTCTTATCTCATCTCATGGCATAAAGAATTCCAACCTAAGATTGCATAATCTTGTTTGGAATGTGTGAATTGTGGAACATGACCATTGCATGTGCACTTAGGTGGGGAGTAGCCCTTGTAGGAAATTTACTCTACTGGGCGTGGCTCACCCTATATGGGAAAAATTTCAGGTGCAGGATGGACACCGGTGGATGGCGCTCATTCGAGGTCGCAATTGTGAAGAAGGCCGACATATAACCTTGTTACCATTTTGTAAAATATTTTGGAATAATCTTGTTCTAATGTGTAATATTTGTAAGAGTGTTGTAATTAAACTCTTATGAATTATTTTAAATATAATTTTGTATGCTTTAAATGAACATGGATAAATTGACCTTGTGTGGTCATTTTTTAACTCATAAGTGGACCCAATGAGGTCATTGTATTATATCGGGCCTCAGATAGGCCATGTTACTATGTTTTGTATAAGTTAGATTTTGAATAGAGGTCCCCGTACAAAGGAGACTCTTTCCAATTTTTGTTGAAATTATGGATCCCAGAAAATGGGACATAACAGTGCGGTATCGAGTCACCCAATATCTATGAGTTTTCCGCAGGTTGACGGTTGGTCAACAGACCCCCAAGTTTTGAGGCGTCACAGTGCAACTCAATAGTGAAGTCTACATCCCTATGCGGAGGTAATCCTGGTAGTTCATTCGAAATATTTCCTCATACTCACAAACCGCCAGAGGTAAGCCCAACTCCTGTCTCGCCTCGTTCTCCATGGTAATGCTTGCTAGCCAACCCATCAACTACCCGTGCCATCTAAAGTCGTACAAGGCTTGGGCTAAAGCATCGTGCTTATCCCCCTGAAATATAACACAAACATCATCCAGTATGTAGGTAGTAACCCTCCTATGATCACAATCAATGACGACTCGATGTGCGTCGCTTGATTCATCAAAGGATGACGCCGAGCTCAGAACATGTCTATGACCCTATGGTCCACGGTGAGTAGAATCCTTAAGATCTCTAACTCCTGGCTTGGAAACTATATCTTATCAACCTTCACCTAGTTCTGGGGGGAGAACTCATGCAATGTGGCTCTTCCAAGGTTTCAAACTCTAAGCCCAAATCTTTCACACATGATCTGCGACGATATGAAGGAATGAGATGCACGGAATCAAAGCAAGGCTGTTCGCACCCGGCCAAGTAAGAGAGTAAATGTGCAGCCAGATAGTGATCTCTGAAGCTCAATTTGAGGTATAATGGCGTAGACACGCCCCTAGGTCCCTAAAGTCCCGGCTTGTGAGCCCTGGCCTCGACCTCGACCCATGCTTTGGCCCATCTGGCACGATTGGCCAAGATTAATAGGCCAGTATGGCACCACGAGACTGAAGTCACAGAGTTCCCATACGGCCCATGGTGGGGTAGGGAGGAACAAATTGAATCTGTGAACGCCCCACTGATGACTGGGACAGGGGTGTCCTATAACTTTGGGATCTCTACCTTGAGGGCAATCCCGTTTCATATGTCTAGGCTAGTGGCAATAGTAACAGGTCCTCTACCCTAGCTAGCTAGGAGCCCTAAAGTGGCTCCCATCTTGGAATGATTTACCTTGGCCTTGGCCCTGATAGCCATGGCCTTGTCCCTGAAACCTCTGGGAAGTAGAAGTCCTCTGCTTCTTCCCTGAGCAAGAAGAAGAAAATTGACTCTCCCCCCTCTTATCCTTAACACTAGCATCACCTTGGATGCTCAGTGCGTCGATCCACTCATTCTCGATAGCCATAAATTGTCTTGACCACCAAGTTTATGTCTTGTAGGAGAAGTCCTACAATTTTATCCCATATGAACAATTTCAGACCATCCTCAAACTTCCTCACTTTGGCCATGTTTGTGGCCACATAATCATCAACAAAATGGGCTAATTCAGTGAACTTAGCCACGTATTCGAGCACTATCATCGTTCCTTGTTTCAATTCTAGGAACTCCCGAGTCTTTGTATGTCAAGTAGACGTTAGGAAATATTTTCCCATGAAGAGCTCTCGGAACTCTTCCCATGTCATTACCTCCAAGTTCCTTGAGGCTTTGACCTAGCTCACCGTATAGGATTCACCCTCTCACTGGAATACATTCAGCCCTTATCTTAGTGGCATCGGAGGTGATTTCCATAACCTCTAAGATCTTGCTGACTTTTCGGAACCAATGATCAGCTACAATCAAGTCCCCTCCTCCCTTGAAGGTTGGAGGATGGTGTGCCTTGAACCTCTGGAGGTTACTTGGCCCTCCTTGGCTCATCGTTGCAGCTGTCTACGATAGTGGCGGCCAGCTGACACTCGCTGTGCAATAGTGCTTGATCCACAGCAACACCAATAGCCTCTAGAAGGCTTGTTGGTGAGTGGGAGTGGTAGTGGGTTTGTTGTTCGCCCCTGCCCTACCAATCCCTCTTCTCGAAATATGACATATGTCAGATAGAAATTAAGTCTTACACAGTATCCCAAAAATGGGGATCAAGTTTAAACCTTGAGATTTCTCTCCTTGTCCAACTAGTAGTGCATATGCCAACCACTAATAGACCTCAAGTGAACCATCCGTTCGTTCTTTCCGAACCCTAAAGATTTATGTTTTCTAACCTAGTGTTCCTCTTTTTCCATATACACTTTACCATGTATATCTTTCACACGGAAACACATAGCACCTGAGTCATGTAGCATATTATAGCACAAAGCATGAAGTACACGTGAATGCAATGGTCTAGACCATGCCCAAATAAAGCCTGAGTATTAGCATACTATGCTCACATTGCAAGCTGGCGACACCCCAAAATCTGAAGATCTAGTTGATCACCCATAACCCAGGGTACTATGGATATCAAGTGTGGCACCAAATCTGCACCGTTAATATTGAATTCTGGGATCCATAATTTCTAAAAAATCGGACACCAGTCTCTTTTGTATGGGAGCTCTATCCCAAAGACAATCTACTGTATAATAACATGAGCCCATCGAGAGGCCCTAATATAACATAATGACCGCACCCCAGTCCATTATGAGTAAAAGGTAGGCTGCGCTAGGCCCAATTTATCCGCATTCATACTCAAAAACATGTAGACCATGACTAGCAGTCCATATAAAGTTCAGAACACAATTCTTTTACAACAAGGTACATGCCCAAAATTTATTTACTCCGAAAAATATTGCAAAAAATAATTGCTCTAAAAAGCCACAAGTAGGTCGTTCTTCACTCTTGCGACCGAGTGAGAACACGCCAAGGCTCATGTCCACACACACACGAAATGTTATCAGTGAGAGGGGTGGCGATCGCATCAATTAGGTAATTCCTATGAGGCTATTCCCCACCTGATTATGCACATGCAATGTTCACGCTGACATTTTTCACATTCATCAACAATTTGAAGCAGGAGCCAAGCGATACAAGTTTGAATTCTGCATGTCGTGCCATGAAGCCCAAAGGATGAGGACTCACTCACATGCCGCCTGAGTGCTAAGGCTACACTGTTACAATGTCAATGTGTGATCGATCCATCATTGGTGGTTACATCCAGCCAGTGCCTAGAAAACGAAATCATTTTTTATAAACAAGGTTTTGGATCTTAATCCTGAATGAATTTCATATAAGCCATGTGTCTTTTCAGGAAGCAATTTTGGAGTCCTCACCATGGTTTCCCTACCTTATTACCTACCTTTTTTGTTTGTTATATTTGGGGCATAGAGCATAATACAGTCTTTCACTGGGGGTATCTAAGTACTTATGTATCTTCAAACATGAATTTTTCCATTTTTCATGCTGGCTCAGAGATGACTCACGTGGGAAGCTTGACCGATGATCGCAGAGCTGCTCAAATAAATCATGATACAGTGTTGGGTTCGGCCATACTCACACCATGATCTGATCATCAAGGTGCATATGTATGATACACCAACCATCATCAATATCTATTATATATCTTGATGAATCCTCCATATGGTTTCAGGTTATTCATACATTTTATATTACCATAATGGACAGCAAATTCATCTTGTATCATAATGTCAGCAAACAATGATTCGTGTGTCAATATATGGCACACATATGTCAGCATTCATCCTGATAACAATTGGCTCAAATCATGTTATTATACAAGAAATCCCAGGCTGGCTGGCGGCTTTAGCTCTCAGAGGCGGGCCCGACGCCTCCAAAATGTTACCGAAGAAACCAGCACGCCATGAAGCGAGTCCGAAGCAGGCCCGCCAAAATGGCCGCGAAATAAAGCCCCGAGAGCAAGCCTTTAAGCGACCTTTGTTGACACCATTGCTGGGTGTACAGCGATCATGGATTAATTCTTTTTCCGTCGACCAGTCACTAAACAGTTTTTGGTTATTACTGTTACAAACCTGAATCATTCTTGAGCAAATACCAAACTGAGCAACAAACGTTAAGCGTTTAAACGAATAAACCCAAATCTTGCTGCAATGGGTTATTCTTGTAGTCAGCTGGAGATACCCTGGAGCAAATTTTTTGGGCCTCTCACAACGGGTGATCTAGAGCTATTCTATTTAGCTCAGCCTTTCAAGTGTATCATTTTCAAAGCTTGAGTCATGTTTAATATATCAATTCAAATTATGAGATTTTCACTCAGGTTTGCATGTTTTTCATGAATTTGAAGAAAGCAGAGAAAAGCAAGATAAGAAACTGCCGAGAGACAAAGGCGAGCCAAATCATTGTTTCTCAAGAAGGAACAGCATGTAGCGACATGTGTGTGATCATCAGTTTTCAGTCACTCAGAGCTCTGGCGCCATGGTAAGCTCATCAGTTTAGAAATGAATCAAATCTGGAATCTACAAATGTGTGCTTGCTTGTAAGCCAAAACATAGGCTATGACATCACTCGGAAGCTGTGGGAAGGCTCAAATTGACCGTAGCGGCACTCAGCGGCGCGAGAGCCTGGCTGGCGCTGTTGAGGCATCAGGAAGCGGCTGTGGCGACTGCCAGTTGAGCTGACCAAGACTGGAAGCACAAATCTGTGGCGAGCGCAAAGCCGGGGTTCATCTACAGCGAGGCCTCGGCCATCTTGATGCCGCGGCTGTCATGGTGGTGGTGCTGACCGGCGGGCCTCGGCAGGGCCGGAGGTGTGGACCAGGCTGAAGTGTAAGCGGAGCCCATTGTTAGTGATCTGTTGACCTCGGATCAGATGAAAGGTGGTGGGTTTTGACTGATGTGCTTGCTTTGCTCTTTTCTGGCTCAATGTGTGGCATCAAACCACATTCTGTGAGCAGAGGGCTGAAACATGAAAGTGTTCGTATCGCGTGACATCGCCGGGTTCCAATCTTAAGGCATCGACTAAACTCTCTACTCAAATAAAAGATACGATGTGGGTGTGGGATTGAGCGACTCGTTATGACGCATCTCATCGGCGATTAGAGATGAGAACTTGCGGGACTAACCCTCGCGGTAGCCGGTTAACAATCTTAGTGACTGCCGGTGAAATGATGAGCTGCCAGATCAATGTCACCACACGAAAATCAGCGACGATTAAAAAATTCTATCATGACAAATTCGTGCGTGAACACGGAGATCAACGACATGTGGGTTTTGATCATGCAATGAATATTATCAAACAAACGTATGTTGCATCAGCCACTGAGCGGGGTTTTTCAGCCGGGCTTTTGACAACTTTAGTGGTGTGTTGTAGCTAGTTTTTGGGACTTGGACTCAAACTTATAAATAAGAAACTCATAGGGTGATATAACCAGTGACCCCATTAAACTTCATGGAGTTTTTGTCATTTCAGGAGAAGACTAAGTCTGTTATATCTGGTACATTTTTATTTTCCTGTTTTATTTTTCAGCTTTGTTTTTAGTTTGTTTGATTGGGTTTTTCATTTTATAGTAAGAATGGTTATCTGACTCTTGGGACTCAGATTGGATGAATCTTAAGTCAGCTCATTTTTAGAACTTCAATGGATTGAAGGAATTTTAAATTGTTTTTCTGAGATCTTGATTTGTTTCAGTGAATTTGTTGATCAAACTAGTCATTGTCATTTGTGATCCGATTTGAAAACTAATCTATGAGAGAATGGTACAATTAAGTTATTGTTTTTATGTATATTTTTAATATTGTTTTGGTGTGAAACTTGATAGTTTGTGTTGCTCTTATTGTTAAATTTTTCATCGATGTTTGACTTGAGAAGTGTATCATTGCTCAGATTCCAGATAATCCTCTGGGCAGTGGAGATGATATGAGGCTTTAAAGACAGATCAACTGAGACCAGTGCTGATGTTAGGCCCAGGACTAGTAACTCAACTGGGATATCTGAGTATATATCATTGGATGAATGTTGACTTTTAGACTGGGGTTCCACTAGGAACAGATGGGTTTGTTACCAGGGATATGAATCAGCTCTTATGGATCTGCAGTTTGTTTTGAGGTTTCATGTTGAGAAAGAATAATTAAATCATGTTGGCTGATTTAATGGGAGGAGGGAATTACCCATTAATGGTGGTGCAGAGTGCAGTTGATTTTGAGGAGACTGATTCCATCTAGCGGGGCAACCGTTTCAGATCTGAGGAGATGGTTGTGAATCTTGAGGAAGGCAGGTAGATCTTGAGGGAGATCCAGGGTCCTCTGATACAGTTTTTAGGATAAGTGATCAGATGATGTTCAGTGGAATGGTATGTGTAAGTGATTAATGGGGAGGGAGATCTTGATCACTAAACATTCATCTTGGACAGTTTCAAATCAGTTGTGATTCATAACTTTATGTATTACATTTGAGGAAGCTTTTTAGTATGTGGGTCATAACAGTTCAGTTCCGAATGTGAATTTGGATCCGAATAAACTCTCTAATTAAGCATATTTTTTTGTTTTCTTTTATAACATTGTTTGCATTTGAGATGATCATATAAAAAAATAAGGAGCTCAAATCAGTGATAGTCCTTGACCAGTGAGAATAGTTGAAATAATTGGATTTTTCAGATCATTCTTTCATTGGGACAATTCTATCTGGGGACTTAAAAATCAGCACACCATTACACTATGTGACACTGTATATGGTGAGTTTAAAGCAAACTAATTTTAATTGAAAGATTAGTTGCTATGCAGAAGAAAACAGTTTTCTTATGATGAGTCTCACTGGTTTTGTTTCTTCTTTAAGATTGAATAATCTACGATAAGCGATAAAGATAATAATTTTGATTTGCTGTAAAAACAATTAGACATAGTTTTTAAAAACATAATTCTTGGGATTGATGATGATTAAGAATAAATAATTGCACCAAAAGAAGTATAGTTGGGCATTTTCTTTTCTTTATCAAAAGGCTCAAAACCGTTTAACCTCTGGTGACGACAAACCTATTGGAATTCAGTTCATCGACACGTCATAATGCATCATTTTACATCATTGTATCTTATTGGTCTCAACCTGAATCTTGATGTGTTTAATTTTGAGTGTCATTACAAGAAGATGAAGCTTGAGAGTGGCATATGAACTCATGGGATTAGGAAAGGACATGAAATATCACAGAGAGAAAGAGTGAGGTGTTGGAAACCCAGCCAGCTTCACCGGCGGAGCTGAGAGGGGCTGATAAACATGCCACTAGCGAAGCAGGCCAACATAAGGGCTGAGATGAGGCTGCCGGGGAGGATTGCCGGGAGGCTTGATCATCAAAATGAGTGCTCTTGGCCAGCAAGACAACCACCCAGCCATGGCAAATGACACAGGATTCAGCCTGCTTTTGATCACCATCAGTGTGACATCATCATTTACAAAGGCATCGGGTGAGGGATCTGTGGCACCAGGTGTTCCCAGGATGAAGCTGTTCCTTTATCAGTGGATGGGTTAATCCAGCCTGTCCATCAAACACACAGGTTATTCCTTCTCGCTTGAGAGATGTGACCGGTGGGTTTGGAATCGAAGCCACCATGGATCATTGGCGGTTGGGGAGAGGTGATTGAGAGCTTTAAGGAAGTTTTCCACTTTACCAGAAGAAGAAAAGAAACCATAAGCAACTAAAAACAGGAAAGAATAAAACCTCAACCTTGGGAAATTTCAAAAATGTTGAAGAATCATCCCGGCAAGCGGATGAATAAATCTAGTGAGTATATCATATGACCAATTATCTTCAAAGGGACCTCATGATCTGACCTCTGTGGGCATTGAAAGTGTTGAAGAAACAGCATTTCAAATGGGGCGGCGAAAATTATGGAAAATCGGCTGAGGTTTTGGGCGTTTCATGGATGATGAGGTATGATGGGTTAAGCATGGGATAGCTGCAGAGTGAGTAAAGATTGGATATGTGCGAGTGGAAGCAGAATCAGAGACGCTGAAAGGAAATGAAATGGCCTAAGCTGGAAGCATCTGACAGAGACAGAGGAAGGGCATAAATGCATGACTGATGAGGGACTTGCTCATGAGGGTCCCTATCAAGTGGAGGAGGCGTAATTTGTGAGTGGCAACATAAGCTACAATTTCAAACCCAACAACAACCTTCCAACCCACAACACTCCTTCATTGAGAAACCATGAAAAATTTTCCTATGGAAGTGAAGTGCAGCATGGTCCAAGACCAGTGCAAAATTTTCATCAACAATATTATCCACAAGGTTTCCAAGGGCAGTAACAGCAAGGTAGCTAAAGAGCTGGGAACTAGGGCCAAAGAAGGTCCCAGTCTTTTGAAGATCAAATGTTGAGCTTCATGGCAAAGAACAAAAGACTACTGAACATTCATGAACAAAAGTTTGTTGAGCTAGCAGCATTCTAGGCAAACACAAATGTGTTTCAGGCCAACACCAATGCATCTTTAAAGAATTTACAAACTCAGGTGGGGCAACTGGCCCTATCAATACAAAATCAATCTAGGGATTCCTTCCCAAGTCACACAAAGAAGAATCCCAAGGACTATATGGCAATTACCTTTAGGAGTGGTAGAGAACTTTAGAAAAGAAAAGAAGAAGAGAATGAAATGATTGAGAAATAAGATAAAATAGAATCTAGAAAAGAAATTGAGTAGAACAGTTCATAATTGACTGAAGAAAGAAGAAAATCTATGGTACAGCAGGAGGAAGGAAAACTGGAAAAAAAAAAATGAGGTGAGAGTTTATGTGCCTCTTGTTCCATTCCCTCAAAGGCTGCAAAAATCAAAGATGGATAATCAATTCTCTAAATTCTTGAACATGTTCAAGAAGATAGAGGTGTATATTCCTTTTGCTGAGGCATTATTTCCGATACCTCATTATGCCCAAATTAATGAAAGATATATTTTAAACGAGAAGGAAAGCTTGATGAAGAAGGAGTAGTGACTATGATACTACGGTGTTGTGATCCAGGAAGAATTTGAACTGTAGTAGATGCGGGATCCGGGCGGCTTCCGCCATTCCTGCACCATAGGGAATTATGAATTTGGAAGAGCATTGTGTGTACGGAGCAAGTATCAGCTTTGATGCCCAGCATCCATTACTTGAAGAGACTAAGTTTGGGAAGCTTGCTCTGTTTATAGAATCTCTTCAAATGTAAGCAGTTTATGGCTCAGCGAGAGGGAATCCTTGAAGATGTACTGATCAAGGTAGGGAAGTTTATTTTCCCTGTGGATTTTTTAGTGATTGATATAGAAGAAGATAAACAAGTGCCACTGCTACTATGAAGGCCATTCCTTGCCACAAAAGCAGCCTTGATAAATGTAAAGAAATGAGAGCTCACTCTCAGAGTAAGAGATGAAAAAGTACACTTCAATTTGAATCAAAGCTTGAAACAACCTGATTTTGATAATGGTGAATCTAAGATTGCTTAGAAACGAGTAATTCCCATCCCGGACTGGGCGAGTGATTGTATTCGGAATTCAATGAATGAGAATATGAAGAATTTTTAGTATATTAAGGCTCTTGATGTTGAATATCTGAATTCTAGTCTTGAATTTAAAGAAATAGTACTCAGTCTAAAAGAAATCAGTGCAGAAAAGTCAAGCAGCAATGAAGAGAAGGAACAAGAAGTTGAAAAGAGTTTTGAAGGATTAATTATGAAGAAACTACCCAAACATCTTAAATATGCCTTCTTAGGAGCTGAAAGAGCACAACCTGTAATCATAGCAGCTGACTTGACAATAGAAAAAGAGCAAAAACTGATTAGAATTCTCAGAAAATATAAAGAAGCCATTGCTTGGTCAGTTGAAGACTTGAAAGAAATCAGTCCTTCAATTTGCATGCATAAAATCCTCTTGGAGAAGAATGCAAAAACATCAATTGAACATCAGAGAAGACTGAACCCAGTGATGAAAGAAGTTGTTAGAAAGTAGGTATTAAAATGGTTGAATGCATGGTTTATTTATGCAATCTCATATAGCCCTTAGGTGAGCCCAATTCTTAATAGTTTAAAAGAGATTGGATTCCACGATCATCGAGAAATGAGAAAAATGAACTGATTCCAACAAGAACTGTGGCAAGATGGAGGGTGTGCATTGATTACAAAAAATTGAACACAATAACCAGAAAGGATCACTATCCTTTGCCCTTTATTGATAAAATGCTGGACAGGTTGGTTGGACACCCTTATTCTGTTTTCTTAATGGATATTCATGATATAATCAAATTTCCATAGCCCTTGATGACCAGAAGAATACTACTTTTATATGTCCTTATGGCACCTTTGCTTTTAGAAGGATCATCATTTGTGCTGCTCAATGCTCCTCACACTATTCAAAGGTGTATGATGTCCCGTGTTCTCGAGATTTGGTGGAAGAGGCTATGGAAATTTTTATGGATGACTTCTCAGTATATGGATCCAGTTTTGAGCATTGCCTGAAAAATTTAGAGACTGTACTACAGAGGTGCCAAGACAAGAATTTAGCTCTAAATTGGCGAAAATGTCATTTCATGGTAACTAAAGGAATTGTCTTGGGACATAAAATTTCTGCAGCTAGGCTTGAAGTTGACTAAGCTAAGGTTTTACGTGATTGGAAACTACGATGCCACTGTCTGATCAAGGGGATTAGAAGTTTTTTGGGTTATCTTGAATTTCTGAGGAAGATTATGCGAGAACTTCTCAAAATTTCAAACTATTGTCTGTGCTGGAGAAGGATGCCAAGTTTGAATTTGATGACTCTTGCTTGTCTGCATTTAAAGGAATAAAATCCAGATTGGTTAAAGCTCTCATCATGGCAACACCAGACTAGAATAAAGAGTTTGAAATCATGTGTGATGCCAGTGACTATGCAATGGGAGCAATTTTGGGACAAAGAACAGAGAAAATATTCAGGGCAATACACTATACCAGCAAAACCTTCAATGAGGCACAAGAGAACTACTCAACTACAGAACGGGAGATGCTAACAATGGTGTTTTCTTATGAAAAAATTAGACCATATATATTGGGGTCCCATGTCATCATACACACCGATCATGCAGCAATTAAGTATCTAATAGCAAAGAAATGTCAAACCCAAGGCGATCGAAATTGGGTACTACTGCTTCATAATGATTTAGAAATCGAACGAAGGGGTGACAATGTGATAGCTGATCACTTTTCAAGATTAGAAAAGCTTACTACAAAGGAAAGAGTAACAAAAATTGAAGAAAATTTCCTTGATAAGCAGCTTTTTCACGTGTCAGTCCAATTACCCTGGTATGTTGATATTGTTTGTAACATAAATCAGAGAGGGTGTGGTAATATGGCAGATATTGCACCAAAAGACTTCCTTAATTAATTTAGTGTCATAATAGAATTTTTGAAAGTTGTTTTAAGGATAAAATTTTAAAATTTTCAAAGAATTGTGCAACTTGCAATTAAAGGAAGGTGGAGAGAAGGTAAAGTATAATTAATGGAAGTTTAAATAGTAAATAATAATAATAAATTACGAATTGTTCGGGGAAGCCTGAAAATTCTCTCTAGATCTCGGGATATTGAGCTTGGACTGTGCCGTTAAATTCGTCTCACGAAATCTAGTGACTCGAAAGAAAAAATTTCGTCGAATTACGAGACGGTCGAATATGTTCACAATTTCTAGGTATGATAATCGTCGGGAACCCGGGGGCGAGATTTTTCTGAATCTCGAAGTCGAGAAAAATGCCTTGAGTTAAAGTTCAATTAAAATAAGTGAACTGAAAGAAATAAATTTTTGGGACTAAGAAATGGACCGAATGGAACAATAAAGCCAGTTTATCAAATAATAAGAATAATAATTAAAGAAAAAAAAAAAAAAAACAATAAAGCGAAATGGTAGGGGTGAATTTGCGGGATGTTCGGGAGAGAGAGACCGAGAGGCGATTTTTAGTTTTTTATTCTCTTTACTTCTCCTTCATATTCACGAAAATCAGACCGTAAACTTTCATCGAAGCTGAGGCAAAGATTTGGACTCTGTGAGAAACTACGCATGAGTACCAATATCTTAGCACTTTTGTCAAAGCTAAAGGTAGAAAATTGCCTAATTGTGTTATTTGAAACTAAAAGGTTATGTAATGGGCAGAAATTTTCTTCAGAGACACGTGAAATGCTCGTGAAGCTTCAGTCCCAAAATTTTTAGACTGAGTTTGAGAATTTTTAGGAATTTTGGGGTGTGTTCTTACGATCGGGGCTAGAATTTTTGGAATTTGTTTGACCCCGGTTGGGTTGAAATTCGAGGGTATAGTTGGGCCAAGTCGGACAAAAATTACACCGAGAAATGTTTAGGACTATTTTTTGAACTCTATGGAAAGTCCTTGGTTGTAAAAGCAGATAGTTTTTTTATGGGGCATTTAATGTGTGTATGGACATTTTGGTCAATTTCATCATATTATCGATGTCTATATGAATGGGACTAGCACGTAAAGTTTGTGAATCGAAGTTAGTTAAATATCGATCACTTTATTTGTGTATGTGTGTTATGGTTAAAGCGTTAAGGCGAGGGCATTTTTAAGTAATTTAAATGGTTATTGTAGGCGATTTGAGCATCCGACGAGAATCTGAAGTGCTTGACAAGATTTGAAGAAATTAGTAAGTGGGAGAAAAGGTGGAGTGACTTTCAAATGTTTCTAAATGAAAGTGTTTAAATTCTGAGTTTGTAAAGTGCTTTGAAAATATAGATTTATAAAACATTTTATTGCCTCCCAATTGTTATACTCGTGAGGAAAAGTTCGATTTCGGTATTTAAGAAAGCAGTTTGCTTTGGTTTAGCAAAACCCACTAGATGACATTTCGATTTCCGTTGATTAGGATGTATTTGGATTGTGCATAGCAATGTTATGGGATAATATGACTAACTACTGTGCACGGTGGCAATTGGGGGTTGAATATAGTATATTTTATATAGTGAGTGCGCCCTGCGCGCACATTGAGGTATATAGTTAAGCGCGGCGGAAAGCTTAGTACATAAGCGATAAGGTGTTGATTCCAGGGTTCATCCGTAGAAACATTTTTGATCTGAGGTTCCATTATGCTATATAGATAAAATTTCGTGTTCACGGTTATCTTGTAGGGTAGTGTTCAGGAGTTCACTACCGATGCCCGGGGTCCAGGGTTCAGGCATCACTTCTAAGGTATTTAGGATATGGGCCCGCAGTGGTTGGTACTTGATTTACGATATAATTGCTGAGATATTAACCACCAGCGTCACAGGTTCGTGACATAAATAGTTTTGAGCGAGATTTGACGACGAAATTAGTTTTGAGCCGGTTTTGTGTGAGAAGCGGTTTCAACGGCATAAATAGTTTTCGAGATCGGTTGAAGCCAGGTTTCATAGAAAAAACTGGTTTTTCTCATAAGCGGTTTTACAACCATTTACGTACCCAGTTCATATTGGGAGAGTACAAACGTGAGACAATGGCATTTTAAAGACTTATAGTAACTCACGAGCCCGTTTGGCTCCGCGGTTTTGTTTTTAAAATAATTTTTAGGTGCGGAGTGCCCGAAGCCGAAGATCAACTCGAGGATCCTCGAGTCTAGGCAGTCTTTGTGATTATATATAAAGATAAGGTGTAAATTAAAACTAGTAAAACTTAAAAATGTGACATTTGTATATGTAATATCTTTTTGTAAATATGTATGCATGGTTTTGAAAAAACGAGGTTACGATAAACTTATATTAGTTTATCCTTATCTTATATTTTTGATGAGGACCCGAGAGGTCCTTTATTGTTGTAGTTTGACATTTGGAAAACATTGGAGTGTGTATTTTGTTTTTATAGGTGATTTGTATTTTGGGGCTTGACCAGTCTGCGGTCGTTATCTTTATAGGATTTACTAGTTAAATATAAGGTGTGATTTTGATAGAAAAGCGAAAAATTTATAACCCACATTTTTCCAAATCTGATTTTAAAATGATTTAACGACAGCTTCATAATGGCGTAACTTGTCAGGTGAAGCGAGGCTTGTACAGGAGGAGGAGTTCTTGTGGAGTTACCAGCGAATTTTCTGTCACTAGGAAGGGTCACACATCATTGTTACTTAGCTTATGGGATAATGCCACTAGATTTCAGCTACTAGCAGAAAAGAAAGCTAAGAACTGATACCAAAGTATATATATGGGATGACCCACTGTTGTTTGGAAGAGGGGCATATCAGATCATCAAAAGATGTGTTCTAGAAGATGACTAAGGTGGAATTATTGATAAGTGTCATGCATCACCATATGGAGGGCACTTTGCAAGAGATAGAACAACCCAGAAAATTCTCCAATCAGGTTTTTACTGGCCTACTCTATTTATAGACTGTTCTAAATGGGTTAAACATTGTGATAGATGTGTCGGAAGGAATGGGCAATACGACAAAAAGAAATGAAATACTCTGAGGATCTGAGTAGTGCGAGATTTTTTTATGTATGGGGGATGATTTTATGGGACCCTTTCCGCCGTCATTTGGAAATCGATGCATTCTCCCTGGTTATTGGACTATGTATCCAAATGGGTAGAAGCCTTAACGTCAAATGATGTCAACACGGTTGTAGGGCTTATTCAAAGAAATATCTTGGCGATTGGGCCAAAGGACAATCGTCTGTAGTGATGAGAGAAGCCATTTTCTGACACCATTTGTTTTGAAACTGCGAAATGGGTTGGACCAGACGCAAACCCGGGTTGACATACTTTCTGATGGAATGGATGGCGAAGCGTCAATGGGAGACAAGGCGTGGCCCAGAAGGCGAGTGGCTTTGCACTAGCGAGGAAGGCGGTGATCGAGGCTGAATGATGCTGTGGACTAACGGGGCGCCTATAAATCTCTATTGGAATATTCACATTATAGGTTAGTATTTTGAAAACCTTGCATCTCCCTCTTGGGCTTGAATATAAAGCTATGTGGGTAATAAAGAGCGAGACTATGATTTCATTTGCTAAAGAGGAAGAGACTATCAGGTGAATGATTGGAAGCTAGTAAACTTATGATAATATCATATTCTACAAAGATAAAGTAAAGTGGCATGATGGGAGAGATTAAAGGAAAGAGTTCAAAGTAGGAAGCTAGTCCCTCTTTGTGATTTCATTTCAGCTTTCAGAAAACCTAAGTCAAGGTGGAGTGGTCATACACGTTAGTTACTAATTACCCTTTTCAGACGGTAGCTGCTTGAAAACGGTCTGGAGATGAGGGTTTAAATGAATGGTGAAAGGCTAGCGTTATCTTGGAGGAAGACCAAATGAAATCTGATCCCATATTGAAAGATGAAAATTTTAAAAGAAAGCATTGTAACTAGAAAGTCACAGCTAAAGTACTCTGTGACGCGACTTGGGGCTTGGCAGTATAACTCAATTTTTACTTTTAATGTGATTTTTGTTTAGTGGTGTGTTTTGAATAGTTTATTAGGTAGAGTGATTTTAATTAGAATTTATTTAGTAACCTATGTAAACATCATTTTGTTAAAATTTCAAGATAATGAAAGTACTGTAGGAGATTTGAAAGATCATTTTGAAGCATTTCAACCAAATTCAGGTTATCTGGAGTTGACTATAAAGGGGAGTCTACTTCAATTATTTATTCCTTGAAAATGATGCATATACTAAGTTTGGGGGAGTGTAATTTATCTGAGTTAGAAATTACATAGTAGCTTCATTCTTCCTTTGTCGCATAGTTGTGTGATAATCTCTACAGTACAATGAATATATGTTGAGTTGGTTGAATTGGCTCCGAGTGTTGATCGTGGCGAATTGGTTCCTGATGTGATGGAGCTTGCCATTCTGAAGCATGAACTGAATTTCGGGAAATAAAATGGGGCGAACAAAAAAAAAAAAATTGAAGAAGAAACCTAGCACCTGATCTTCACTTTGCAACCGAACTTAGCGATGTGTAATGCCGGTTTAAAGGTTTCCCGATGTCATGACATTATCGCGACATTATCCCAATGTAGCGACATCGCGGTGTCTTCGTGACATCGTGATTATAAAGAGCGACATCAAGATTAACGATACGGAAATGTCCGCATTGATGCAAGTCGGTCATTCGCGACATTGAAATTCCAATGTCGCGACATCAATTGAAGTTAATAAGAAAGCAAATGCAATGTCACGACATTAAATCTCCAATGTCGCGACATCAAGTCAATGTCGCGACATCACAATTCTAATGTCGCGACATTGCACTAAGTCACTTAAAACATTAAGTCAATGTCGCGACATTGACAACTACAATGTCGTGACATCACAGTTAGGGTAGCCTACCTATATAAGGATACACTTCTTGGAGATTGTCAAATTCAAATCAAATCTCTCAAGCTTTCTAACCCTATCTTTCTCCAAATCTCCTTAAAACCAAGCAATGTCGAACCCTAGCTCCTCGACCCTTGACGAAGTGAAGGAAACGTGGTAGAAGAAGTTCTGAGAGAGAGGGTAGAGGAAGGGAACTAAGAAACTGCTCTCGAGGTAGTTCCTGAAGAAATAGAAGTAAAGCTAGTGGAAAAGGAGGCCCTGAGGCCATCTACTCGAACAAGGGAGAAAAGGCTTTCAAGAAGCATCTCGCCAAGAAGGGGTATGTGGAAGAGAGAGGCTCCACACAGCTCGTATCGCCATTCAAAGAAGAAGTGGAACGAAGAGGCTAGGAGACAGTGAGCCAACACATGGAACCAGGAAGGAGGGCGCTAGTCAAGGAGTTTTACGCCAACCTAGGTGAGAGGAAAGATTTGAGCGTCTTTATGTCGAGGGAGGAGATGGATCCGCAAGGGCCATCTCCCCAAATCTTGAGACGAACAGAGGTGGGGAGTGCGCAGAGTATGAGTAACTCCAAAAGAGCCCAAGCTTCAAAGAGATCGCCCAAGAACTCACGAATGGTCTAGGGTAATGGCAAAGGACCAAGACCATCTGCAACGCCTACATCGATAGGGGGGATATTACTGAAACTAACAAGGTATGGTTCTACCTTATTAATTCAGTGTTCAAGCCTTCAAAGCACGACTCAACTGTGAGACAGAACCGCACATTACTACTATATGCGTTGGTCAAAGGCCTTTGAACTTGATGTGGAGAGAATTATCAAAGGAGTCCCGTGCAGCGGACTATCGCGAGAAAACAATTTCTCGAAGCAACATTCCCACGCCCCCGCCTTGATCGCCCCTCTTGTGTATCAGGGGAGGTAAAAGTAGCATAAGATAAAGAGAGAGCCCAAAGGCTCTCATCTCCTCCCAGCTGGGTCACCTCAAAACTCCGGCCGAGCGGAGGGGGTGAGAGAGGAGTAGAGAATCGGAAAAATAAGAAGAGCAGGAGGAACAGCCTGGGAAAGCAGTCCTACAGGTGGAAATTTGGGGAGAATTTGGAAATTTAAGAAGGGGTTTTCGAGAAGATTACGAGAGAGCAGTGCTCTTCCCCCGCCACTACAGAAGAGACAAATGACTCCACACAGTAGAACTAAAAACAAGGGTAAGCAGAGAGTTGAGGCCGAAGAGAGTAGCAGTTCTGAACTACTAGTTTTGATAAAGGAGATGAGATAAGAAATGAGAATAAGGGATGAGCAGCTTAGGGAAAAGTTGAGGTGGAGAGACAACAATAATCGGGCTACCGGAAACAAGAAAATGAAGAAGGCAGCGGCACTCATCGGCTAAGAGATGAGGAGTGGAAAGAAAGAGTTAGCCTGAGAGGGATAAAGCACTAAGGGCAAAGCTAAGAGAGAGGGAAAGAGCTCTTGTAAATGATCAGCTAAAGAAAGATCATGAGTTGATCAGACTTATGTAGATAAGGGAAAAGGAGATGGAACAAAATATGCTCCAGAAGGTAGAAGCTTTTGGGTGCCTATATAAAGAACACTAGAAGGAAATCAAAGCTACCATCCAAAAGAGGGATGAAGAACTAGAGTCCACCCTGAACTACAGGGAGAAACTGTGGACAAAGAGCATTGACCTGGTGAACTAAAACATGATAAAGATATATCAAGCCCAAGGTGAATTTGAAGGATCTCTGAATTCTATTAGGAAGAGGCAGAATCAGCTAATCAGGTAACATCTTCTAACACAAGAGTGGCATCTCTTCAACAAGGGAGAAATTAGTTCAACTAGTAAACCAGAATCCTCAATTCCTGAATTCACTCCCTCTCAAGCTAGCTATAAATTTGAACCGGTAAATCTCAAGCCCTCAAAATCCCAAAGAAAGAAGAAATGAACTCTATCTCTCTCTATCTTTCTCTCTCTTGCTCTACTTGGAATCTCATCATTGTAATTCTGTTCTATGTAAATAAAAAGCAGTTTCTAAATTTCATGTGCAAATTTTCTTATACTTCTTATTTTCCTTTAATTTTACATATATGAGATCTATAATAAATATGAAGTTTGTGATTTGAGAATAAATTTGAGATTTCGGTTAGCTTGAATTGCATAGCTACTAAGATGAGAAAAGATAAAAGGCAAAGTGCAGCATGAAATGAAAATAGATTGAATAATTTAAAGCAGGGTTTTAAGTTGTCATCGAGATAGGTAAGCTAAATTTTTAGATTCTAAAAAAAAACTAAAATTGAGAGCAAGGTTAATAAGGCTACTAATTCTAGTATGATTGAACAGTATAGTTCAAAAATGACTAAACTAACCCATTGATCATAAGTACCTTGAAAACTTCTTGTGCTTGGGTTAGGAACACTTTATTAGACTTATTATCCGATGGAAATCTCAGAGTTTAGAACTTGATGCATTATTATTCAAGGTGAAATCCACAGAGCATTATAACCCGATAGGAATTATTTGAGCTACTCTTGGACAATTTGGGCCTTTTCAAAACTTCCACCCTTTGATATGCTATTAAACATACACTTTAGTACACAGCAGTTGAGCCTAAAATGCCATTTTGTCAAAAATAAAGCCCACAAAGAATAGCTTTTAAACCCTTCCTTAAGTCTTACCTTACAATAAGAACCCTAAATTTACCAAAAGCTATGGTCGGTGTAATAAAAATGATCAAGATGATAAGTTTGGGGGAATACAAATTTGAACTGAAATGAAGGAGGAGAATTAAGGATGTGAAAGGAAAACAATTGAGAAAAAGTTGTACAAAAATAGGTGCACAACATAAACTGAGAAGCTAAAAAATATGTAAGTTTTAAGCAGGAGTGAGTTTTTCCTCATAGCCTGCTTACTTTGAGCAATTAAGTCCTTAGGGGTGTTCTACACCTAACACCCTAATTCAGCGGGTATGGGAGTTGGGCTGAGAAGCTTGTTGGGGGTAGTAAAAGCAAGGTGGAAACATTGCACCATTCCAAATATGAAACAAAATAACATGAAATAGCTTCTGAATTGAGATATTGAAATAGATACAAAAAAGTGGGAAAAAAAAAAGCCACAAGGAAGCATGAGAAAGTGCTTTTAATCCAGTTGGGTTTATGCGAAAAATTTTATTAGACATGAAAGGAGGAGCAGTTAGAAGACAAAATGCTAAGAAAATGTATGCAGTTTTGGTCAATTTGAACCTCAAAATGTCCAGTTGTCTATCCAAGTACCCTAGCCATACATTATAAGCTCAAAAGACCTATTTGATTATGAGGGTTGTGTTATGCCTACATTAGTGAAGAATAATGTGACCAACAAGTCTATGGGACCTAAATTACTCATAAAGAATACCATTTTGCATAGTGACTCTCATAAGGCTACCAAATGCGCAAGGTGATCGTAAAGGAAGTAGCACATCACCAGTGAGAGCTTTAGTATCTATTTATTAACTATGAATTACATGTTGTATTGAATGATCTAAATTGAAAAATTTTAGGATTCTGCAAATGAAGCTTAATTATAATTGATGTCATAACTTAAATACTACTGAGACCGAATTGCTAAACTGCCTGAAAATATCATTATATCATTTAATTGAAAATTGTCCTTAAAAATCGATTTTTATTGTTTGAGAACAAACAAATAGCATTTTCTTTGCTTGAGGACAAGCAAAACTTTAAGTTTAGAGGAGTTTGATGAGTCTAAAACTCATCTATTTTTAAGCCCATTTTTCAAGTATATTTAAGGCTTAAAGACTTATTATGTGTTAAATTATGGAATTTCCACCAGTTATGTTTTGTAGTTGAAGAAAAGAAGCGAGGAAAAGCAGCAACAACGAGAAAAAGGGAAGCGAAAGCGGTAATGTCGCAACACTGAAGAATAAACGTCCTTAACATCGTATGGAGTGTAAATGCTGATTGCTCAATGTCGCGACATTGCTACTACATTGGTTGAAATAGATAAATCATAATTACCTTGATAATAATAAATGCTGCTCCCTTCCCGTGACATAGAACGTGAGGAAATCACTGAAATTTGCATAACTCAAATTCAATGTCGCGACATCAGAACAGAGAATTATTCCAATTTTGCAACATCAACTCATGTCATGACATCAGCTGAAACAATCAGAACTACAGATGCAATGTAGCAACATCAGAGTTAATCTACAATACTGCATCTTAAATGTCGCGACATTGCCACAACATTGGTTGAAGTAGGAAGAGCATAAATTACCAATGTCGCGACATAGCCACGACGTTGGCAGCGACATCAGCCAAAGCTTGAACATTGGAAAACTAAACTTGCAATGTTGCGACATCGGATCAATGATGTTGTGACATCATATCTAAGAAACCAAGGTTGTGAGACCAACTCAATGTCGACACATCGCCACAACAATGTCGCGACATCAGCCACGATATTGATAAAACATCAAGTGTTTAATGTCATGACATCACAGTTCGAATGTTGCGACATCAACTGAAACGCTTAGAAGGAAAGATGCAATGTTGTGACATCGGATCAGCAATGTCGCGACATTAGATCAAAGCAATCAAGGTGAAACTTAATGGACCAATGTCACGACACCAGGTTAGCAATGTCGCGACATCAACTGAAATTATCAGAACTACATATCCAATGTCACAACATCAACATACAACGAGCCAATATCGCGACACCAGAGTTAACCCATGACATAGCAATTTCGATGTCGCGATGATGTCACCACAGTGCCACTACATCAGTACTAGGGTAAGATTTTTCTTGGGCTTTTCAAACGCTATAATTGTCACCTCGTTTTTAGGGTCCAAGACCTTAGCTTATAAATAGAAACTCCTGGGGAGTAGTGCAATAGCTTGCAACCTCTTTTCATCAAGTTTTTGTACTTTTTAGAAGAGCTGAAGTCTCATTGTATATAATTTTCTTTTTATTTTTCTTTTTATTTTCTTTACATTTTAGTTTTGTTTTACGGATTTAGTTTTCTTATTTTTAGATTAGAGTAGTGATGCGAGAGCTAGATTCCTAGCTAGATGAATGTAAATCAAAGCTCCATTTATATCTGAACTTCAATGGATTATGGGAATTTTTCTGGAATTCATTTTTCTTAGGTTTTGATTACAATTTCAATGAATTTGTTTGATCAACTAGTCATTGTCATTAGTGATCTAGATTTGAAAGGCTAAGCTCCCTTTGAGAAGAATCTGTTGTTTGGATTATTGTCTATAATATTTTAATGTTGTTTGGGTATGGCGGAGTGATTGCGCGGTATTACTCCTACATTGGCTATTATGCATATCAGTGTTTGATAATTTGAAAGAGTTGTATCATTGCTTTCACGATTTCAGAATCTCTACAGTGACACGAGAGATGGACTACTTGAGAGCAAGAAGGCGATCCTTGAGGGGGTAAATTATATTGATATTATTTAGAACCCAATGCACTCTTTGGATCACTCACAGTATATCACTTGGTGATGTTCTAACCTACCTCGACTTTAAGAGTTCCCTCAAGGGTGACGAGTGTGTTCCCCGAGGCCATGATCATGATTGAGAAGAATAATTTTAATCCTATGTTAGTTGAGATTCTAATCAAGGAGAGAGGTTCTTGTATAATTGATGGCTAGGGTACCAATTAATTTGGAGAGGGTTTGGATTACCCTGTCTATGGGGGTAAGCAATTTCTAGTCTGAGATGGTACATGAAATGCTGGGAAGGAAAAGCGGTAAGATCTTAAGGAGAATCAAGTCCTACCAAGCGTTTTAGGACCAACGACTAGAGATGATAGAAAAGTGGTAAAAATTTGGAAGTGAAATGTGTGGTGAGGAGAAATCCCAATGCTACACTACCTTACTCTTGGACAATTCCAATGTTCATGTCCCATACTTTATATTTTATTTGGAAACTTGCAAAGTGATGGTCCGCAATGGAATTTCATTCATAGTGTTATTTCGATCAGTAAACTCTCTAATTCATGTATTTTATAATTTCTTTATCTTTTTATTCAATTTATTTAGAAAGATAATCATCTACAAAAAAAATAGAGACTCAAATGGTGAAGATCTTAATTAGTGAGAATAGTTAATATTTAGATTTTCAAAATCAATTATCGTGGGAATGATATCTTGACTTAAAAATCCACTTTATTACTTGTATGACCTGTGCACTTGAAGTGATTTAAGCCAAAACTAATTTTAATTGAAAATTGTTACTTACACAGCAGAAAACATATTTGATATATTGAGTCTCAACAAGTTTTTGGCATAACTATTAGGGATTGAATAATCTTTGGTGGCAATGCTAAGAATGAGTCGTTTTTTGTTTATGTAAAAATCAGTCAACAAAAACCACAAATCAGTTCACTAAACCCGACCTAGCTTGGACAACAAAGCGACCATTCTGCAAAATTTGTTTAAAGCAGGCTGAACAACCCTTATGGCATCAACACAGCAGAGCCCTTAAAAGCTGACCCTAAGGTTGGAAATAAACCAAAGTAGCAAGAACCCCTACCTCTTGGAGCGTAGTAGAATGGTAGGAGGTCTCGAGAACACATCCTAAACCCGAAAACTTTGATTTCTCCAAATATCTTCATTTGGATCTTCGGTGAAATCTCTTCTTTTTGGTACACACACGTAACCCTCGTCGAGTAGATGAACTTTAACTCTTTGCTCAATGAATTTCGTAGACGGAATTCCGTGGATTGTCAAAAGAAGTCTTAGACTTCTCTTCCTTTTCTCTTTTTCTCTCCCACGGTTTCCTGTCAAGAAATGTCCTATTTTCTTTTGTCCCAAGCCTCTCACTTTCTGTTTAAATGGTTGGCTCATGTCACACCACATGTTCACGACTTATCCGAGTCCGTTTTTACCCCAAAACAATTTAATTCATCCTGGTTTGAGTTCAAATTATTTTAAATGAATTTTATTTAAATTATTTTCCACTTTAAAGTTTTTCTCAAAAATTCTGTTTTTGGGGTCTGAACACCATCGGCCGAAAATACGTAGAAGCCGAGCTATCTCGTAATTGATAGAAATTCTTTTCACGTAGCTAGATTTCGCGAGATGAATCTAACGGTGAAAGTCGGTTTAAATCGTTGAGATCTAGAAAATTTAGGATATGCAACATGTCTTATAACGACAATTTAGTTTTGCCATTTGGAAAAATTCAAATTTGCGGAGGTTTATAACCAGGAGGCTAGAGCGCGTCTTTGACAGCCTTCTCTCATAGGCGGGGAGATGACCATTGGAGAAGACTTCCTAATCCCCCTCCTGGCCGGGACTCTTGACTCGAATGAAGAGAATTTGAAGGAGCTAGAGAGGGGCGGAAGGCGGTGTGGTCGGCTGCTTGACGGTGGCCGACCCCGACGACCGCGGAGGCTGCGGGTGGATCAGCACATCCCTCGGCGAGGTTGCTTAGGGAAACACTGGGACTATCAAAATACACCTCACGGATGAAGCTTCCCGGTCATGGAGCTTTGTTGTAACACCCCGAAATATACCGAGTTTAGGACTTGTTTTTAGGGTATATTTATAAGCTAAATAGGAATTTTTCGGGAAATAAAGCAGGGGCAGAGGTAGATATTAGAGACAGGGAGTAAAAGACAGTCATTCCACCCTTGAGGACATAAAAAGCATAAATCAAAGTTTATATGTATATTACATGAGATTTGAGAAAAGTTGGAATAGAAATAAAGAGAGAAATGGGACGAGATGCAATTAGAGAGGAAACTTAAAGCAAAAATGGGTTTGACTTGGCCAAACATGGCCTTAACTTAAAATGGGATTTAAGGGCCAAAATTTGGTCTCATTTTAAGAACAACGTGAATGAAGAGAGGAGAAGGGGGAGAAAGAGAAGAAGAAGAAGAGGAAGAAGAAAGAAGAAGAAGAGGAGGAGTTCGAGAAAGATTCAAGGTATGGAACTTTGGATTTTTGTATGGAGCCCATGAACTTTTGGCATGAATTTCCATCTGATTGCAGTTAGTAGCTTACCCCCAGACCTAGAAGGTTTGATAAAGTTCATCCCAACATGGGTTTCTTGTTGGCATTTGATTTTTTTCTAGGGTTTTGATAGGATTTCATCCTAACCCAAAAAAATTATTGAGAGTAAGGTGTGTAACACCCCAAATGTACAAGAAAAACATGGAATCCTTCATTTGAGGTTGGATTCATGGTTTAATTGCAAAGTAAAGGAGTTGGGTTAGAACACACCCTAACAAATTCTTGTATTTGGTATGTGTATGGGTTATGACCCATATTAAGAGTTATTTTAAGGGAGAAAATCATGAAAGGTTTTGATGAAAGATATGTATTGAATATTAATTTGAGTAGAAAAGAAAGAGATTATAAAGATAGAATTTGGAGTGAATCTTGGCGTGTTTATGGAGTATTAAGGTTGGGTTGGGTATCAACATATGGAAAAATGGGAGAAAAACACATTATGGGCATTTTTCGTTGACTGTCTTGGTACACCTTGAACTGTACCGTTACAGTGCTCGGAACGAACTGTCCGTCTGGTCGGACACACGGTACACCTGCTTTCTATTTTGACCGGGTTTTTTGTATTTTATCCATAACTTTGCTCATTTCTTATCAAAGTTGGTGATTCAGAGTGGATAATTAAACTAGACCGAGAGGAAAACCAAAACATCGAGGAAATAGAGTACCTTCAAATTCTGATTCTATGTGGCCCCAAGAAATTCACTCAAAGTGGGGCTATGTTCAAGCCAAATTTACAGTTACATTTTTAACATAGAGTAGTAGGGTTGTTTAGGACATAACTCGAGGGTTCAGGTGCTCCGTTTGGGCCCATTCAATTGAAGAAGAACCATAGCACCTTAGCTTTAAAGGAGTACAAAGAACAATTAATCAAATATGGAGTCAAGACACTGGAAAATGAGTATTACAAACTGTCCCGAGTATAATATCGGTAAAATTGACTAGTTTGGCATGAAAATGCCATAACTTTAGTTTGGATGATCCGATTGGGATGATTCCAATTTCTAAGTAAAGTAGATTCATAAAGGAATAAGAATACATGAATGAGGTGTGATTTCATAGACATCATACTTTACAAGTATATGAAGTGCCATAATGTAATAGGCATGAAACAAGGGAAAATATAGAAAATGCAATATGTATAAATGTGTTCATGAAACATATGAATGTGATATGGAAAATGAAATGGCTGAAACATGGTCTGATATGAAGGGCAATATGTCATGAACACATAATGTAGTTAAAGTTATATATGATTATTATCATATATAACCAGAAAAAGGTAATAAATGATATGAGAAGACGGGAATCTTGATTCACGATCGATTATGAATCTCTTATTTATAAAGATATATATATAAGTATATATATATATTGATTTGAATTATTATTGTCGAAATGTTTGTCATACATAAATGACATGAAAGGCAGAATGTGTTTATAATCGATTATGAGTTTTATTTGTGAAATATACATATGTATATGCATATATGGGTTTGAATTATTGTTATTCGAAATGTTTGTCACACCTTGCATGTGTGCATGTATTTGAACTATAAGCGTGCATAAAAGTAGAATTGATTTGAAATGTATCATTGAATATTGATCGACATGGCGGGATTCTGTTGTTCGTCATGAAGGTAATCGTAAATATTGAATGTGAAATCACATTTTTGATGAATGACCTGACATGGCGGGATTCACGGCCAGATTAAATCATGAAGGTAACCGTAATTGCTAAATGTGAAATCACATTTCTACTAAATGACAAACATGACAGGATTCCCTAAGTGAATCTGTCGTGAATGTCGATTTCTATAGCCATATGTGAGATGGTAATAATTGAATGCGAAATCACATTACTCTTGAATGACAAACGAGGGACGGGATTCACGGCGAATACGCGTCGTGAATGTCGACTTCTATAGCCATATGTGAGATGGTATAATTGGAATCAAATTAATTTTTTCTTTATCAACTTCAATTCCTTTCTACGAGAAATAATATGCCCCGGCTAATGCTGGTGACCATAAAATGGCATTTCTCGATTCGACACTAGGTTTTCTCTATGCACATGCAGGGACAATTTCCCGAGGTTGATTAGGCCTCCTCAAAACTCCCTCCATAAAGCATGTACTCGTCCATGTAAACCTCCATAATGCGCTCTACCAAATGGGTGAAAATGCGAGCATACATCGTTGAAATGTGGCTGAGGGCGTTACAAAGCCAAGGGCATCCTCTGTATGCATATGTGCCCGAATAGGCATGTGAAGGTTGTCTTTTTCTGCAGTCTCTTATACTTGATGTTTGTGGATGCAGACTGAAACATGGGAGACAAATGAAGGGGGAGTGACCAAAATCCTCTCAAGCGGGTTGATCCATGAATGGAAGAGGGAAGTGATCCTTCAGAGTTACTTCATTTAGCCTTCGATAATCAATGTACCCTCCCGACCGAGTAGTAAGGTAATTGGGTATCTCTCTCCTTTTCATTGTGCAAGTAGTTGCCCAGATTTCTTGGCGTTACACAGGTTGGACTCACCCAGGTGCTATATGATATGAGGTATATGATGTCAGCTTGCAGCAGCTTTAAGACTTCTGCTATAACCACTTTTTGCATATGTGGGTTCAGCCTTCTCTGTGGCTGCCTCACTGACTTTGCCTCCTCCTCTAAGTAGATGTGGTGGGTGCATATTCTTTAGAAATTAATGCCGCTAAATCGGTAATTTTCCACGCAGGGCTTGCTTGTTCTCTACGAGGGCGTGCGACGGAGACTACCCTCTCTTTGTGCGATCTTTGAAACGAGGATGAAATGACAACCCTTTGAACCACTTTGCTCTGCTCTTCTAAATAAGCATACTTAAGCTCCACAGGCAAGGGCTTGAGCTCCATTTTCTAGGGCTCACTGATTTCTTCTTTGATTACCAACGGCAAAATTTCATGTTTTCTTCTCCAGTGTCACTGCATAGATTTCATGTCAACTTCCCTCTTTGCTTTCTTACGCACACTCGTGAGCTCTTGGTGGTTAAGGTGTATCACGCATCCCCCTCTTGATCGGCTTGTTATCGGGATGGTGTCGATGATGCATACTTCAATACGGGACATCTTCGGCTGGTTGCATGTGCTTTTTACTTGGAGTGGAAGATATTGAGCTCTAGGGTCATGTTTAGAAGGTGAGTTGCATGACACCATTTCCTACAATTGATAATTGCATTAAGGGTGGCCAGAATGGTCTCCCGAAGATGATAGGTCACGTAATTAGCCTAGACTGCTGTTGGTTCAAATGTCAAGTACAACAAAATCTACTAGATAGTAGAACTTGTCCCTTGTATCAAGACATCTTCCCTTTGTCCCCTTGATATTTTGATTTGACCTATCGAGACGGGTTGATGGAGGTGGGCTTTAGCTCCCCCCAGTATTTCCTTGTACATGTCGAATAGGGGAGGAGATTCACACTTGCTCCCAGATCTAACAGTGCTTTCTCCACGCAAGTGCCTCCTATATTAACCGAGATGGTCGAAAACCCGAATCTTTATATTTCATTGGAGTCTTGCATTGGATAATGGCACTGACTTGTTCAGTCAGGAAGGCTTTCTTGTCGACATTTAGCCCTCTTTTCACTATGCACAAGTCCTTTAAAAATTTTGCATAGGTGGGGACTTGCTTGATCATGTCAAGTAGAGGGATGTTAACCTTTACTTGCCTCAATGCTTCTAACATTTCAGCCAGATTAATGGCCTTCTTTTTAGTTTTTAATGCCTGATGGAAAGGTGGGGATGTCTTATTTTTCTCAAACCGGTCCTACTTTATCTCCACCTCATAAGTTCGATCTCACAGAAACTTCACATACTTGGAGTCTATTTGCCTTGGGTGATGATAATTTAGTGTAAGCTCTTTGCCACTCCTCAGTGTGATGATTGCCGCCGACCTGTTCAATTTGTCGGGTCAGCGGAGATCACTTCATGTAATCTAGGGTTTGGTTGTGTACGAGAGGGAAATTTTCCACTTTCTTGCACCCCTCTTCTTGGCTAGTCAGCACAGGCGAGAGTGCTGCGGAGTCATATTTTTTTGTTGAGAGTGCTGGCCTTCCGATGTTTTGATTTTCACGAGTGAAGTGCAGGCATTCATTGTCTTACGTTCTTCCTAAGTGACCCCACAACCTTTCCAATTTTGCTCAGCCTTTCTACGAGGGGGACGGAGTGGGGGGTTATTATCTTCATGAGGCTTTGTGGGAGGCATAAGGTGGGGTTTGCTTCCATGATAGATTAGGATGATTCCTCCAATTTGGATTGTAGGTGTTCCCATATGAGCATTTGTCGGGTGGCCTACTAATTCAATTATGTTTGCTTGCTCTTGCATCAAATCCCTTACTAAGGGAGCAATTGAACAGTTGATCCCGTGACTAGTGGATCGGGCAATTAAACAGATTGAGAGGTACAGTGTTTCGGGCCATCGCCCGTACTTCATGCCGATTTCGATTTCGCTCTTCCAATCTTCTAGTCAAAGAAGATAGATTGGCTTTCATTTCCACATCCTCTGATAGTGAGTATATACCTCCCCTTTGGTTTATCAGGTGCTTCTGCCTTCACTTCCCTCGGGGTTTGGCTCATCCCAACCTTCGAGGTCTCAAAGAACATAGTTAAGGAAATCCATGGCTTCATCAGGATTCTTGCTGAGGAAGTCCCCTCCACACATGGTCTCCAAGAGTTGTTTCATGGCAGGGGACATTCCATCGTAGAAGTGATTCACCAGCATCCAGGTATCAAAGCCATGGTGAGGGTAGGCATTGATGGTCTCCATATACCTTTCCCAGCACTGATAAAATTTCTCACTGTCATGAGCTACAAAGGTGTAGATTTGCCTCTTCAAATTGTTGGTCTTGTGGGCAATCGAAGAATCCTTCAAAATTCTCGCTACAACTCGCCCGCCTCCCGATGGTCCTCGCCTTAGTGAATTGCCAAATTTTCGCTTTGTCTTCGAGGGTCAAAGGGAAAGCTCGGGCTTGACAAGTCCATCGGTTGCACCCTCCTTAAAAGTTGTGCAAACTTCCTCAAAATCCCGGATATGCGTGTATGGATTTTCATTCTCCATACCATGAAAAGTTGGGAGCAGGGGCACCAGATAAGGCCTCACTGCCACATCCTCAGCAGGGGGTATAATGCATGAGGGTGCACTCACCCTTGGGGGGTGTATGTGATCCCTCATTGACCTCAGACATTAAGCTCAACCCCCCCGTTGGCTCGCCGCTTCGTGGGGTTCGATCTCGGTTGCCGTGGCAGCACTAATTTCACACCCTTTGTTCAATCGAGCACTAAGCCTTTCCAACTGACCGCGCTTGTTCGTCCCACCTGCTAAGCCGCCATGGAATACACAACAAGCAAGAAACCAATAAAACAAGGCTACCGTAAAGGTTGATGTTAGTTAAGATAGAAAACAAGAAAAAACTGTATCGAAGAGTACAAAATTCCAAATTCTCGCAGCGGAACCTGTAGCTGGGAAAATGGTAAAATAAAAAAGAAATGAGACCACCAATACTTGTGATGTGGATCATTAAGTTCATAGTTTCTCTTTCACTAAGGCACCACTCCCGCAACGGCAAAATATTTGATTCGCATGCAAAGTAGGTGTCTTTAATCAACAATATTTATATCCTAAATTCCTTCCTACTCAGCAAAGCTACTCAAAGATGCTGGGTTCAGTGGCCTAACACGGGGATGGGTTTTCTTCTGTGAGAGAAGAGTTGCAAAGTGGGATTGAAATGGTGTTTTCTTGATTTAAGGTTTTTGTAAAAACAAAGGTGGGTGAATGGTTGAAAACGAAAATAAATCGAAATAAAGTATAAAAGAACTCGTTTTGGCCACTCCGCTTAGGGTTCTAAGTCAACCGACATGTCCTCGGGTCTTTTTCCTCGCGTTGGAGAGGATGACCTATAGTCATTTCCCGAAATCGGATCTTCATTTAGCTTTAAAACCTAAACCCTATAATTTTTCCTCTTGAACAATGGCATTTAATGAGCATAAATGCTCCCATACGGTGAAAACACACCTCCTAAACCTTACCTACTGTGAACTAATGGGGAGACAACTAACCGGGTATCGCGATTCCAGGATAAGTATCTACTGAACCTAAAAAGCTTCTTGCCAAATACACGCGAGCGAGGCATGCCCGAGATTTTAACCTAAGGTGAGAAGCGTGAACAAACACCCATAAATGCTTACATGAAAAGCAAGAGAACAATTAGTTTACCTTTCAAACTAACACCCAACGGCCTTCCTCTCTTCAAGGACGTAGGCCTTAGTTACATCCCTTGATTTGTCAATAAGGGGTGCTCGATGGTGAGAAAGTGTAAGAAAATGAAGGAAATGAGAGAAAATCACAAAACTACTTGAGGGAGAGGAAATCGCGCCCAATTTTATCGAGTGATTGATGACTAAAGATTGATTAATGTTGAAGAAGCTCGACCGAGCTTATATAGATGCTCGCGACTCAAGGAAATTACAAAAATGTCTAAAGAGACCAAAATTACATCAAGGGTAGATTTCTACAAAACCACAAAAAGGCGGCCAAAAGCAAACACCGCAGAGCTATAGAGGTAGCAGCCAGTAAATTCCCCGCAACCTCATGAAATTCATAGTTGCGAATTTCGCAACCCCGCAAAAAATTTCACCGTGTCTTCCTTCTTAGCATTTTGTCTAAATTTCCTCTCGTTTGATCATGCATCTTCTAATTCGCCCTGCTCATCGTGTTTGAACCTGATTGAAGATAATGAGGTATTTGGATTGCAACCACAAAATAGCTACAAAAATGTGATTAGTAGCAAAGCCGGGACCTCAATGTATCAATTGGGTTATTTAAGTTGATTAGTAAAAAAGTGTTCAAAACCTGCTATAAACAAGGCTCAAAATAGCACTATTTGGGTACTAATCAGAGGGCAGCGAGGCACGCGCCCCTCCGGGTGCCCACAACCGTCAAGGGGAAAGGGAAGGCAGCAAGGGTCCTTGAACCCTTCCCTTCTACGAAGGAGGCTGCGTCTCCTCCTTTCTTAGAGGTTCTTAAGGCAAACTTAACTCTGTTCGAGGAGTCGATGCTGAAGGATCCAAAGAAAGAGGTTATTGCTCAAGTCAGCCTTCTCGCACGTGCAAGTTTAAGATAAAGAAGGGGTCCAAGACCTTGCGGACTCTACCCCATTCCAAATGGCGCCCTGTGAATTCGTCCTTCCTTTCTGTGCGCATCCATGTTCATGTTTGTTTTTGTTGACAATTATTGTTTCAAATGAGCATCTTTAACACATACATGGCGAAGTATTGTGACGCCCAACAAAGACCAAATTAAGGTTCATCTCACATGAGGGAAGCGGGGCTCCTGGATCTCGTATACGAAGGTCCGTGCTAAGTCCTGTGTTCCTAACTCGAAGGAAGTGACGGCTGGGCATGAAAATTGGCAAAGCTGGCTAAAGAGTGCAAGGTGCTAGCTAACCAGGTAAAGAAGGTGCCCCGACTCGAGGCCGAGGTAGAGGATCTGAAGCACTCTATCCCGTTGCAAAGCAACATCCACCAGGCCGATGCAAAAGGGCTCCTTGTTGCTCATAAGCTTGAGGTCGAGCAACTATGTAGCGCTCACTCAGTGGAGCTAGAATTGAAAGACTTTGCTCATAAGCTCGAGGTTGAGTAGCTGCGTAGCGCGCACTTAGTGGAGCTAGAACTAAAAGATTCCTTTTGTGAAGCTAAGAAAATCCACATGCTCGTCAAACTGCTAGCTAATTACAAATCCAAGATGCAAGGGTTGTACAATGAGTAATACAAGCTAGGCTATTGGGAGGGCTACGCCAAAGGTGATCGTGACGCTCGGTGAGGGCACGAGGAGTCCTCGGGAAGTACACCTGAGCAGACCCCGAATATTGAAGTCGTCAAGCGCGCACCTTAGTTGAAAAAGTAAGTGCAACGATGGAGGAAGCCCAGGTCTTGCCCATACCCACGGGTGAGGGTACTTCTAAAGCTATCGTGGCGATTGGTTCGAAGCTCGTTATTGTCATTTTACAAGAATTTTCGTCCGCTGTGTCCGAGGCTGTCGTTTCCCTTTCTCACGAAAAATGTTCCGTGACCAACCAAGGGGGTTTGTCCCTTACTTTGTGAATGACATCTTTTCTTTTGACAAGATAATTTTTGCATCTCCTGATCTTGTATGTTACCAAGAAGTGCTTTCGTTGCCTGATGTCTAGCACTATTATGGGTCTTAGTAGTCCGAGGCAAAGGGGCCCAACGGGGTCGCCCTGCCTGAGGCAAAGGAACTTTACATATGACGGGGCCAATCTATACGGCCGAACTGCAAGAAACTTATGCATCGGAAAAATGGTGATCACTAGGGTAACTAACCATCTGAAAGGAGAAGCGGCCTTCGCATCAAGACGTTGACTTGAGTTACCAATATCGGGGGGTCGTTCCCTACAGGTTGGCGAAGAATAATCATCTTAGAAAATAGAGAGCAAGTAGTGCAAAAAAATGAGATAAACCATCTCATAAAATGGAGAACAATCATCTCAGATAGGGAGATAAAACATCTCAGAAATTGGAGATCAATCATCCCATGAAATGGAGTACAAGCATCTAAAAAAGGGAGATAAGACATCTCATAAAATGGAGATCAATCACCCCATAAAACATAGTAGAAGCATCTCAAAAAGGGAGATAAGACATCTCATAACATTGAGAAGGGCCTATAGGGACTTTATTCCGCCCGAGGCCTAGGGCTATTGGGAGCTAGGCATCGAAGTCCCACAATAAATCATCTCAACGAAAATAGAGAAACAATGACATGTAATAAATCATCCCAATGAAAATGGAGAAATAATGGCATTTTTTTATTCACTCATGAGAACTAGGATGCATCCCATAACAATGGAGAATTATTGAAAATACTTCTTCAAATAAGCCGAGTTCCAAGGGCGTGGCTCCATCTTCTCGCACTGGGATTGTATTTAGTACATCCCTTTGGAACTCTCATCGGCAATAACAAAGGGACATTTTAGCTTTCCTCCTCAAAGGTTCGGCAAAGGACAAGATCGCCCGTGGCTTGAAGAGTTTTTCCCTCTTAAGAAAGGCTCGACGATGGTACTCGGCCATTCGAATGGCTACTCGTTTTCTTTTCTCCTCAAGCTCATCTAGTGTCGGGCAAGTTCAAGTGTGAGTAGTACCCAAGGGTGTACAGAGCCTGACTGACGGAATAAGTGCCTCGACCCTAAATGCAAGTGCTTACGGGGTCTCCCCGGTAGGCTGTTTTGTAGTCGTACGATAGGCCAAGAGTGCTAGAGGTAGCTCGTCTACCCACTTGCCTTTTGCTACTATTAACCGTTTCTTCAAGTCCCCGAGCAATGTTTTGTTTGTGACCTTAGCTTTCCCATTTGATTGAGGATACCGAGGTGAATAATAGACTTTCTTGATCCCATACTATGTACAGAACTACTGGAAAGACTTGCTAATGAATTATGGCCCTATGTTTGAGACGATAGAATGTGGTACCCCGAACCGACATATAATGTTCTTCTGCTCAAATTGCGTGAGCTGTGTTGCCTTGATTGTGCGTAGGCCTTCGCCTCTACCCATTTGGTGAAATAATCAGTGGCTACCATAATGAACTTCATCGCTTGTAGCCGTACCGGCACCCACAATATCTGTCACCCCACTCTTGAAGAACGACCATGGACTTGAGATAGAGTGTGCGTTGTGGCTGGGACATGAATAATATTGCCGAACTTCTGGTAGATATCGCAATTTTATATGAACAACTCGACCTCCTACTTCATCGTAGGCCAGTAGAAACCCTATGTCATAATTATGTGACATAGCGATCGTTTGCTAATATAGGTACTGCAGATGCCTCCGTGGACTTGCTTCATGATCTGTTTCGCTTCAACTGGTGGGACACATCTTTGATATGGACCAGAAAATGACCGCCTGTACAAAGTATTGTTTATCAAGGTGTACCGTGCTACTCTGCCTTTGCCTTGACACTCGCTTCGCCCTCGTGCAAGCCTCATTCCTTAAGCAGACGAGATAGAGGACATCTAGGAGGATCCAAAGCTGACTCGTGGTCGTGAGTATTGCCATTTGAGATAGACGAATGGTTCATGATAATTTATCTCGACGCGGGCACCGATAGAGGGGCGATGGAGGTTGGCCGGTGAGTGCATCGACCACTCGTTTGAGCTCGAGGGACTCACACTATAAGTCAAATAAATCTAGCCATCAGTGGACCGTGCTAATCAAGTAGATGTTGCTTCATTCGCTCATTTTTGGCCTCATACTCTTCTCATAATTGGGATGCCTCTAATTGTGAGTCGCATTGGAGCTCCACTTAGTAATCAGAGTCTCTAGCCATTCGTGAGGCCGAGCAAAGACAAACAGATCAAATTTTTATTATCAAGGCTGTGAACGCGAATTTAACCGCATGCACAAGGGATAAACCCTCTGGGGACTATAGGATCATACCTACTCCCCCTTCCATGGCTCTAGACGAGTCGTTGGTCTCGAGGAGCCATGACGGTTCATAAAGTTCTCATGGTTGCACATCTGACATTTCGACAAGAAAATTGGCAAGAATTTGACCTTTCATTATCGACCTCAGACGATACTCAATATCAAACTCGCTCAATTCAATTGCCCACTTCAGAAGTCGGCTCGAAGAGTCTAGCTTATGGAGTATGGCTCTTATCGGGTGGTTGGTGAGTGCGATTATAGTGTGTGCTTGGAAGTATGGACGTAGCTTCTTCGCTGTCGTTCTGAGGGCTAACGTGATTCGTTCAAAATCAGTATACCTTGTTTCAACGTCCGTCACCACTTTACTCACGAAGTACACCGGTCTCTGCTTTCCACCTTTACCTGATCTCACCAAAGTCGCACTTAAGGTCGTGGCCGAGGCGACCAGATACAGGTAAAGGTCCCCCCCACTTATTAGTTGAGACGACGAAAGCGGGGAGGCAACATACTATTTTATAGCACGAAAGGCCTTGTCACACTCCGGTCCCCATCCCTTTGAGGGGGCTCCTTTGAGCGCGGCGAAGAACAATTGTAGTTGATCGGAATGTTGGGAGATGAACTTGTTTAATGTTACTAATTTCCCCGTTAGCATATGTATCTTCTTTGTCGTGAAGGGGGGTTGTATCTGTGTGATGGCTTTGACTTGTCCAGGGGCCATTTCGATCCCCCTTTAGCTTACTAGGAACCCTAGGAAGTTTCCAGATCCAACCCTGTACTCATGCTCTTCCATGGTGTTACCTAACAAGGGTTCTAAATGCGGTACATCATGCCCTGATGTATGGCTCCAACATTCTTCAATCCAAAAGGCATTACATTATGGCAATACATTCTCGTTGAAGTAATAAACATTGTGTGCTCCAAGTCGGGTAGATACATAGGGATCTGATTGTAGCCTACATAAGCGTCGAGGAAGGAGAGAAGTTGATGACCTGCTGTTGCGTCCATGATCTGATCGATCCGAGGGAGGGGAAATGTATCCTTCGGGCAAGCGTCATTCAAGTTAGAGTAATCAACGCACACGCGCCACTTGCCATTCTTCTTGGGAACAACCACGACGTCGGGACAACCATTCCTGGAGTATCGACCATGAACCCGACGCTGAGTCGATGTCTGATGGAATCATATTAGCTTATGCCTAATCGACCGCACTTTGGAGGTTCAAATAGTGTCGGTAGCCACCTGCTAGGGGAAACCAGGCATGCCGAAGTGGGACTATGTGAAAATGTCAACGTACTCTTATAAAAGTGATATCAAGGAGTCAACTTCATCTCGGGTGAGGTGTGTTCCCAAGCTAACCTACTCAGACTGGCCAATGTAACATGTGACGAGTTCAAGAGGCTCCACCATTTCGACTCATCCCGCTGATTGCTGTGGGCCTCGAATGCCGCTACTATTTGGCCTACGACTTATCATTTGGCCGCTGGACTCGTAGAACAAGTCCTCACATTACGGTTTCCTAATGTCAATCTGACCCTAAGGAGTCAAGAAACTCAACATTTGGTAATATGAGGATGGCAAAGCCTTCATCGAGTGGATCTAAGTGCGCCCTAAAATGGCGTTGAAGGATGACGACTTATCAATCATTGAGAATGGGATGAGGGCGGTGACAGGGTTGACCAAAACTTGCAACACTATCTCTCCCATCGAATTTGTTTACGATCCATTAAAGCCAACCAACACCCTTCTAGGATCGCGTAGATTGTCGGGCTTATACCCTAAGCATAGCAAGGCTGGCAGGTAGAGTAGGTTGGTCGCACTGCTAGGGTCTACCAATATTCTTTTCATTGGGTGCTTCTCAACCTCCAAAGTTAGAACAAGTGCATCATCGTGAGGCATGCATAACCTGCCGTAGGAGGCTCAAAAATGTGATGAGTCTACTAATGGGACAAAGTACTCTAAAACTTTAATTAACTCCAGCCACAAAGACACCTTAGCAGGGTTGACCACAGGCTTTGGGCGTTGTGGGGCCCGCGAGAATTGTATCTATCACAGGTCGCGAGCTTATGGGTTATAGGCCTTGTGAATTGTTTAAGACCTCCTCTTCCACATATTCTCTTAGATGTCCCTTTCTAACCAAATAATTCAGCAGCCTCCCAAGCCGGTAACAGTCGTTGGTTTGATGCCCGACGTCCCTGTGATACTCGCAAAATCAAGACTTCTCCCTCCCCTTCGGGCCTCCCCACTAAGGCCTAGGCCACTCGAACCCCTGTAGGGATTGGATAAGGGGGAGGAGCTAAGAAGGTGGCACCATGAACCGAATCTGCTCTGCACTGTTGTCTTGCCCTGGATTTTCAATGGCTCAGTCCCTCGAACCCTCGAGCACATTGTGTTGACTGGATTAGCTTAACTCCTTGGAATCATGCTCGCCTCTCCGGTCCTTGTCATCTCGGCTTCTTTTCCCCTTGCCTCTATTGTAACGTCTAGCGTTCGATGTGTCGACAACCTGCTCGCTTATTGCAAAAGAACTACGCTGTCTCAGCACGGGCGTGACACCGCCTCTCCGGGAACAAATTTTGTCGATAGAGATCGGGGGATACAATCATAGCGAATCAAAGAATTGGGTATTAGGGCGTATAGCCCGCTGATCGCCTCTACAAAACTATGTCTACCGATGGTGTCAAGTCAAGGATCGTGAGCCCCAGTGTTTCAAAATGTCCCCGATGGACTCCTGGATCTTCCCATCCGAACCGGTGACACTTTGTTTTCCTTATTGGAGTGACAAACTTCGGGACGTATTGTGCGAAAGGAGGTCATCGTATTCGGAGCTAAACGGTGGACCTATGATAGAGAGGGACCCGTCAAACTTGACGAGAAGACTTTACACAACAAAGCATCGTTACCTGTTTGTACCATCATTATTTGGTGGAAGTGCATAAGATGGTCAAAAGGGTTTTGGAGACCATCGTATATCTGGAACTTTGGCAAGGCGAAGTGTGGCGGAGTATCATGGTTCAATATGGAGGGGACAAACGAGGATGATGACATGTCATCCAACGCTCACAATTCAGTAATATCCGTGACTTCCGAGGGGGAGAAGGAGACTGGACCATCGTGTGATAACGGTAGAAGGTGATCCCTTCATGTAGGAGAAAGCCATCCGTATTCATATCGCTACGTGGCTGTGAGGTGCAATTAGATGTCAGGTGAGGAGTGTGGATTGCCTCGATTTCAAGAATGTGTCAGGTTCTCTTCTCGCAATATCTGGCACGCCAAGAACGAGGCCAACTGCTATTGGTAGGATTCTTACCGATCCTTTAGCAATCGTTCCAATGACATCAGCCGTTGCTTTAGAGTAGACTCAGAGCTGGAAGGAGGAATTTCTCTCAATGGACAGGTTGGAACATAGCTTTCAATCGTTTTTCAAAGAACTTAGAGATGTGGATTTTGTTCCATGCATCGACACCAATGGAAAGGTTCGTGGTCCCCTCCTAAAGAGCTTGTTTAATATTAAGAAAATATCTATCTTAATTCTAACCGAGTACATCCCCATACATTATATACCAATTGTGGGAGGTTACATGGATGTCCTTACGTTACTTATTAATTTCTGGCGATTTTCAACTCGATCGTAACGCTCGCACGCAGGTGGATTGCCACGCATGCGCCGTTTGCTTGACTGTCTTGCCTACTAAGCTCGGATCATTTGCTTGACTGTCACATGATCGGATTCAAGACACCCATATGAGTGTTCGGGTTACTCAGACGAATGTCACGTGGGCTGTAGCTGATCCCATTCCAGTCTACTCCCAATTAGACATGGTTGATTGCATCAGGTAATCATAATTTAAAACCCAAAAAAACTTGGAGTTTTTAGAGAATTTTATTCTTAGTGGGAAATAAATCATCTTTCTAACAACAACAACAACAACAACAACAACAAATGAGGCCCACCCAAAAAGGATGGTTAGAAATCGTAACTTTTTCTTTATTTCCCAGCTTGAAAATTTCTCTCCCTATATCCAAACAACCTCCCAAACTTGATGGGATGTTCTACTATGACAAAGGATAAAAGTCTCCTTGAATGATACATGCTTTTGGAAAAAAAATAAGCCGTGGCTTTATCACTCAAATGAGCAATTTAGGCGGCATTTGCTTTTCGACTTAACGCCGGAAGCCTAAATAGCTTTCAAGATTCGCTTGTTTTTTTTAAAATTTTCACGACTTACTGCTGAAATTTTTTAAAAAAGTTCTGAATAGAAAAAATGAAAATATTTGGCTTTTTCTATTCAGAAAAAATCATTTTCCAAAAAAATAAGAAAAACTCAATCATTACCCAACAAGAAGAAGAGCTAGTAATATACACTACTAGGATGATAAATCCGAGTGGTTCGGGGATCTGGTGGTCCCATTCGACCCAAATTGCGATTTTTTTTAATTCCCAAACTTGTCTCATTTAAAAATTAAATGTATGGGCTGATGGAAAATTCTAAACTCATTCGCTTACATTTTATTTTTTTATTTTTATTTTTTTAAATTTAATTTTTTATATTTGCTTTTATTTTTATTATATTAAAATTAATATTTACATAAAAAATAAAAATATTATGAATTTTATAAATTATTTATTAAAAACATTATAATAATAATTATTATTTATATTAAAGTATAAAATAAAATAATAAAAAATTATTTAAATATAACTGTATAAGGCTATTATTATTATTTCGGACAATGGCTCATATCGCTTCATTCGGAAATCGCTTCGCTCGAACAATTTATTTTCTTTTCAGCTCACTTTATTTTAAAATGAATCTTACTTTAAACCATTTTCACTAGATTTTCAGAAATCTCGCCCTCGGAAATACGACAACTTATCATCCGTAAATCTAAAATTTCCGCTTGTCTCAAAATTCAATTTAAACTTTTCTAGGTCATTAGATTTCACGAGATGAATTTAACGGCAACTGGCTTTGGCCATCCGGCATCTGGTAATTTCTGCGCCTCGAACCCTTATGACAATTTATTATTTTTATTAACATTTTGTCATTTTTGAAAATTTCTAATTTTCTCGGGTTTTACAGAGAGTAACAATGTATGAACCCGTCTCGGATTTGAGAAAATAAACCCAAACCCGTTAAAAACTTTATTAAAATTAAATTAAACCTGTAATATTAAGAAATGGCGCGACTAAACCCAAAATAACTCGCCTCGTTGCCATCCCTACTCACTACTTAACGTTAAAATAAACAATTTAATACTTAATACTCACAAGATCGGCTCAACATTGCCTCAAAAAAGTTCTATTCACCACACTAATCCCAGTCGAGCAAGGGAATTTTGTTCATTTTGGAACTGCTTAAGGAAAAATGGGCATACTGCGATTAAATGAGTTAAAAATTAAAAAAAAACATAAGTCATATATTTAATATTATTTAAATAATTACAAAAGCGAAGGAATTATCAAAATATAATTTAATCTAAAAAATTATTATATAAAGATAATTATAATTATTAGATTATATTGTTTATCAATAATTAATAATAATAATAATAATAACTGTAAAATAGAAATTATTTAATATTCAAAATATTATTTGATGTTATGTCATATTGATCTTAAAAAATATTTTAGGGTCTTTATCTTGAAATTTATCTTCAAAGTAATTTAAATAAAAATAATTTTTTATTGGAAATAGACTCCTAGCGTTCTTACAATAATTAAATTAGTTCTTTAACTTAATTTAAATAATAATAATTTTTTATTAGAAATAGATTTTACCTTTTAAAATACAATAATTAAATTATTAGTTTTATATATGGTTCTTTATCTTGAAATTTATCTTTAAAGTAATTTAAGTAAACATATTTTTTTTATTAGAAATAGATCGCTGACCTTCTTAATAAAAATACAATAATTAAATTAGTTTTTTATACGGTTGTATGTAATATTTTATGTTAAGTTTCATATTTCTCTAAAAAAATATTTTAATATTTATCTTGAAATTCCTCATAAATTAATTTAAGTAAATATAATTTTTTATTTTTTTGAATAGAAAATTAATTAAATTAGTTTTATATATGGTTGTACGTAATATTTTATGTTAAGTTTCATATTGCTCTAAAAAATATTTTGATCTTTATCATAAATTAATTTAAATAAATATAATTTTTTATTTTTTTGAATAGAAAATTAATTAAATTAGTTACCTTATGTTAAGTTTCCATATTTCTTAAAAATATTTAAATATTTATCTTGAAATTCATCATAATTAATTTAAGTAAATATAATTTTTATTTTTTGAATAGAAAATTAATTTTTTAAAATTAGTTTTATATATGGCTATAATGTAATTAAAATATTAGAATATAATTAAAAGTGGATGAAACAGGCAAGGTCATCCCCTAAACCCTAAAACCCAAACTACACTTACAATTTCTATATATAGAATAGATGAGTAGAGGAGGCAATCTTATCAAGAGCATTCATTGATTTCATAGGATAATAATTTGGCGCAACACCATGTTTCCCATTAGAGCATTTTCAACTGTTCTTCAAGATTTTAATAAAAAATCATGCTTTAATCATTCTCTATTTAGATATTCAAATCATATATAAATATTTACTATTTACGTTTATATATTTGAGGTGGAAATAATAAAACACTAGTCACATATTTTTTATTTTTATAATAATAAAAAGTGAAAAAGTGAATAGTAAAGCGTCATTCTGACTTTTTTTATAATACTTAAAGATGTTAATAATGATTTGAATATATAGTTTTTAAAAATTGTTTTTTGATATGAAAACAAGAAAAATATAAAGAATATATTTACTTCTAGTTTTTTTGTTATGAAAAATATAAAAAGGAAAAACATAAAAAAACATTAAATTTAAAAAATAATAACAGTTTTAGAAAAATACCAATATGATATTCTTTATATTTTCAAAAATAGTTTTAAAAAATAAGAATAAAACAGAACTATATATATATATATATATATATAGCAGGTATATATATATATATATATATATATATATATATATGCATGTATTGTCAAAACTTATCTCAATGGGGGCAATAGGCAACAATCAAGGACGAAAAATATTTCATTTCACTGATATATTCCAGAATTTTATTTTACGGATATATCGAATATATCGTATATATCGGCGGATATTTTTACATGAATATCGATATATCATACCATTAATAAAATACTTTGAAATTGGATGGAAACACTTTATGTGCGTAAAATGACATTAATAATGAAATATGTATTATCGGGATATTACATCATATTGGCCTTCACCACCAAAACGTAAGATCGACAGTACTCCATTGCAAATATTTGACTTGGTGATCCTATTATAAAAGATAATATCATACAGTACATACGTCTTGGATAATATCGATTATAAGATCGAACATGCTATGTATAAATGTCTTCACTTGTACCCACAACCTCTCCACGGACGGGAAATTTGGGGGTTCACCCACATGTTCGTTTGAAATCCTCTTGCATTTGATATAATGTTGAATGACATTTGTTCGAAGATGAGTGATAATTTTATCATTCCATATTCTTCACCAACGTTCTAAAAGATTTGAAGAAGGGCCGACCATAAGTCGTATTGAGGGGAGGAAAATGTTACCGGCTACTGGATGAATCACCGATTAAGCTAAACTAATATGTTATTTATATTTTATGCAATTTTATAATATAATGTGAAATTATAAAAAAACTAATGTATATTTATTTTAAATAATACACCACTATTACATTTATTATAGTATATAAACCATATTATTATATGATATTTACCTTAAAGCTTAAAAATATATTTATATTTCATAATTTATAATCTAATGTGAAATTAAAAAAATATATAGTATATTTATTATAGTATATAAAACCATATATTATTATATGATATTTACCTTGAAGCTTAAACTAATATATATTTATATTTTTATGCAATTTATAATCTAATGTGAAATTATAAAAAAAACTAATGTATATTTATTTTAAATAATACACCATACTATTACATTTATTATAGTATATAAACCATATTATTATATGATATTTACTATCTTAATGCTTAAAATAATATATATTTATTTTATGCAAATTAATAATCTAATATGAAATTAAAAAAACTAATGTATATTTATTTTAAAGAATACACCACTATTAAAATAATATATATTCATATTTTATGCAATTTATAATCTAATGTGAAATTATAAAAAAACTAATATAAAAACTATAGTAGTATATGATATTTATCTAGAGACTAATATATATTTGTATTTTATTAAATTTATAATGTAATATGAAATTATAAAAACAAACTAATATATAATTAACATAAATACAAAAATAAATGTAAAAGTATAACTATTAAATACACAAAACATAAATACAATAAGAAGTAAGAACATACCTTAATTAATCTTGTTGAAATTTAGAGCTTCAACCCTTAAACACCAAAATTTGACATTTGGAGATATATAACAAAGAAAATTAATTTTGAGATGAAATGAAGATTTGATGATGAGAGAGTTTGTGAGAAAATAGAGGATTTTGAGTGGTATTTATAGGATTTTTTGGGTCAAAAAGGCAATAGAATGGTCAAAATATAATTAAGATTTAATTCTAACCGCCGGATGGCCGCAGAAAATCCGACCGCCTTCTGATCTTCTACCTTTGATCAACTCACCGCTGGATCAAGCTTAGATTTAATTTTCTCGCCGTTGATCAAAAATTCAATCGCTTGGATCACATTTTAAATCACAACTGGCCATGGTCAAAACTGCATTCAAATCATCGATCACCAAACTAGCCTTTTGAAAAGGAGGCTTGATCCGACTGGTTTGATTTTCTTCGCACAAATGCATCTCTGCACCACAAGCTTCTCAAGATCGATATCGAGCCGATATATCGAAAATATCGGCGATATATCGGCGATATTTTCGATATATCGGCGATATATCTCCCAAAAAAATCTTAAAAATTTTCCCCACCCACGTGTCGATATTTTGATCGATATTCCGATATTTCGCCGAAATATCGCGGGAGATCACGATTTTTCACGCTTTTCCCGCAAACGACTTTCAGAAGAAAATCGCTAACTCCCGATATCCGATATATCGCGAAATATCGCCGATATATTCGAGCATTTCAATCCTCGACAACAATAAATGTAAATGTACGCTTGAAGCAAACTTAGATGTGGGGAAAATTTTTATTTATTTTTTGGGTTTTCCGGGAAAAAGGGTACCCTTATAGTTTAAAAAAAAAAAAATCAAAATCTCAGTCGGCAACTGGTCCACTGACGTACATTAAACTGTCCTGCCTATATGATTTTGTAGTTTCTTTTGTTATTGAATTAATGAAAAATGGCTATGGACAAGCCTGATTATATTTTAAAAAGGGGTGTAACCATTTAAAAAGATAAAAAGTTAAAAAAAAAAAAACAAATATAACCCTTTTTCTTAAAACCAAAAAAAGAAGGATATTTTTGTATATAAATTTATCCCTCTAATTATCATATAAACTTGGACATAACATTTTTCAAAGTTTTTATCTAAATATAATTTAACGTATTGCTAAATTAAAACTAAATAAATAAACTTAACATTTTCAAGCTGCTCAAATATAATTTAATCCATGACAGCTCCAACATGTATAAAAGAGATTATATTTATAATATTTTTTAGTTTTTAATATATTAAAGGATAATTTTATCTAAAACGGGGATATTTTAAGGTTATAAAAATAAAAATATTTTTTGTTTTTATCGTTTTTAAACTGGTTCCCCTTTTAAAAATTGGGCTTAGAAACTGTAAGGGCCCAAAACCATCAACCCAGTGGTCTGAGCCCACAATAATGCTAGAGAGGCCCAAAGGGTACAATGCTACAGTAAACAGCCCATTAAAAACAGAGAAAAAAAAAAGGGCAAGAAAAAGAGAAGCACATCTGCGTGGGTGAGAGAGAGAGAGAAAGAGAGAGGAGTCTGATCTAGTTCTTCTACGAACATAGAATATATTTGCCCTCTGAAGCTTACAATGCCCTCCTGACCAGTTTGATGTCTCACCCCACCAAGCGCTCCGTCACCAACACTACTACCTCCTCCTCCGGCGGCGCCTCCCCTCATTTCCATGAAAAGCTGGTCCAGGCCGTGGCTTGCTCTCTCGACCCTAAGAACGGCCTCCAGCCCCCTCATCCTCATCCTTCTTCCCACCATTTCCCCGACGACGACTTCGACCCCACTTCCATGGCCCTTGACGATGATCTTAAGCCCGACGATGCCGACGCCGCCGCCTGTAGCCGACCTTCAGCTGGTGGTGTCACCGCCAATTTGTCCCGTAAAAAAGCCACGCCTCCTCAGCCCGCTAAGAAGCTTGTTATCAAGCTCGTCAAAGGTTTGCCTAATCTCATGCTCCTGCCGTTTGTTTGGTTTGCTGTTTTTCTTAGCATTTCTGGATTTAGGGCTGGGATTGATTTGTTACTTTGGGTTTCAGGTGAGTGTTGTTTGGTGGAATTGAGTCTGAATGCTCGTGAAATCATGGTTCTGCCAGGATTTGATGTAGGTTTGGTGAGCTTGTAACTTTAGTTCCGGTTTTGCTTTTTCTTTCAAGCATTTATTTTAACTTGGAATTCAATACTTGATCTGGTTGTCGAAATTGGAGGTTCTGATTGGAGTATAGTGGCGGGAATTTTATGGTCGACAAACGGATATCAGCTCAAACGCCATATGCTGGTGCCCAGGCGAGGATATGCCAAAGTAGATTTTTCTTGGATAGATCAAAAGTCAGGCTTGCCTTATTCACTGTCTGAATCATCAATTTTTTATGTTTGATATCTTTTTCCAGCGTTTTTGAGTTGTTTGGTGATTCCAGCACCATAAAAAGGCTTTTTTGGTAAGTTTTAGGTTTTTCTTTTTTCCTTATATTTTTGATAACTAAGAATCCAGTGTGCTGTTTCAGAAAAAAATTAGTATCGGTTCTTTGGTATAATCAAGGGAACTGAGCTCATTTTGTTCAAAATTGTGTATTTAACTGAATGGGCTTCTGAATTACATGTCAAGATTCAATCTCAATTTGGAACTTATAGTGGATGGTCCTTCGAACCTAGTTCAGTTCATTGGTTGGGTGGAGTTGTAGATGTGAGAGGGGATTGTTTTGGTGATATTGTCTTTTTTTAGGAAATTGTCGTAAGGTGAGTTCTTTCAGATTCCTCTTGGGTCGCTTTTGGCTTCTCTTTTCTAATACATTTTATTTACTTATAAAAAATAAAAATTCTTTCAATTTGGAAATTTAAACTGATCTTGAGTTGGGATGTCAGGGACATATGGTGCATTTGTCGACACCCTTTTCTACCAAATAGTGGGTTTTCTTTTGCATAATCTGTCCAATAGTAAGAACGTGCTCACACGTGTTTGTTACAAGAGTAGTTTCGAGTTACTTTGAAGGATAAACTTGCAAAGATTCATTTTTTTATTTCTCCCTTTACATGATTCTTACTTTTTAAAAGCTTGTAACAACATTTTGCAAGTTTTCAACATATATATAAGTAAGAAGATAAGTGCCATAAGAAGATGCTAGGTAGTGGTCCAAAAGACACAAGAGACAAGAAGGTGCTTCTACCTTCTACCATCAGATAACAATAGGAAACATATCACCTCCTTCCAACAAAACCAAGCTATCCACAGAAGATTTACAAGAAAAAAAACCCCTATGTCATGTAAAATCACCCTATCAATGAATTCAACTGTTGAAGGACTATCTACTATAAAACATTTTTGTGTTCGACCAATAAAATCAAAGAAGCTCTCATGGGCTTAAGTGGACAACATCTCATCCCCAAAGGGCAATCTAATTCCTTGTCTTCCACATTGACCTAAAGATACTTAAGGGAATCACGTTTTCCAAATATTTTTGACACTTTTTCCTATAAAAGCCATATATTCCACTTATGAGAAAAAGCCCCAACCGTGGAATAGTTCACCCAGACACCAAAAGAAAAAGTGTTACCAAAACTCGCCTGACACAACGAAGGAGAAGGTGGTCTCGTCTCCCTCGCTTCCTGACAAAGACAACAAGTGCAGGAAGTTTTATTGGGGGTGGGGACATGTGAGTCAGAGGTTTAAGTCTTTAACAGGATAAATTTACTCTCTACCGATAAAAGATGAATTTGATTTTATCAGATGAAAATTCTTACTTTAATAAGAAGGGGATGTATCATTGTAATAAGTAATGCTTATTAGGTAGATACCACCTACCTATCAACAAGTCTTAATAGGGAGAATCCTCCTTCAAAGGCTCCACAAAATTCCTAGTCAGAAGAATCAACAACCTCCCCAAGCTCCAATCAGGATCTGACGTAATATGAATTGATGGTTTCCTACAATCTCTCACGTGCATGCTACACCCATACCCGCACATGTGGAGAGTTAGAGTCCAGCCATGGACTTTCAAATCGACAAATGAGGATCAACATCTAAATTTAAAGCAAGAGGCTGAATCATGACGCCCTACTCAAACCACAAGCTCTAAGCACTCATATTAAACGACTAACTCTCCAAAAGCTTAAGTCATAGGATTTGGATTTAAGAAAATATCACGTCGCTTCACTAGTGAGGCTTTACGCTTTATCATCCCTGGGGCCGAGGATGTACTACTAATGATGCTAAGCACGTAAGGGAGAAGTGGAATCAAGTATCACATACTCCTTCACTATCCCAAACTAAGAATTTTTAAAATAAGTGCACTTTTTCTCTTTAAAGGGCCTGACAATGTATTTTTCAAAGAAGAGGAGACTATGAACTCCGGCATGGCTTCTTTTATAAAAGAGGAAAAAACCTGTGGGTCGCACCTGTGCCTTTTGAATATCACGAGGGAAAAGAGAGGTCATTTGAAGATATCGTGAAGAGAAAATAACTCTATGATTTTCATTCATTTGCCAGCTAAGGAAACATATATATTTAAGAATACTTAAAAAGAAATGAAACAAAGTTAGAGTTTATCAGAGACTAAAGAGAAACAAAGACAAAAGATTCTCTTAAATTGACAGTGAAAATTAACCCGAATTAACTCCCCTCAAGTCGGAGACATAGTCAAAAAACAAGCTTGTCACATATACTTTATCCTGTGGACCTCCGGAGAGAGGCTTAGTGAAGATATTTGCTAGTTGGTCGTTGGGGATTGATAAAATGGCAGACTGCGCATCCCGATTTAATCTTCTCTTTCTTTAGCGACAATCCACTTCGTCATCTCGTGCAGAAAATCGTTGTATGAAATATGCAAGACGACTTGATTATCACATATAAGCTTCATCTGTTCATCCTTTCCAAACCTTAGCTCTTGGAGGAGATGCTTTAGCCATATAAGCTCACATGTTGCTAAGGCCAAAACTCGATACTCTGCCAGCACTATATCCTACATACATCTGCTTTCTACCTGCGATATTGCTTTACCTCCAAATAACACACACATCTTGATGTAGAACGCCTATCCGTGGACGAGCCGCCCAGCTTGCATAACTCCGTAGCCAACAACTGGCACTTCGCTCATACAAACACCTTGACCTGTTGTCTCATTAACATAATCGAGAATACGTAAGGTGCGATTTCGTTGGCTATCAGCGCGATTGTAAGAATCACACTACGCTGGTAAAGAAGAATGTTAAACAGGATATGGAGATAGTTCAGCTTATCAACATGTCGTTGATATCTCCTCGATCTCATGTAGGCTCTCCCCGACCGGGTACAAGCTCGACTTCAGAATCGAAACATGGCTTTACAATCACCGCGACAACCATCGTACGCAGTCATTCTCAGTGTCAAAGGAACACCAGATCAAGGGGCGTTGTATGAGAACAAAGGTCATACCTAGATTGTTGGCTACAGTGATGACTATAACGCGACTGGAGTGAAACACGGTCGTTGGAATTGACCACACGGCGAAACCCTAACCCTAATATTCTCAAACTATATGGCTTTGATATCATGTGAAGAGAAAAATAACTCTTTGATTTTTATTAATTTAGAAAGTGAGGCATACATATTTATACTCTAAAGTGTTAGTGAAAAAGGAACAAAAAGCTAGAAATTAATTAGGAGACTTAAGAGAAAAGGAAAGAAGGAAAAGAGTCTTAAATGGATTAGGAAACTAATCCTTAACAATATTGAATAGTGTACTCAAACAATCAAGTTTCCTTTGTGTAACATTTTGGATTGAGTTAAGCTAACACATTCTGCCTGCCAAGCAGCCAATTGAATGGGTGAAAGAGGAGGTGTTAGATTTCTTTAGGGAGTTTTATGAGAACGGAAGATTTGTGAGAAGCTTGAGTGCTATTTTTCCAAAGAAGGGAGGGAAGGGGGTGGGGGAAAGGGTCAGTAGACTTGAAGGATTTTGGACTACCCAACTGATTACTAGTCTCGTACTTGTGCCATTGGTCAAAGTGCTAACTGGTGTTTGAAGAAGATGGTGCTCTAGCAGGTATTTTGCTCTCTAAATGCGTTGTCAAGGGAAGGTTTAAATTTTTAGTTGCTCTTCGACGCCGATAAGGCTAATGATTCCTCTTGAAGTGTAAAATTAATGGGTTATTATGCAACAGTGAGAGAGATATGACCAAGGAATCGAATTTCTTTGGGCTTGTGCTTTAATCCAAAGTGGGTTATGGGAGAAACACTGGTGGACTAATCGTGCATAACAAATGTTAGTTACTCTGCAATCAATAATGGTTCTCCATTGGGTTTCTTTCGTAGTTCTAGGTGGTTGAGATAGGGAGATCCTCGCCTCCCTTATTTATTTGTTATTATGATGGAAACACTTTCTTGCCTAATTAATAAAGCTAGAGGGGGTAGATTTTTGTTGGGTTGGAGGGTGAGGTAGAGCTGGAGAGGGAGTAGAAATCTCTCATCTCCATGACACCTTAGTGTTTTGTGAGCTACATGAGGATCGATTGACTCATTAATGCTGGCTTTTGATTTGGTTTGAAGCTCCCTATGGTTTGAAGATAAATATGGAGAAAAGTGAAATTATCCTAATAGATAGTGTGGAGAGTATTTGTAGGTTACCTTAAGAGTTTGGTTGTAGAGTTTGTATTCTCCCTCATTTGGGGCTCCCATTAGGCGCTCCTTTACATTGTGACATTTTAAAGGCTGTTTGACATCTCCTATAATCCTTATTATGGTTTCGGGCTTTTCCTTCATTTTAAAAGAATGGCTTACATGCTAATTTTTGTGGGACAAAAAGATGAAGTATGGCAAACCATTATGTATTTTAGATTTATTTGGTAGGAAAGGAATAGTAGAGCTTTGATAGCAAGGACAATTATGTCTTATCGGATTAAGTTCATTTGTACTTCAGACATGAGAGAAGAAAGAAGTTCTTTTCTTTATCGACTAATGAGCTTAATTACATAAGATGTAGACACCTATATATATACACAAAACAAATTAACAAAAAGCTTAAATAAAAATAAGTTAATAGAAGCTAAGTGAGGATAACGTGATAAAAAGCTAGAGATAAACCAAAGAATATCTAGGAAATATTCTTTTCGATTCTCAACACTCAAGCTAAAGATGCAGCTGGCGTGACCAAGCTTGTTGCATATGTGGCCCAATCAGGCGCTCTGTAGAGGTCCGCGAGAGGTCCTTCAAGAGGGTCTCAGAGGGTCATTTGAGAGGTCTCGACGAGAAGGTTCGCTGAGAAGGTCCGCTGAAGATCCATTGAGTAAGATCCCACTGTGGCATCCACAGGCGCTTCGCAGGCGTTTGTCAAAGAAGACTGCCGGGATCAATTTCAAACATCAGTTGTGGACGAGCCTGGGCGAGATTTTACAGCTGGGCTGACGCCAGGTGCATTACGAGAGAGAAACTCGCAGCGTGTTGCCTCAGGCTACCTTATGCCGAAGAGATTTTTCTCCCAGTGGGTAGACTGACAGAGGCACCCAAAGGAGGGGTTGCTGCCTGAATAGTGGGTGCTTCTGGGGTGTCATTTAAAATTTTTTCCTAAGTAGCCGAGGTGATCTCGATGACGGTGAGGATTCAAAGATGAAGGTGGGTTGGTCGGAGTGCGATTCGGCCCCTAGATGGGTTGTCGGATTTGGAACCGTGGTAAAACCCTAACCTGAGCCTTCCATAGCTTTGATACCATGTGAAATGAGAGAAGTAAATAAAACTTTTCTTTATTGAATGATTGAGTAAATTACATAGTATGAAGACACCTATATATATACAAAATACTAACAAATAAAAACAAATAAAGGTAAAGGTAAAGGAGGATATTGTACAAAAAATGTAGGAGATAAACCAAAGAATATCTAGGGAATATTCTTTGATTCTCAACAATATCAAGCATGGCCATTGCTTTTATGTTTCAAGGCTCTCTTGTGTCAGGACAGATTGGCTAGGGTTAGTATGAGGGTGTTAGCTTTGAGCAGCCGCAGCCCGCTACACCTTTTGTTAGCGTTGGTTTTTAACATATTTTTCCTTACTCAATAAAAAGATGACAACTCCTTTACTCATAAAAAAGATGACAACCTCGACCATGATAGCTAGATCAGGTTGGAATTCAATGTGGGTGAGGATCGCTGCAGACCCTCTTGTTTCTTTGGTTTGCTACACTCTTCACGAGGCATCTTTAGTGCATTTCCACTATTTGCCTTAAAAAAAAGTAAGGTGGGGTGTTGTTTTTAATTTATTCTTCCTTCTTGCTAATTTAATGGTGCTTTTTGCATACATAGTGTGCATTTGGGTATTTTCAAGCGCTTCTAATTCATTTTATATTTTCCTATAACAAATAAAAATAAAAATAAACTAAACCAAAAAAAAGTATGGATGTTCCTATCTTTCGCCTTGGAAGTCTAAAGGGACATAGTATGAAATGTGTTATTGGATGTCTCTTGTATTTTGGTCTTCAAGAGCCCTAGAAAGTAATTGAATAGTGTTACTTCTATTATTCTTTTCAGATCATTTTTATGCACTAAGGTTTAAAGTGCCTTCTAAGTGCATTTGATGACATGAATTTTATACTCACTTCAAGATTAACAAAGTTGGCAACTTGATTTCAAGAACTTGGGACAAAACAATATAAGTAAATTTTAAAATTTTGAAGTTTTTTTGCCTATCAAAAATTATTATTTTTTTTTTTTTTTTTTTGTAGTTTTTTCATTCAATATCTTACTTATAAAAAAATTATTTTTTTCATTCAATATCTAAATTTTGTAGATTAACATAAGCTTATTATTTAATAACTTTAGGTCCAATCAACTTTAATTCCTTTATTTTTCTTTATGTAATAAAATTGAAATTTATAAATAAATTCATATTTCTATTTATGTTGGAATTGAGTTTTTAAACAAAATTTTATTTGTTTTAGTTATTTTTATAATAGGTTGTTTGTTATATCACACTCATTGTGTAAAAAAAATGTCACCATAATTTTATATGGTAGTGATTACTGTTACAAGAGAGGGAAGAAAAAGGTAGATGATATGTCATTTGAATCTTTGACACTTCTTCTGTAAATTTACTCTTTAAAAAATTTTTCTATTTTTAAACAGATTCAAGGCCATAGCACAAACATTTTCCTTTATAATAATATTGCAATCCTAAATAAATTTTACTTAATTTATTAATAAATATTAACTTTTTTGTTAGATTGCATGATGTATATGGTGTCTAAATCTTACAAGCTTAGGCTTAAAGAAAATTAGTTTTCTAATACGGTATCAAGCCTTGCTCGTGGGAGGTCATGTTTTGGAACTCATCATAAGTTTATTTTCTCACTATAGTGAGAGCCATGAGGTCGTTTACAGTTTTTTTATCTATGGGCTAGTGTCATAAGTGTATTTCTCTCTCCATGTGCACATATGAGGCTATGTAAAGGAGGGTAAGCAGAGTATTGCATGTTATACATTAAAAGACTAATGAAAAACTTGAAAACACACTATATTTTCTTAAATGATTTGACACGGAAAAGAATAACAATGATGATGAAAATGTTAGGTAATAGTCCCAAACACTGTATATATATAAAACTTTAACTTTTATCAAGAATTGTAAATTTATATTCATTATCTTTTCTTATTATATATCACCATAGTTTTAAAAAGGCTTGCCTAGGTTCAAGTCATAACCACTCCCTAGCCATGCCTTGCCTTCCCAGACGCTTCCTAAACACATTTTCTTATTATATATTCAACTTATAGTTTTAAAAAAGGCTTGCTCTAGGCTCTGGGCGTAACTTAATTCTTAGCTATAGCGCCGCCTTCCTGTACATGCGCCCCATCAAGAGGTGCGTGGCTTTCCAAATACATTTATTCTCAAAATTTCAATTATATACCTAAATTTATCACTCATTTTTTATCAAATTTATATAATTTCACCATTTCTTCTGAAATTTTCTTTTTAAATATTAGAATATTTAATTTTTATGAAGGAATCATACTTTGAATCATATTTTATAAAATTGATGTGTTTCAAGGTCATGCTTCACTTCACAAAAGCCCACGCCTTAGTCAGGCCTCATGTGGTCAAGGCTCCCAAGAGGTCACACTTGAGTGCGCCTCTGCGCTTTAAAACTATGATAGTTCACTAAAAAGTATATTTAGTTGTCGTAAAGTTTGAACAAAAACATATAAAAAAATAAAATGAACAAATGCTATTAGAACCTCAGAAGTTGGTTATCTACTAAAATATGGGAGAGATAAATTAAATTGGTAATAAGTGCACATTTGCGAATCTCACATTTATTCGAGAAAATATAAAATAAAAACATTTCAAAAAATTTCATAATACTTACACACACATGGAAAATGAGACACAAATAAAAATAGAGGAGAATCCTTTTCCTTAAATATTTCTTTGTTTTTCCTAGCATTTTTTTGTGAACCTATTCTAAATAGTTTTCTTTTAAAAGATAAAAAGATGGTTATGATGATATAATAAAACATTCCAAAAAGTGCTCCTTATAATTTTAGTTGATTTGAAAGGAAAGAAATAGAATAAGTTTCAAATGTGGGGATTTTCTATTCAAAGATCAAGATTTGTTAATCTTTTGTTTGTAATTTTTGGTCTCACCAAGGGCTTTATCGATGTAGGATCTATTTTCTTTACAGATCAACTTTTATTTAGGTAATAAAATTGAGGGTGGCAAATGCTTTACTTTTTCTTTTTTTTGAGCCTTAGGCTTCACCCCATACCCTATGCTTCTTGCATACAAGCCTTCTGGCTTTTTAATATTCTTTTAATAGTTAATACAATTGTTCCTATAAATTTTTTTTTTTTTTAATACAATTGCCTTTTCCTTGTAAAAAAAATACATTTCACCTTTTAAAAAAAATTATTTTGAACACAACAGATATTTTAAAAAACAGTTAATAAATTATGTCTGAATCATATATCTACATGTAACCTCGCTCTATCTAATAAAAAATAAAAAAAAACTACATTTGACTCATTTTATTTGTAATGAAATTATAAAGAACTAGAATAAATAAAAACATATTAATAAAATTGGCTCCATTTATAAAAATTATAGTTGAATCTGGTTTTTTTCAATTAAGATTAAACTTTTAAAATAAAGTCTTATTATATAAATAAATTTAGGTTATTAATACAAAAGTATGTCTTTAATTTCGTCTTGTAATTAAGATTTTGAAGTTAAGACAGATTGAATGAGACTTGATACCAATTCTTTTCAAGGATAGATAACTATCTTAGAAAACAAAAGTATTTATAACTACTTTTGGAAATAAAATAATACAGAAATATTATGATAAACCCCCACTTCAATTCACTCCATACCCGACGCAAACACTAATGGCTCATGTTGATGCAAACACTCGAGAGATTATTCCCTTTGTATGCACATTATTTGTAAGGGGTAGTGTGAGGGAGGGCAGAAGTTAAGGGGAGAGAAGACACGTGGGAGAGTGGAGCCTCTCAAAATGCTCCTCATATTTTTCATTTATGTTATCAACTATCATGAACAATTAATCTACTGGAGCCTTATCCATTGGTATTAGAGCCGTTCGATTTTTTTTAGGGCTGATGGCAACAAAGAAAATGGAAGGAAGAATAGATTGTTGGAATCTTTGGAGAAATGGCGAAATGCTTGACAAGCTATCTCTATTGGAAAGGATGGAATAAATGATGCAGAAATGAGAGCTATCAGAAAAAGAGACGACCCTAGAAGAGAGGAAGAGTAAAACCACAAACCTAAGGGGACCCAATTTTCACTTGGTAACAGCCTCACAAGAAGAAAGCTCGATATGAGAGAAACACCAGCAACAAGCAGCATGACTGTAACTCCATTCTAGCTACCCTTCTGCGCTTCATCACAATCGACGACATGGGGACGTGAGGAAGAGTCGAGCTTTAATCAGTGCGGTGGAGATTCCGCCTTTCATATTTGAATCCTGTAAAAGGCTGATCTTCGTGGTGGAGTGATTTTTCACCGCATAGAATGCTCAAGGAAAGGTAATTGTTGCAACTATCGCAAGATGGATGGGAGGCTTGGGCATGGTTTCGCGAAGAAGGTCGCTTCGGCCATTCAAGTCAGAGAGCTCAAAACACGATCACCGGATCACGCTGCTGCTTAAGAAGGAACCCGATGCGAACAATTCTGCTTTCTCAAACAAGAAGGCTCGCTAGAATACTCAGCCTTCGAACTCCTAGTAGCACATTGATACACAAAGTCAAGATGTGCAAGTGTGAGTTACATTTTGTCAATGGCTTAAACTAGAGATCGTGTGGCAGAGGCTCGATGTCGAAACCCGAGGCATAAGTGAGGTGGATGTTTACGCAATGTGGCGAGAGGAATGCCCGTAAATGAGCAACAGCGGAGGCCTGTGGGTAACCCGACCATCCAACCTAAGCCTGAACCATCAATTTCACTGTGGGCCAAACCCATCAACAAGCCCTTTCATTAACCCGTAGCTCGACTAAAATTTTCTGGTTCGGGCCACTCAACCTACCAATTAAACCCACAAAACTGGGCCTCCCATCTCGCTTCCAAGCCACACACAACACTCGTCGTTAGCTCAATCCCACAACCCCCTTCCTCGCCAAATCGACTATTAAGGCATAAGGCTTCTTTCCTAAGGTGGAACTCACCGGCGCAGAAAGTCAAGGAGAAGATCGTGCGCCTTGAGCTACAGAGTACAGCTGCCCTACCACCGATGCAAAAGACAAAACTCCAAGTATTAGTAGTTCACGAACCCCACGACAGATATGGATCGACGAGCCTCCGAACCCGCAAGAATGAGAGAATGGAAGAGTACGACCATACCTAAACTTTTGTGGCCTACTATTCGCTCCCAAAATCATGCGAAGCGCGAGCGAAAATCGCCAACAAGAGGTGAATAACATTGATTGATTATGGTGTTACTCATAATTTTATCTCTAACAAGGTGATTCAAATCTGTTTCTTAGAAGTTACTTCAAAGTACAAGGCATCATGGGCTTATGGCTTTGAGTTAAATTCAAAGGAAGGTATTTTATATGGCGGATCGCTCCACCTCTTGGCCAAAAAGATAGAGATCAGAAGTTTTTTGTCTCTCGACGAGTAGTGTAGATGTCATTTCGGGGTATGAAATGGCTTGAGTTGTTGGGAGAACAGCATGAACCGAAATTGCTAACTACGAGGTTTAGCCATGAAGAACTGTGGATACTGCCAAGGTGACCATTCCCCGCCGCCCCGCCCCATTGGCAATGGAAAGCCTTAAGGACAAGGGGAAGGTATTTTCGTCGAGCTCCGTCACTAAGATGGAGAGGTAAATAATCCTGCTACCCCCTTCCCTCGTTTCACTTCAATAGATACTGCACTCACCTGACTCAAAGTGTTTCAAATCCCACTCCTGGCCATCGCTTCACAATCGTGCGGTCATGCCATCACATCGCGTACCGGGTACTCCCCATCATCAAATGATTTATCATCACCCTCGTTATTCGCAAAATGGAAACCGAATGATTAGTGAAGGAATGTCGCGCAGTATCATCCAACCCAAGATAGTCCATTTTCGTTCGTGCTTTTGGTTAAAGAAAGACGGGGTCGAGATTTAATGTCAATTATAGCGTTAAAGGCGCACCAGGTGCGCTTACATGGTGCGCATGCGCGCGTGGGTCGGCGCCGCCAGCCGGTGACTCCTCTTCTATTAAGGCGCAAGAGGGGCGCGGCTGGCTCACTGAGGCGGCTCACCCCAGCGCGCCTATCCCACTTCTCTAGCCATTTCCTGCAAGCCTGCCTTCTGGTCATTTTAGCCGTCTTCTCGCCTTCCTCCCTCCTCTTTCTTCCTTCCTTTCTTCTTCCTTTCTTCTTCCTTTCTTCTTTTCCTTTGTCGACGGCGTCAAGGGATGCAACAAACACAACCCTAATTTTCTTAAAATGAGAGAGACCAAATGACATCATGGCAGATTTAAGTTTACTTACAAAACGATGCCGTTTGTTCGAGATGCACTACTCCATTTTAATTATTCTTGAATTAAAAAAAATATGATGAGCAAATCACACTGCTTTTGGCCCCGTAATGGCCAAAACAATCACGCATTTTGTTCTTAGGATTGCATTCATAACTCCAAGCTCTCCAAATCCCCATTTTGCCTCTCGTTTCCAATCTAAAATAGACCCTAGCCCTCCTAACCTCAATATCAACCACATAGAAGAGAAGAAAAACCAGAAAAACAATAACAATAGCCAACAAATTGTTGTAAAAATTATCTAAAACTAGGAAGCTCTTTAACCTTCAAAAATTTATATGTTTATGTTTCATTTGATTGAAATTGTAGATTATTTTTGATAATAAATTTTGTTATATTTATATATATTTGAGAAAATATATATAAAATATAGGGTGTGCCATAGATAAAAAAGCTCGAGCCTAAGGCGCGCCTTGCGCCTCAAGGCTCCAATAGGGTTTTAACCGAGCCGATCTACTTGCGAGCTGCTCCTGCTGCTCACCGAAGTTTGCTCAAACGTTTATTAAGTTAAACGAATGAAATTTCGAACATCATTTTTGAGGCCAGGTGCAACGAATGAGCTCCAAACACCTCAACCTCGCCGTTAGCTCGTAAATTGGCGTTCTTGAATAGGCTCGTGATGCTCCGCAATCCGCCGCGCGGTCGCGCCAATCGCTCGCTAACTGCGCCGCAATGCTTCTGAATCGCCCGTTAATCGCGCCGAATGTGCTCGTGGATCAATGTGGAACAAGTTCTCAATACGAGAAGACTTGATGCACAAATTAAATTTTTCCTACAGTCTAAATACGATGAACATATTTTAACTCTAACTTCAATCAAGCACTGAACTTTACTGCCTTTATCTTTAATTTAATTAAGGCTGTCATTTTAGATGAACATTTTCTTAAATATGGTCAGAAAACTAAGCCGAGCTCACCGCGAGCCGCCGGCGTCGACTCGCAGAAGCTCAAGCCAAACTCGCTATTGCAACGAAATGAGCCCGAACATCATTTTTGATGTCGGTTAACGAAATTAATCCAAGACCTCAACTGGCCACAATTAGAACAAGCCTCGTGAATAAATGAGCCTACTTTAAACCGAGCCGAGCCGAGCCTCGCTCTAATACTACCGAATCTCGCCCGCCACACCCTAGGCTCCAAGAGGCCTTGCCAAGGGGCTTTCACAACTATGGTGTTGACTATCGAGTCCTCAACAAGGCCAAGGTCCCAGACAAGTTCCTAATTCCGTTGATAGATGAGTTGCTGGATGAATTACACTTGGCCTCCATCTTCTTTGAGCTTGATCTTCGCTCTGGCTATCACCAAATCAGTGTGCAGTCGATTGACATCCCAAATACAACTTTCAAAACGCATGAAGGCCACCATGAATTCTTGGTCATGCCGTTTGGGCTGACCAACGCCCCAACTACATTCCAATCGCCGATGAATGAGGTGTTTAGACTAATGTGCCTCGGGATATGGATGGTGGGTAATGCTATTGCAAATGAGCTAATTAACGCCTTTCTTCAGCCAAACGTTAATCAAGCACGCTGTAAATTTAAATTAGTATATGATCCAGAACCATACGCGGGTCCTGTGCTTATCCGTGAATTGCTGGCGCCACCGGCTTCAAGGGCCAGTGCGCATGCACTAATGCAATCTCAACACTTTTCTACTTCAACGAATGGTCAGCCCTGATTATCAGCAATGATTATGCTAGCTGTTGGGGTATGATTTTGGTATAGAATATAAACCAGTCTTCACTAACAAAGCGGTTGATGCCTTGTCCCGAGTACCTGCTCAATCCACACTTTCATCCCTCTATGTTTTGCGTGTTTTGCAATTGGCTGAACTGGGTAAGGAGTTAGCTAATGAACCTGTTCTCTCACAACTCCGATAGAATCTGTCACAAGGGTAGCTCACTAAACCAGGGTATTCTCTTATCCAAGACCAATTGTACTACAACAACAGGTTAGTGCTGCCACCTACTTCAAAATTTATTCTATTAATACTGCATGAGTGCCTTGACACCCCTATGGTGGGACATTTTGGAGTTCTGAAAACTCCAAAAATAGCTTTTGCATCCATTTATTGGCCTGGAATGAAGTACCAAATTCAGTCCTATGTGGCCACCTGCCTGGTATATCAAACAAATAATACACCACCTTATCACCAAGCGCCACTTCCAGCCCCTACTTATACCACAACAGCTTTGGGAAGATCTTTCTTGACTTCATTGAAGGGTTAACAAATCAGAGGGACTGGGGGACACCTCATTTTAGTAGTGAGGAGGACTTCTAGCAATACAATACTATTTTATCTCTCAAACACCCTTTTACAACAGTAATTGTGGTGGCAGTTTTTGTACAAGCCGTGGCATGCCTCCATGGGGTTTCCCACTCCATTGTATCATACCGTGATAAGCTCTTCCTCAGTCATTTCCATTTTTTGCCTTCAAGGGACAACCCCTTAAGTTCAGCACAACCTACCATCCTCTGTCCGATGGCCAAATCGAGGTACTAAATAGATGTCTTGAAACCGACTTGCACTGCTTTGCCACTCACAAATCTAAATCTTGGCCTCGCTTTCTTCTTTGGGCTGAACATTGGTATAACACATCATTTCACATAACAGCCTGAACCACTCCTTTTCGGATTGTCTATGGTCAGGTTCTGCAACCTCTCCTTAGCTATGAGGCAGGGTTTTCTGGTTTTCTGGAAGTGTGAAGACCCATGCAAATAAAAAGCTGCCAGGATGTCTCCTTGAAGTGGATGACATGGTCCTTTAAAACTCAGACTCCTTACCACCATCACTCTCTAGCTCATAGACCAATGAGAAACTCTCTCCGTTTTATGGGTCTTTCAAGATCTTAACCAAAGTTGGGCCACTGCAGGCTCAACTTCCGTTGATGCCAAAATCCATCCTGCATTTCATGTTTCCTAACTTAAACGCGCCCAAGGTTCATTTCTTCCTTGCCTCTTCTGCCCCCACAGCTTGATGATTCTTTGAATGAAGTGCAGCCTGAGACTGGCCTGGGGCACGAATTTTGAAGTTCCTTGCTTTCTGTGCATTTGCCAGAGGTATTAATCAAATGAAAGGCCTTCAGACCATGAAGCATCCAACTTTACATGACCCCAACAGAAAGAGCAATTCTCGCCTTTCATTTCCTTGAGGTGATAAGGTGTCTTTTGCACCCCATGACATAAACCCCAATTGAATTTACCCATGCCCGAAGAAATATCTCTATGCCTAAATGGAAAACACATGAGAGATTATTCCCTTGTATGCAACATTATTTGTAAGGGGTAGTGGGTCGAGGGGAGGGCAAAAAAGTTAGTGGAGAGTAATATTATTGTATGAGGGTGAGCCTTTAGCGCTCCTGTTTTCTATTTCTGTTATCAAACATTGCTTTCAAACCCTAATCTGCTTGAGCCTTATCATATTCAATATATCTTTGTAGAATAAAAAAAGTGAGTAACTATAATATGCGACTGTAACATTGAATAAAGATCTAAACACTCGAAAAGTATAGTTTTATTACATGAAGTACTGTGTAAGATGCTTAAATTTTCAGCCATGTGGCCAAAGATAAGATCTATTTTTGTAAAAGAAAGAATTATCTGCAGACTGTTGTTTCTAGTATCAAAGAGTCCAATTTAATTTAACATTTACATCTAAGATAATGTGGATGGTACGCTTCCTATTAATTCAGCTCACAGTTCATTAGTTAATTTTAAATTTTATCAAACACCCACCTAATCAACTGGTGGTGCTTATATAAGGTCAATAGGGAGGTGCTAATCACACCAGCATGCATTGCTTCTTGGATGGTGTCCTGCAAGTTTGGATTTTTAATTTTCTGTTTATGAGGAAACCATCTGGAAATATACTCCCATGTTTTGCTTTTTTGCATGCCACCTTCTTCTGTTCAGGAGTCCCTGATGGCCAGGCTTCTCCTGTTCATGAAAAAGGATGGAACACCACACTTCCCAGATAACCTAGGCATGTTTGGAAGGATCTGAAGTGAAGATTCTCCTGTTCTTTGGATTTGGTGCCTTATTTATCTTCTCTCTTATTCCCTCGTTGGTGAATGTTGTTTAATCCATGTGTATTAAGGTTTGTCCCTTTTCTGATGTTAAATACATAATTTTTCATTTAAGAAATGGAAAAAATTAATTTCAGACTGAAGTTTAAAATTCAGGCTTTGCTTGAGGTATGATGGTTGTGTTGTATGCCTTGGTGATTATTAGGACTGCTTTAGGGCTATTGTTCTCATGCCATTCTTTTCACACAAATGCAAAGTTCACGATTTCAGTTTTTAAGGTTTTATAGATGGATTCCTAGGTTGTCTAATTAGGAATCTGAGTCTTTATATTGGGGTGGGAGTGCCTTGAGGGTTTATGGTGTAGGACAACCCTAGAATGGTTGTGCAAATCAAATAACCAGACTGAGGTTTCTGTCTTGCTCAGGGTTTAAGAAGAGGAATGGGGATTAGAAATTTATGGCAGCAGAGACAAGTGAAACAAAATTTAGAGAGAAAGATGAAAAAACTTTAGAATCTTGTTGGGGCCTTGTAGGATTCTCACTCGAAAACACTGATCATATTTAGAAATGCAGGGTATGCAAAAAAAAAAAAAAATGTTATTAGATCAAGAGCTTCAAACCCTCCTTTATCTGTATTTGGAGTGTGTTAGAGCATGGGTTTAGATGGACTGTAATTGTCTGTAGGAATTGTTGATTAGTTGGGCAATATAAGGGCAGGAAGTGTTCCTTTCAGCACTGTCTTTTCGTTAGCACCTTTCTACGTTCCTGTTTACTTTAATGTGCTCTTTGCTGGGTTGCTATTAATATATTTCTTTGCATGACTCTTTGCCTGGGGGGTGGGGGAGGGTGAGGAAGAATGTCTGAAATCTGAAGAATGATTAACTTTTACTTGTATTGAGAAAGGCACCTGATATGTTTACTAATTATTTTTCTTTTTGTTTGTTTGAAGCCAAACCAACCTTACCTACAAATTTTGAAGAGGATACATGGGCAAAGCTTAAATCAACTATTAGTGCTATGATCGCGCTGATCCTTGACTTGAAGCTCTATCAGGTTCATTATATATATATATATATATATATATATATATATACTCTATATATACATATTTGTTATTTTCTTTATTAATACTTATGGGTGTGATGATTCTAAGCCCAGCAGTTAGGCTGTTAATGATCTTTACCTGCACAAGATGGGGAGGAAATCTCTATCAATTGAAAGAATTGAATCACATATATGTGCAGCATTACAATCTGACTAAGTCAGAACACAGTGATTTCCTATCACTTGTTGAGAGATTTGTGGGACACTTTGCGATCAGATGTTGATGATTGATGGGTATAGCCTTGTATCTTGATAGAACATATAATAAAACAGACTCAAATGTCGATTCGCTCTGGGACCAACTAGAGTTTACGCTTTTCATAAACATCTTTCTTTATCTCACAGTTGACACAAACTGTGACTGATCTCATGAGAATGATTGAGAAGGAAAGGTAATTCGAAGCTCTCAAATTTCTGCTATTTATACTACTTTTTTTCATCAGAGTATATGCAATTTTAGCATGCTATATTACTTAAGTTGACACCAAGCTTCAACTTAAACCATTCCAATTTTTAACTTTTTACCTTGGTTTCATCCTGAATGCCCTCAACAGTAACAACAATGATAATAAAAGGTTTCTTTTCTTGTTTAACACTCATTTCATTTACCCAGAGGAGCAGGAACAAAGATGTTATGTCAAATTACAGAACCCTAGTTGTGGGGTGCAAACTGGATCTGGCTAGATGTTTGAGCAGCTGGTTGGAGTCCCAGGTTGTACCATGAAAAAAAAGATCATTTTTGGAATAGAAGTAATTTCTCACAATTCAAATTTGAGTTGATAATCTTTTTAGATCACATTGAACCAGTGAAATATTTTTTGGGATTTCATGTAGAAGCTGAAAAGTCTGTCAAATCATTCCCGAATTACTGAAAAGTCTCTGTGAAACCAATTCAGTGATATTCGTTTTACCTTCAAAATTTTTATTTAGAGCTTATTGCATATGATGTAAGTATTTTGCCTTTTAAAAAGTGATTCAATATTTTTATATATATTTTATTTAATAGAATCTATTATGTAATGCATGTGGATTACTAACTAAAATTAGGAAAATACTTTTATTGCAAGGAATATATATCTTCTTAGAAGTTGGTTTCAAATAGCATTCTGCTTGGATTGCTTTAGGCTTGATTTTCTACATTATTGGATGTATTTATGTATCATGATGAAAAAATATTATAAGTTGATTGATAAGGTGTGGGATTGTGTCATTATTCTGTTGTTGGCTCTTCCTTAGAGATCTCTTTGATTATCATCATATGAACTGATCTTCATCTACTTTTTAAGGATGTTTGGATGATCCATTGCTCTTGACATGCTTCTTTGTTAAATATTCTATTTATTTAACATTTTTTAATGTAGAGCATTCTATTTTTGGTCTTCAGATTAGGTGAAGCAGTAGATAGGACTCTCCTTAACCATCTTTTGAAGATGTTTACTGCTCTAGAAATTTATTTGGAAAGTTTTGAGAAGCCATTCCTCGAGTGTACCTCTGAATTTTATGCTGCTGAAGGCATGAAATACATGCAGCAATCAAAGATATTCGATTATTTGAAACATGTGGAGTTGTTTCTCTTCTGCTTTAAGTGATATTATCCTGTTCTTTCTCACCTTTTATTTTGTTAGCTCATTGGTTGTTCAAATCACATTTATTTTCTAGCTGGCAAGATATATCTACAGCATTTATCATGAGCACTATAATTGTGACACCTCTAGAAGATGAGGGTGTACATTCTTTCAGATAAGGTTGCATGAAAGAACATGAAAGATGCTTACTCTATCTGGATGCAAGCACAAGAAAGCTCGTAGCTACCTGAAAGACAACTACTTGACGACCACATCTGCAATTCTAGATGAGGTTATAGTGCCGCGTGATTGTCCTTTCTTCATTTATTGCTCTCTATCTGCCAGGTTGTGTTTTAAGCTTCATATATATGTTCCTCTTCTGATGCATCAGGGGTTCCATGATGCTGATGGATGGAAATCAATTGAGGACCTCAGAGGATGTATTTACTGTTTTCAAGGGTTGGCGCGCCAAGATCACTCGACAAGCCCTTAGCTCTTACATCCGAAGAACTGGGCAAGGAATTGTTATGGATGAGGAAAAAGATAAAGATATGGTTTCCTGCCTGCTGGAGTTTAAGGCCTCTCTTGATACGATATGGGAAGAAAGCTTTTCAAGGAATGAAGCATTTTGCAACACCATAAAAGATGCATTTGAACATCTCATTAATCTCCGTCAGGTTAGCATAATCTTTGCAGTTTCTCTTCCCTGCTGAATTGCGAAGTTTATTTATAATGACTGTATGGAGAAACCTATTCTTGAAGTAACATGATGAGAGGGGTTGAAAGGTGGAAATCTACATTAGAGGAAAGAATAAGTTTAGAATGTTAAAGAAAAGAAAGAACAAAGAGTTATGAAAAATCTAAATCTAACTGAGAGCTTTATCAATTTGTGTCCCATGAAGAGAACGGAAAGAAGGGAAGTAATCCATGTTCTCAGGAAGCATACATGTTGCCATTTGGCTTGATGTCATGCATAGTATTAAACCACAAAGATGTTCATTTATGGATTGTGCTTCAAAACAGAGACATATCTCTTTTCCGTTGGAAATTAGTTCTTAAGGGTTCAGCTGGCGAGTCCAAGAATTTACACTAGTGTATCTCTCAGGATCAGGAGTCCTGTGGGGACTTGGTAACAGTTGATACCTTAAGCTCCTATTTGTATCAATGACCAGAAGTGAGCTAGTTTTGAGTTACATATCATACACTTCAAATGGTTATGGAAATATTGTTTTGTGGGTTATAAATGACATGGGATACTACTACATGGGAAAGGCCCATGCTATATAGTAAAGAGCACAGCCTGTATTTCCCTTGTTCCCATCAACTTTGACTGGCATCAAATAAGGAATTATAGTAATTAAGTTATACCATTTTAAATAATGGAAAGATGGCAGCCTTGCTTTTGCCTGATTGTACTTTGGTGTTTGTGCCTTGATGACAGAATCTTGCAACTCTTTTTTCCCCCTTTCTTTTTATCTCTAAGAAATAAGTAATAAAAATTTTATGAAAAGAATGCAAAAGGCTGTAACTTATCAAAATTTAAGTCATTGAAGCCTGGTTTCATAGTGATTATGTGGCATCCTTCCTTCTTCTTTTTTTCCTCTGAACAGATTGATTATGCCACACCTGATTATTGTTTTTTGATAAGTGCCACGTCTGATTATCCTAGTATCATACCTTGAATTCATGTATTTGTTGAAAGCAAACTGAAAGTTGCCTACTAAGAAGTGCTGAATGGGTTGGATTGACGATTGTCGAACCTTTTATGAAAAGGGTTAAAATCAATATAGTTTCACAGGTTTATCTTTGTCCAGTTATTACATTATCTTAGAAGCAAAATTTTAGTCATTGAGCTACATGGTTTCATGATGATTATGTGGCATCGCCTTTCTTTGTTTTTTTCTCACAGACAGCTTCATTATGCCACATCTGATTATCCTAGTATCATAGCTTGATTCATGTATTTGTTGAAAGCAAACTGATAGTTGCCAATAAAAAATGCTGAATGGGTTGGATTGACAATTGTCGAATCATTTATGAAAAGGCTTAAAATCAATATGGTTTGCTATATATTACATTATCTTAGAAGCAACATTTGACTTCTGTGCGACCTGTATTGTAATATGAACATTTATTTCTGTTAGTTTTCTTTGATTAACTTATGCTGGTTTGTATTTTGCTTGTAGTTATTAATTATTTGAAGTAGTACTACTAGTGTATGTTTTATGGCCACCATGCTGTCACTTGCATGCTGTATATGTGCTGACTTCCGCACTGAATTGATAATTTTTTCTTAACAAGAAACTTCAAATTTTCAATTGCTCACATTCGTCTTATAACCATTGAATTGGGTAACCTGCATATTGCTTCCTGCATAACGTTAGATGGTTGCATTTTTTATTCAACCCTTAGTTGCTTAGGATAATTTAAACCTGTTTATATCAGGATCTAATTCTTATGGTTTATTGAACATTACTTTCTGTAATAGCCTTAAAATGTTGGACTAAGCATGTCTTGTGCTTCTTTTGATAGAACCGACCTGCTGAGCTTATTGCAAAGTTTCTGGATGAGAAACTTCGTGCTGGGAACAAGGGCACATCTGAAGAGGAATTGGAGGGTACACTTGATAAAGTTTTGGTTTTATTCAGGTTTATCCAGGTAACTTGATATGTTCATGATGGAAACCAGGAAGTTTACTTTAGCATTGTTTTAGGAGTTCCATTTTTATATCAGTGATTGTTGTTTTTGCATTTACATATATGGTTCTGTTCTTGTATATATTGTGAGGGCGACTGCTGGGAGATATCAATATCGTCTCATGTCAGGTGGGGGTAAGGATGTGTTGAGCATTTTACAAGAAGGATTTGGCGAAAAGGTTGCTGTTGGGAAGAGTGCATCAATTGATGCTGAGAGTCAATGATCACTAAGGTGAAGAATATATTGTCAATGGATATTCTTTGTCAAAATTTTACTTCCATGTTTCCTCCAATTGCAATTTTTTCTGTATTCTGATTGAAGACCGAATGCGGAGATTTACTAACAAACTTGAAGGAATGTTTAAGGTGTGATTCTTTGTTTCTTCAGTGTTCATGAAGTTGTGATTACTGCTTTTAATCTATTTGAAAGGTCTGGTGACACACACACATCGAGTGGGACATTAACAAACTGAAATAGGAAAAGAAGTAGAGAGAGTAAGGTGACACCAAAGTTTACATGGAAAACATCCTAAGAGGTAAAAAACCATGGGCGCCTACAGGCAGTCAAACAAATCCTAAGATGAACAAGTGCAGGTTTACAAGGATTTTTTTGATACTAAGTAAACAAGTATCATAGGAAAAGAGAGCCAAATAAGGCTGCCTAAAAGCATACAGGTTGAAGGTTACCCAGCTTGAGGCTCTAATTCCTCATGAAATAACAGGTGTCCAAGTTTCCTAGCTTGAAGTCTATACAATCCCATAAAGAAATATTTTGTCGAACCTTCTTACCTCAACTCCCTCGCTCCTCATATTTAAGATTATGCTTGAAGTCCTTCCAAGATTGATCTCTACCTTCCTTTAGAAGATCCATAAAAAAGAAAATGAGTTTTGGCTTAAAATCCAGCTAATTTTGAGAGGAAGAATGTTTAATGACCTCATTTTTAATAGGAAAATCATATAGATTTTCTTGAAAGCACAAGTGAGAGAGTTTTCTTGCAAAACAAACAACCCTCTAAAAGAAAAGATCTTGAATTTTCAGAGAGGGTGGCTGCTTTTTGTGTTTCTCTCTACCTCAAAGAGGGAAACATTTTTCCATTTAAAAGTGGGCGAAATCCTTGATTCAACAGTTGGAAACGGATCACAGAAAAAGTAAGTTGGATTGATCCGTCCTTGAAGCTAGTTGATCGGAGAGTGTAAATAAAATTTCAAAGCTTCCTTTTTTGAAGAAAATCAAAATAAAACCATTGTGAAAAATGGGGTTGGTGGATTCATAAACATCTATCAACTCTTCTTTGTCCCTTAGCAAATTCCATTTCTTGAGCTTCAGTGACTAGTAGTAGTCCATAAGAGATATAGAGACTCAAGGTTGGGGCAGACGGGAACTTTTGCCCTGAATTGTCGACCTAACTACAAACACTCAATGAGTTGTTTCCATCTAGAAAGGTTTCGACCTAGCTCATATGAAAAGCCTCAGTCAATTGCCAATGCCTATTTGCTAGAGTTTCCTCATAACTGCATATCAGTTCAGTATTTAATATAGGAGACTTTGCTTGGATATCATGGTCATCAGAGACAGTAATAGACGTTATCTCTTCAATCACCCGTCACTATAAAACCAAGTAAAGGAGATGAGTGTCCTTAAAGATAAAATTATATCAATTTATTATTTTATCTTTGGGTTATCTCTGATTATATTGACGTGGTGATGAATATTAATCCTTTGTCTTATCTATCGACTGGTTGGGGTGTAGATGAGGTTGGTGGACTATTTTGCATGCTGCATGTTTTGTTTTCTCCCCCGAGGGTCCTATTTGTATATTCCCTGTATATTGTGAACTGGCTCTGGGTTTTTCTTTGGTGGTCAATATATCTTGCTTTTACCCATAAAAAAAAAAGAAGATAAAACTATATCAATTTGTTAAGGTGGTGGATATTAGATATCTTTTTGTGAGATAATGAAACAAGCCACACTCTGATCATTGATTTTCAAAAGCTTGATCTTAATGTTTGAATTTATCCAACTTTCTGCGGTCTTTTAATGACGGGAGATCAATGATCTCATAACCTCATAGGCCCATCATCCTACGATTTTCGAGGCTAAATCTTGAGAGGAAGGCAGGCATTGGAGCTTAACCAAGAGTGGCATTTTTACGATTAGGTTCTGCTATGACAAGCTCACGAGAGGGTTTATGGAGAACTTCCCCAGAAAGTTGATTTGGAACAATTGCATCCCTTCAAAGATTTGTTTATTTGCTTGGGAAGTTTGGTGGGGTAAGATCTTGATATTATGGAGGCATTTCGAAAGGGAAGACATCTAGCTAGTGATGCCCTACGTATTAGTAAGGATGAGGGCGATTGGACCATATGTTGCATTGCCCTGAGGTTTATAATCTTTGAATGTATTCTTTAGTTTTTTAGGTTAGCGATTTACTCTAAGATCCATAAAGGATACTTTGGCAGGGTGGAAAGGTCCACCATCCAGAAAAATCCTTGAAAAAAGTTTGGATGGCTGCCCCTTTATGTTTGCTATGGACAATTTGGAAAGAAGGAAACGACTTGGTGCCTTCAACCCAACGGATGAAGAATTCCCCTTGGACAACAACCAATTCAAATGTGCAGGCCGTGAATGTAATAGTTTTTTTGGATGCTTTGGTCACTACTGTAAATTTGAAATTTGGGTTGGGTTGTTTCTCTTTCTTAGCTCGTTCTCTTTTGTGGAACTGTTGTACTTCATGTATGCTTTAGGGCTCGTCCCTTTTTCCTCTAATATATCTTTTTAAATGGTTTTACCTATCAAAAAATGTTTATGAATTTATCAAAATTTAATATTTAAACCAAGCTCCTTTTTTTCTTTTTTTTGGAGGGTAGGGGGATGGCAGTTGGGATGAGTCATCCTTCAACATTTATTCAAGAAAAAAGATGAGCAAAAAAAGGGAAAGTCTTAAAATTTGGATTTTTTTAAAAATCCTAAAGTTTATAGTTTCTATTTTCTAAAATAATCTTTTATCCTAAAGTGTCCAATTCAGTCTTCGGATTCTAAAGTATTCTTTTTTAGAAACTTAAAAGAAGTTTTTATGAAGTAAGCTTCTAATTTTTAAAAGTTTATATTTTCATTTGATTTTTTAAAAAGATTGTTAAATAACCAACTCTCCTAAAAGCTCTATCTTGTAGGATTTGGGTTTAATACAAATATCATGCCTTTAATACCCTCCATCACGTGTGGCCTATACCCGCTTGTGGAGAGTCAAACAAACCAAATAGAGTCCTACATGAACTTTCAAATCAACAAATGGGGATTCAAATTACAGAGAGATGTTTCGAATCCAGGACCTCCAGTAGACCAAGCTCTCATACCATGTTAAACAACCAACTCTCCTAAAAGCTCTAAGCTTGTAGGATTTAGGTTTAATACAAATATCATGCTTTTAACAAAGATATAGTAGTTTTAAGAAATGAATAAGATTGGTCTAATTAGTTATTACATAGGTTATGTGTGTGTTTTTATGGTTGTATTCTAGATCTAGTGATTTTTGTCTTTAGATATATTTTTTTTGATAATTAAACTGAGCAGTATATTAACAAAAAAGAGAAAGAGCTAGGAACCCCACAATATACAGGAAGTATACAAGGAGGGGTAGGCTTGTACAAAAAAAGATGTCAAATGTAGCTCACACCTGAAAAAAAAAAAAAGCCTAGAGAATACGTCTAGTAAGAAAGTCCTCTAACTCAATAATCCTAGTCATATCTGAGTAGTATATGATAAATAAACTGAGTAGTATATTAATTGAAAAAGGAGAAGCCAAAACCCCATAGCATACAGGAAGTATGCAGGGTGGGGCTGGCCTGTAAAAAGAAGGAGCTAAAAGGCACCTCCCACCCACCAGCACAAACCTAGAGAATACACAAAAGAATCCTGAGAAGAGAGTCCTCTACCTCAATAAACCCAGCCCAAGAGGTTAACATGCCTGATTTAATATAGGAAGGAGAAAGTCACATTATAAAGCATACTGGTTCCTTTCCTTCCATATTACTCAAATGAGGCAAAGCGGCACCACCCTCATATCTTTCTTAACCTCTTCTTGATAAAGAACATAGACCAACTCAAAAAGATATCCTTTAGCAAAAAAGGGCAAGCCTAAGGAAGTACAGGAATGGAGATAAGACCCTCCCAAAGGCCCTAAACTGAAGGAGATGTTTCAACTCTTCATTAGCTTTACCACACAAGGGGCATCTACTTGCCATCTGAAATCCCCTCTTCGTAATATGCATCGAGTGCTTCTTTCCCCCTGGCTTCCCATGGAAAGAAAGTTACTTTGGGAGACACACAACTATTCCAAAGCATTTTCATAGGGGCTGGTCTGCCAGGTTTATCCTCCGAAAGAGCCACATTAGTCCTAACAGTATACACTCCCTTTTTATCCACCTTCCAGAACATTTTGTTTGTCTCCCCCTACTTTAAACATTTGCTATTCAATAGGCCTAAGAAGCTCTGGGCATCACCTACCTCCCAGTCATTCAAAGGTATGGTAGAGTTGGGGTTCCAAGCCCCCTCTCCCCTTCCATTATTCCAAAAATTAGCAACCCTCACCTTTTTGGATTAGCTAGGTTCTTCAAACAAGGAAAGCTCCTTAGTGCCCCTCTCATCGCTCAACAATCCTCCCTAGAAACAAGTGCCATCCCCTAGGATAAAAGTTGTTCAGCTTTGGTTGCCTATTTTCCTTGCTTTTGTCTTTCAGCCCGCCCATCACTTCCCCTTGGGTTTTGGTGAACCAACCTCCTTCCTCAACTTGGTATTTAAAGCTTTGATTATCTTTCCAAGCAGACAACCCTCTCTGCAAAGTCCTCACCCATTTGCCTGAATGGGCCACAGTGGCAATAGAGGCAACGAATCCCCAGAGCCACATTTCCTATTTTATAGAGGCAAACTATCATCCCCCAAGCCGGCTCGTTTAGTTTCTTTTCCAAGGATCCTCCACCCCATAAGAAGTCTCTCTAGATCTTCTCTAATCAGAGTCTTAACACCTTTAGGAATCTGGAAGAGAGACATGATGTAGATGGGTAGATTTGTGGTGCTTTTATAAGAGTGAGCCTCCCCATACAGTGTGCTGCTTCAAAGTGGTTAGCTTTTTTCGGAACCTTTCTTCAACACCATCCTAAGCAAAGTTCGAATTGTGACACATACCCAAAGGTAGACCTAAGTATGTTGTTGGGAGAGTTCACATTGCTTCACTGACTCCTAAGCTAGGCCCTTAAGATCCTTCATTGTCTCCACTGCTAACCCAAAACTCTTGTCCAGATTGATGTTCAGCCTTGGCTTCAAACCAAAGTAAAATCCAACTAAGGTGGGACATCTGCTCCTTAGAATCATTGTAGCGTGTCATCTACAAACAGAAGATGAGTAATTTGCACCTCTTCCCCTTCTTTATTGACTATCCTGTCGCCCGTCAGAAAACCTTCTTGAGCAGCTTTGTCCACAAAAATAGAGAACACTTTGATTCCAAGGACAAAAAGATACAAGGATAGGGGGTCCCTTGCCCGAGGCCTCTCGAACTCTTAAAGAAACCTTCGGACTTCCATTTATCAACACAGAGAAAGAGGATGTGGCAATACACCCTTGCATCCATCGTATCAAAAAAAAAAAAAAAACCCTTGCATCCACTTTACCCATTTCCTACTAAAGCCCATTCTTTGAAGAACCTCAATCAAGAATTGCCAATTTATACTGTCATAAGCTTTTTCAATGTCCAATATACAAAGAATACCTTTTCCTTCTTTAGCCTTGAGTCTATTACCTCATTTGCAATCAAATAAGCGTTATTGCCTACCTCAACGAAGCATTTTGAGCTTTGTTGACGACCTCCATGACCCTTTGTCTGTTTGCTAAGAGACCTTAGCGGAGCGGTTTGTAAAACTTCCCACAGAGATAAATCAAGCAAAAATCCCCCATCCCCCTCCCCCTTTTGGAATCATAACTAAAAAAGGTGGTGTTTAAACTTCACAAATTTTCTAGAAACATGAAACCCATTGAACATCCTCATGTATCATCTACCACCTCGGTGCATTTGAGGCTTCATCTTCTTCATAAGCACAAAGTATTAGAGCCAACAACCTCGGTGCTCAACCACGAGTATAATGAGACTTAAGAAATTTTTGCCTTTAACCACGTGTTTTCAAATCCTAAAGGCAATGTCCCTCTGGTAGAGACCCTCCACCTTGTACTTGATCTTGGGAATGATATGAGGTAGGTTTAGACGGACTCTGTAGGATTTCCAAAATGAGTGTTCAGTCATCGAGCTAAACACAATCTGACTAGTCATTCTCTTGTTGTTTCAACCCTCCTTTCCCATTAATGCCAGGCCCTTGAAGAGGAAGATCGCTGGTCTAAGCGATCGGCGATCTAAGAGATCTCCTCGTGGACCCAGATAATCTTCCTTCTCATTCCTCTCCTCAGGAAATTGATGACATTGAAATCCTCCAACTTACCAAGGTTCCCCATGACCCTCTATTAGCACTGACTCGTCCACTTGTTGATACCACTAGAAATTGGGCCCATAGACGCCTTGAAGACCTAGGTAAAGAAATTTGTCCTCCACGATTTACGAACTACCAGAAAGTGGCTCAACTTTCCTCCCACTTGAAGAGTGAAGCACCTGGGAATACCAAAGACAAGGACATTGCCAAAAGCCCCTTGCGCGTACAGCGCCACCTAATCCACAAATCGACACCGGACTTGAATTGGAGCTACTAGAGACCCCTTTAAATTTTGTTTCCTATGAAGACAGAGATCAAATGCCTTTTGAGTTTGAGAAAAGCAGTAGGGTTCTCTTCTCCCTCATTGCCCCCTTACATTCCAAGATAATTATGATTCTAGTCATAGGAACATATTGGCCCCCCTTGCTCCTTTGCCTCGAGCTCTCGATTTTATACTCCCTCCATCCTTGACTATCCATTCAAACTTCTTCATCTCCCTATCATACTTAGTCAAAATAGTCCCCCCACTTTCTTTTTCTTTATTTCTTCTCTTCGAAACCTTGTACATTTGCTTCAGAAATTCCCCTTCGAAACCTGCCATCGACAACCCATACATTGACTAAACTTCTTTAAGCAGCTTTCCTCCCAAGTCTCCCTTTCTAGATTCCCCTCATAACGCATTTCATTACTTTAGGATTCAAGGCCATCCTCCACAGCCATCAATTCTCTACCCATATTGACCTCGTCTTCCCCAGTTGATAGCAAAACATGCAACGGAGTTTGGATGAAAGGTTCTTTCTCTCCTACGCTCCCCTCAAACACGGTACATTCCCCTAACCCAAAAAGCCCTTCGGAGAGAGACCTTGGTCCAAAACATAAAACAAAGGTGTGGACTGGGGCTAAGTTGTACCTTTCCGCTACACGGATTAGCTCAAGTAGATCTGGAGAATTTTGCCCCCTTTTGTTCTTCGAATCTTCACGAGCCCTAGAGAAAGGACTCCTCTCCCTTTGAACCTCTGTTGAAACTTTAGAGTTGCTCTCCCTCCTTTTCTTTTCAGGGTTGACCTCCCTCAAAGGATAGTAGGCTTCTCCCCCACTTATATTGGAAGGGCTTGATCTCCTTAACTCCTCCCCATGGGCATTTCTCTGGAATGAGGGTCTAGTTTGAAGGGTCCCGCCTCTCGATAACCAGGATTTCCATTAGAATGAGGCTTCATTTTGCACTAGACTAACTTTCTTTGGCCAGGCCAAAACAAATCCCATTATTCCTCATATCATGTTCTCTAAAAGGCTCCATCGCATCCCCATCAGAGACCTATACCCTGCTTCCCTTACCCTCCATCCCATCCAACTTTTTTGGCAGGCCTTCATCATAGTTTCTCAACAAGCGTGGCCACACGCCAACTACGTGCGTGGTGGTTCCTCACCTTCTTCCTCCCACGGATGGGTAGCAGATTCATTGTAGGAGTTCGAGGGGAAGACCCCCGAACACCATGGCGGCAGCTCCAACCATATTTGGAGCTCATAGATCCTTGTCCTTGCCTCGACGTGGATCATGCTTGGTCTTGCCTCTTCCCCCTAGTTTGACTAAGAAATGAGCCCAACGTAGCTATGTTTTTAGCACCATTTCCTTGTCAAGGGCAATAAAGCCTCCGCAGCTGTCCTCGATCCTCTTGAGGATCTCCCTAGTCCATAAATGGAGTGGAAGTCCGACCACACTTGTAATAACGCCTCCTAGACCATGTAACTCTTTTTTACACAACCAGAATCTGGGTGCCACCATTCGAGTTAGCAAAGTTCTCCCTGAAACTACCAACTATAGACAATTTGCATCCTCTGGTTTGACAAATTCCAAGAACAGGACATCCTTGTTTAGGAACATCTGTCAGACTATCTTTGCCCGCCACTTTCACCCACTTCTCCTCCCACTGTCAGGAAAGAGTCGGAGGGGTTTTCACAACCAACCAGGCTGTATTAGATCCCCAATGCCTTTTGTGCACGATGCCAGCGCTCTGCACATTAGCCGGGACCGAGTTGTTGGTGATCTCTCTGTCTCTGCTGCATTTCACGCTTTCACTCCCCCCATGTCATCTACACCTTCTTCTCCACCTTTTTTTCTGGGTTCCATTTTACACCCAGTCCTTTGAGTTTCTCCGCAAGCAGCGTTCATCCCTTCTCCAAACCCTTACCTTCAGGGAAGAAAAATCTCTGCCTTCTTCCATCACCATCAGTGACCGAGAAAAGAAGAAAACAGCCCACCTCTCATTCTCACAATCTTCCAGTCTACATGATCTCCCATTCTCTTTCCCATCAAAAATCCTTTTGACCTTGCTATCCTCCTTGCGTATAGTCTCAACCCCTTTCAGATGATTTTGAACCTCCTTCCCCTAGTGGATATGATACAAAACCTTTCCTTCGTTCTGTGTGAACCCCTTCAGTTTGCTGCCTTCTCCTTCCACCGAGATCTCGAAGGATTTTGTGGATACGTAAATAACCATGGTTGTTAGTTCTTTTAATAAATTCTCTATCTCCCTATCAAAAGAAATATAGAAAGAAAATAGATCTACCATGATACTGAAAATGTTCTTTGCTCATCTTCTTTAGTTTGCATCCGGTTAGCAAACAATGCTGCACTGTAGATAATAGTTGTGTATCCTTGTGCTAGTTTTTTTGTGTCTGATCTCTTGTTAAGTGATATCTGTTGTAGATAAGAATCAACTGAATTTCCATGGTGAAGGACCATTCATAAGTGAGCTTTGGTAGTTTGTTATGAATCTCCATTTATTCGGGTTTTCTATCCTCTCTTTTTTTTTCCTTTTTTTTCTACTGTTACATGATTTTGTGTTTTTTTCTACAAAGCTTATAATTTATTTCCATAGATAATGTTAAAATTACTGATATGCAACATCTTTTGACATTTTTACAGGACATTGAATTATCTAAAGAGATAAATGAGTCCTTCAAACAATCTTCACAAGCCAGAACAAAACTTCCAACAGGAATTGAGATGAGTGTTCATGTCTTAACAACTGGGTAATTCTAACTTCTTTTGATTTCTATTACTTTTCAAGAAAACAGTCCTCATACTTGATCACTTATTTCCTCTAAGTTAGTAACTTATTATTTGAGTGGCTAAATAATTCTATCTTACATTCCATTTCTTTTCAAGAAAAGAGTCTAATTCTTAATCATTGATTTCTTCTAAAGATTTAACTTATTATTTCGATTGGTAGACTCTGGATGTTGGCCTCTTACCCACCTATGGTGTTGGCTCCCGCATAGGTTGAATGTGTATCAGGTTTAATGCTGCTAAGTGATGGTTTTGTAAGTTTGGAACTGGGTGTGTGGTTTTTTTTTATAATTATCTGATTTTTGGGGTTTGTTTTGTGTTTGTTTTCATTTTTCCCTGTTGGGTTTCATAGGACATTTCAAGGAGTTCTACTTGAGTAAATACAGTGGAGCGATTAATGTGCTTAAAATTCATTAGGACACTGTGTTCTGAAAGCAAGAGTTTCCGAGAAGGTAAAGGAGCTGGCAGTTTCTCTATTTCCAGGTGGTCTTTTCTAGACATAAGTACTTTTTCTTTCTATGTTTCTGGGTTTATTAATCCTGCATGGTGCTTTGGGTGCTCAAGTTTTAATTTGGAGGGTGGTTGTGTGCAGACTGTTGTCTTGATGCTGTTCAATGGTAAACCTAAAGCAGCTTTCAAGATATGGGACTCTACTAGCATTGAGACAGAATGAGAAGGACTCTGCAGTCCCTTGCATGAAGGACCGTTGTCCTTCAAAGGTGGGGCGGTATTGCCCAGGAATTGTGTGTTCATTTTTATTTGTTTTATTTGTTTATTTTTCACTTTCAGGTAGTATTACAAATTGGTGGCCTTTACCTTTTATATTTACAGTTGCCTAAAGGAAGAAGTTGAGGATGATGACTCATTGTTCAATGAAGGGTTTTACTGCTCCCTCTACCGTATAAAGGTGAATTAAGTATAAATGGTCAAGATGCTGCGGCGTTAAAAACATATTTTGAAATGATTTTGTAATTTTATGAGTAGTGATTTTCTTTTAATCCCAACCAAGTAGTATCAAGGCTATTATTCAGTTTGATCATGAAAGTGCTAGTGGAATGAAAGAAAGAAAAAAGAATCTTTTTTTTTTTTTTTTGATAGTAAAGAGAAATGTAAAGATGAATCTCATCTTCTCATGTTTAGATAGCTTATGAAAGATGAAATAAAATTTGATGAGAATTATCTTAAAACTATTATATTGAACCCCAGTTTCATACAAAAGAATTATTTGTTGTATATATATTTTACAAACATGCGCACACATTATTTTTTCTGTTTGCTTGTCTGTGGAAAAGGATTGCCGGAAGATTAAATCTTTGAGGATTTTTTTCCCAACTCCACCTTTGGTGGAGGAAATCTTTCCCTTATCCTCTCTTTTTTCGCCTCATCCAAACATAAGAAAATCACTCTATATTGACATTCCCTCCTTTTCTCAGTACTTTCCATTGAACATACTATTGCCTTTTCTGCATTATTTTCATTCTCTATTTTCCATGATTCTAATTGAGCCTTGTAGCTGACATGAGTTTTTGACTTTTCCTTTGTTAAACTACACAAATCTTATGATGCTTGAAGTATGAATTTTTTTTTAAAATGCAGGTAAATGCAATCCAAATGAAGGAAACAGTGGAGGAGAACACAAGCACCACTGAAAGAGTGTTCGGATGTCAATATCAGGTTTGACTTACTTCATTTTGACATAATATATTTGCAGAAATGCTGTCCCATTCTTAAGAGTAAGCTTAGCTGAATAAATATTTTTGCAATATTTGGATCCATGCCAGGTTGATGCTGCTGTGTTCGGATAATGAAGACAAGAAAGTTCTTGATACACACTTTTGATTGCTAACTAGATTCATTTGGTGGTTGATTTCCATTTTGGAGAAAGAACCTCCCAGTGTGTTTCTTTTTCTATGGTAATGGATCACATTGTGATCATGGCACACCATGGGAGGAAAGGTGCTTCTCATCAAGTGGGTGAAGCACTAGCCTGTTGGTTCCTGTTGTCATTCTTAAAAACAATGAGAACAAGGAAAATAGGAAGAACACGTTTGGTTCTCAGTTTTTTTTTTCTTTTTTTTTTTTTGTTAAAACATTAAATTCAGAAAACAAAAAGAGTTTTCAGAGAACACCATAATGGTGTTCTGTGTTTTTATAAACTGTTCTCAAGAACAGTTTAAAAACAGGAATTAAACAAAGCGCTTAGTTTCTACTATCGGAGACAGCTCCTCCTGCTATCTACCCTTATATATGCAACTTGATTGTCATTTCCATTTCCCATCTTGTACTTATGTGAGGGTGACACCTAGGTGGCTTTGTCTTATAAAGGCGGTCTTAAGAGATGGTTAAGACAATGCATAATTGGAAAAGCAAATGGAATGAAACTCTGTAATATTATTTGTATTGATTTTGTTGAAAATGGCACCTTCATTAGAAATGATCTTGTGAAACGTAATTTATGAGTCTAAGTGATAGGGAATACCCAACAAGGGGGAACAGTTGGATGCCTGATGACCCAGGGGGCTTATATTATAATTGGGTTGGAGACTGCTGAGGGAGAATTTAAACTCGACAGAAGATTTGATATAAAAACTATGTTTTTGTTTTGATGAAACAGCTAAAATTCCAATAAAGCCAGCTGATTTGAAGAAAGGATCAGACGTGACAGGAGTACCTAGAGCAGGACAAAACAACCCTCAGATATACAATTACTTGCATAATAATCCATATATTGTCTCCACACATCTTTGTAAATGATCCAGAAACTGCAGTCCTCTTCAGGCTTCCCAATCCTTTATCAGATGTGTACAGTAGCTTGCTCCTATGTTATCTGTCTCATTTGGTTCAATACCATAACTGCCATATTTTTGCCCTTCGATATTTCTTTAAACACTGTTCCTGCAATGCAGTAGAGTTGCATGAATAAGCAGACATGTAGGGTTAGTACTGGAAAAGGAACCAAACCAAAAAAAAAAAAAAAAAAAAAAAGAAAAAGGAAAAGGAAAAAGAAATACATTCACCAGGGTGATTCATTCAGGTTGAAGGGAGTAAAGATGTAAAATCTTATATTAGCCTGATAATTTGTGTTCCTTTTTCACTGGATTGGAGATAGATACTTTACATTGGTATACCATTTTAATGTTACCAGATATCTGATATCATTTCTTTTTGCCCCATGTGGTGTGAAAAAGATCATTTGTATGGCTGTAGGAATGAAGCCTTTAGCTGTTCTTAGGTTGCCTCGCCTGCCCCCCTCCCCCTTCCCTTCGCCCCATGAAAATGGTGTTCGAGTTATTGTCGGACCAAGTTGTTGTCTTCATGAGCTAGGAGTTGCACTTTAAAGCATGTGAGGAGTGATTGTTTTCTGTTCTCTGTCTCTTTCCGTTGCCCTGTTGTGCTTGCATATATCTGTTATTTCTGCCTTTTTTATTTGAAAAAAAACCTTGTTTTCTAATTTTTCATATATCCTTTTCTAACCTATTAAAGGAAAACAGGAGCAGCATTTATTCATGAATAATTATTTAAGCAGGACCTTCTGGATAGCAGAGATGCTGTAACCAACCCCCGTCAAATAGCTCTGGATTGGTCATGGGTTTATAATGTAAATACAGTAGCGCCATTTATGGTAATATTCTTTTGTACTTTTCAAGTGAGGTGCACGTTGCCACAATACCAAAAAATATAGGAAAATAATTTACTCATGTGGAAAATATAAAGAAAATCAAATATAATTAATATTCATCAATTTTTTTATATTTATAAATTTCATAGTCCGGGAAAAGAATAAACATATTTAATTAGTTTATTAAGGTTGAACCTATTTTTTATTTTCTCCCAATTTTCTTTCTTTATACAAAATCTCTATTTTTTTTCCTTACCATTTTTTCAGGTTCCAAATAGAGCTATAATCTGTCATGAGAATGGCTTTTGACAGGATTAAGAGATTTCATTGGTAAAAATAGAAAACCCAAAAGCTAGATAAACTAAAATTTGATTTCTTTAAATCCCATAAAAATGTTGGCGTCAATGTATGAATGAGTTTGAAACATTTAGCTTAAAGTAGCTTAAGAACCTGAAATAAATCTCAGTTACTTGAAAATTACTGAGCTTGTTGCCCTAATTATTGTGTATTATTTGATAAATAAATAAAATGTATTAGAAAAGGGGCACCAACATAAGAGGTACAAGGCGAACTCAACCCATATAAAGAGACCCAAAAACCAGCGAACTGACCCCCATACAAAGTGACCCCAAAAGCCAACCGTATACAAAAAAACAAACCCCTCTCGATTTACAACCCACCCAATCCCAATCTATGAATTGAATAAGAGTCGAAAGAACCATCCACCATAGACAATTTAGTTCCCAATCTATGAATTGAATAAGAGTCGAAGAACCATCCATAGACAATTTAGTCTCTGACCAAAAAAGATGAACAAAAAAAAAATACTTGACCCTTTGTAAGGGATGGTGTCATCCTAAGAACTGTTCGTCTGGTCTCCACCGACCAAAATATACAAAGGAACCACATTCCAAACTCGTTTCTGCTTCTTTCCCACAAAGGAAGCATTCCATCCATCTCAAAGTACCTGAAAGGGAATGACCCAAGAGGGCCTAGAGCAAAAAGGTTGAAGAGTAAATCCCACAAAACCCTTGTCTTGATACAATGAAGAATGACATGATCCACCGTTTCTTCATGCTCTTGGCACAAAAAGCATCTATTTGCCAAGGCAAAACCTCTCTTTGGCAGTTACTCAAGAGTTAAATTTTTTATTTATTTATTTTTTGATAGGTAAACTCAGAGATAAGAATTGTATCTTGGCTTCGAAGCAAAAAGCAAAATTTTGGTTGCACAATTCTTCCTTTTCAAATAAAGGAGGTCTAATCTCCAAGGCCTTGGCACATGGTCTTTCACACTGAAAGACCTCTGCTACCATTTGAATCTTCCTCCCCTCTAAGCCTTTCTCCTCCCAAATCCAAGCCAAAGTCTTTTGGCCTCTTCCAGCTCCCAATCATTAAAGTGTCAATCCAGCATCCCCACTCATGTCTCCTTTGGGAACAATAACAAATAAACAGGAAAAGAAAGGACTAGTATCCCACACCACTAATCTTTCATAACTACCCCTTTGACCATCCCTACAACAAAAGAGAATCTACCGTAGACCAAATGTCCAAAGCTTTCTTATTGGCTTCCATAAACCCACACCAAAACCATCTCTAACAACACAGAACTCCACCTCTTCCCTCCCCCTTTCCTTTTACTTATTTCCCTCAGATTGCCCCTCATCATTTGCATACCGTCAACTCTATTTGTAAAGAAGGGCTTTATTTAGGCTAGATAAATTCTTGAGCGACTTCCAATTTCGAGAGGAACATTCGTATATATTAAAGCTCAACGATTGCCCATTAAATTTTGAAGCTAAATGAGGTCGAATCCCTATGACAGCTTTCATGACTCTCATAATCCAAATTTCTCAGATGTGGTAATTGTTGTAACACTGCTACATAGGGCTATGCTTCCTATGAGCATGCCATTTGCTTGTTGGATATATCCAAAGGAATTGTTGTATCGTTTAAGCAAGACGAGCAATGTCATTTCAAAAGTTAAAAGCTTAACTTAGACACATGTCATGAAACAAGAATTTTGAAAACTTGCCATAAATGAAGTTTCAGTGCGCGTGCACATGCACATGCATGAACACACACAGATGCAAATGAATTATCATCACTTTTGAGTATGGAAAGTCATAAAATTTTGATAAACCTCTTATGTTTCTAGTTTGTCGCTGTAAGTTAATCAAAGCTTTCTTCAGAGGAAGAATTCATGATGTTGCTGGATTTGACAAAAGTATGGGACCATCAAACCTGGGATACCAAAACATGCTTTCAAATCTGATAAAACAGGGTGCAAAAACCTATATAAATACAAGTATGGTAATGGAAAAGGTGATTCTATATTGATTTCAAACTAAAGATGCCTTCAAATCCACCTAGTATTAAATGGTCTTGCCATCATGGAAGAGTCCCTATGGGATTATAGGTCTTGTCCTCTAATTTCTGTCATGCATTATAAAAAACTGTATAAAAAATAAAACAGTTCCTATGGTTATAAGTGGTTGTGTTTTTCTCCAGTTGATCATAGTGCCTCGAAAGACAAGGAAAAAGGAAAATAACAGATGCTGATTATCCTGGAATAGGTTGTCCCAGCTAGGATACACATTTGAATCCAACAGTGTTGTTCCACCTAAGGAAAATCCACATTAGATTTATCAATCTTAATTTTAGAAGCAAGAGTAAAGAACAACCACACTCATATGTCCATCTCAAGAATAGTTGCATCTAAGAATTTCTTGAACGGCAATCCATACTCTTTTTTGCCAAAGGGTAAATAAAATTGCTCCAAGCACTCAATTAATTTTTTACATGGATTACTTAATCCTTGGTCAACTTTCCCACCTTATCTGCTGAAGCTACTGCTTTCTATAAATAGTCCAATTAAGTTGTTAACAATAAGGACCATAGTCAAAAAATAAAATTTGTACTCCGTATACATGCAGGTGGATCGCCTCTTACATTTTTCTTGCTACAATTTTCAAAATCAGATGAATATCTCTCACATAAAGATATCATATCCAAACTAAATACTAGGTAGCCATTTTCCAATGACCCATTAGCGCTAATGGCCCTTACTCTAGGAAGATATCCTAGACATAGGAATAATAAATGCTCACTGCATATAGCTTTAGCTCTAGAAATCTCTAATCTCGTATGAAAACACATTTTGTTTAATAGACAACAAGATCAAGTATTAAAATGTGCTAAAAAGGAGGGGGCATACCCTAGGCATACAGGCAGTATACACAGAAACAACCCATGGCAACAAACAACAAACAACGATGATCGTTACTAAGCTTTAATATGGTCTTGTACCCTTGCTTACTGTCACTACAGCATCTTTCAAAGAACTACATTATTCTCAGGCATGCATTAACAACAAGACATTTCTTCATTAACTTCGAAACCAGTCATGCCCATGGTTCAATTCAGATAATCTTTTCTATGCTTCCAAGATACTGTGAAGATATGAAGACGGACGAAAATGGAAAGACACACTGGTGTGCATCTTGTAACCTTTGTTCTTCTAAATCGAATTCTAATTATGACTATACATACAGGTCTTTTCAACTCCACTAGTATGGAATTTGCACCACCAAATCCTATGAATTTTGACCTCATCGCAGAGACAGAAAATCAGGTAGAATAGTTAAATTAAAGACAATGTGTGTAAACAAAGGAACTGCATCATGTTTTGAAAGATGCAGCAAGGAAAAAAGAAAGAATCATGGAAGAAATTTCAACATCAAAGCTTATTATAGTTTGCTAAACCTAATTGATTAATGTTATTACCAAACCTTGAAAGAGAAGGGCTGGCATATCAAACATTCACAAAAGGAAATTTCTCATATAACTATGATAACCAAGCAAATACACGCCATCGTTCTTCCTTGTTTTTTGATTACTTTTCCCGGAAAAGATACATCGAAAAAACGCACAAAAAAAAAACCAAAAACCAAAAACCAAAAAAAGACAAGACAACCGGGAAAAAATCATTGCCGAAAGAAAAGTGATCAGGGTGTCTATAACTTTGGGGGCGGAGCGGCACTTTGGGCCTTGGATCAGAATCTTGAGAGTGAAGGGGTGGGATTGAGAGGCGCTCGAATGTCGACATTCTGGTCATCGTCGGGATCATAATCAGGATTGAGAGGCGATCAAGGGCAACCCTTGGTCGGGCAAGTTACAGGCTATTCTATTGTAATCCAACCCAGCACCACTCCGGCTATGGCTATCACAGCGCTCGTCAGCCCACCCATGGTCTCCGTCGCCGGCGATTTCGCCCCTCAGAGAGAGAGAGAGAGTCGAGAACCTCGTAACTGGTAAATGGTAATGGAAGCAAGGGATAATCAATCCGGATGCAAATTACAGAAAGGCTTTGAATTCAGGAAAGGGATATATTGATTATTATTCTTTGGAGTTTCCGGTCAGTTTTCAGAACTATTTAATTCCATCATCAGACCCAAGGCCCAGAATTATATCCAACACGCCTTTGGCCACCGTTTTTAAAACCATCTTTTGTTCTCCCAAAGATAAATAATTTAATATTTTTTTAAAATTATTTTCAATTTTTCAAAATAATTTTAATCAATAAATATACAGATATAAAGAATGATTAAAAATAAAACTGATAGGGTTTGAAAAATAATTTCCGTAAAGCAACTGCTAGGGCGAAAGAGGTGTTGTAGCAATGGAGCCATCCATTGCTTTGAAAGGAGGCAATCTGGGTGGAGCATTTAGGCCCCATCGCCCGACATTCAGAAGCACTGGTGCCGTGATAAGGGCTAACTTGGAGTCAACCCAATAGATTATGGGAAGTCTCATCAGGTCTGAAAAATAGAATAGTCGCAATAATATATTCCCAGCGAGTCAGAGCCAATCTCTTGATAAGGAAAGAAAGACAATAATAAGACATCATCAAATCGGATCCACTCGAAGGATCCTACGATAGAAGGAAGATTGACCAAATAAAAGCTGCTCTCTATATCCCATACCGAATCCGATGCCGATAATATGAAAAATATCCGAAATTAAAATGGGGGTAATCCTGTCCTTGTCCGTGGTTGAACATACTTATAAATGCAAAGTCCGCACCGTGGTGAAAGTGCATGATCTTAAGCGAGTCTAAGCATTATAACTGCCGGAAAGGAATTGAGCAGCGTCGGAGCGGTCACGAGGCCGAAGCCCTCGCCGACCTCCCTTCTTTCTGTTTTGCGGAGAGGTGCCACGTCGAGCTGGGACCAGCCTTTGCGGCAATCCTACCTCGGCCGGGCGATCGAGCTTGCATCCCAGCCGCCCGATAATCGGTCATAGCGGCAGCGCTATGCATTCTGGCGGATTCAGATTAAGCATCATCCGGTTAAGCGCGTTTGTAGAACGGCGATTCGCTACAAATATAAGCGATTTCACCGATTCACGATGGTAGCGACTTCGAACCTGGCGGGCCGGCGCTAATCCTCGAGTGCAAGATCAGCGAACGCGCGAACGGTCGACCTCGGCGTATTAGAAACAATACATGCCCGACACGGACGGGTGGGTACTCCGCCTTACGTCCGGTGTGAAGGATCGGAACAGCTCACGGTTCGTCGAAGACTTCACGGGGCGCGACAAACGGGAAGGCCATGATATTCCCCCGTGAAGGACAACTGCTTCATCGGTACTCCTGAAGGGTTGAGCGAAGCGAGAATCGGTTGGGCCGGAGCACGGACCCATCAGCCTGGAGGGAAGCGGCGAAGCAACTCTTGGAGTGCGTCGGGAAGGAGAAATTGCGCCGTCTCGACAAGGGCGGGGAGCAATCATGGGAGCGGAGGTTTAAGAACCTCAGCGAAGCTGGCCGTGTGAAGGAGGTGAAAGGACGTGCTCGACACTATGGACATCTTAGTCTGATGGCTTTGAGTCACCTTACGGTAGGGTGCTCCACTTCCCCTTCCGGCGAGTTCGAGGAATGCCACGGGTGGGCGTTCGACGATCTTGAGATCAGTCGATCATCTCGGCACCTTACAAAACCAAACATGGTGCCAGATCGGTGCGATGCAGGCTTTGGCTATCACCACTAAAAGGCCCGACCTTGGTGTGGTTCAGTGGAGCTTCCACCGTTATCAATCTCCTCGTTCATGCAGGTTATCCATTGCATTCGTCTCGCTTCATTGGGCGGGACGTATAGAAAGCCAAATTATCATCTGTGACCATGGCGAGGGCTATGAAAACACAGGTCTTATGTCGGCGATTGTCACGAGTCTCTAAAGTTTGACTGCAGACGAAATTCACGATCACTGCGTTCATTCTTTGGCTTAGGAATTGATCGAAGATTTAATATTTTCCATCTCGAAAATCCCAAGCAACAGCCGTGGAGGTGCTCGCAGCGAGAGAAATATAATGCGGTGAGGAGGCCCTCATATCAAGAAAGAGCTTTTCCACTCTGAAAGAAAAATGGGACGAGACAACGGCAGGCGAAGCGAGACAAAGTGACGGGAAGGATCTCGAAGAAAAATGAAACGATCTCGAAAAGGCGTGGAAACCTCAGAGATTGTCTAGGTACATCGCAATCCGAAAGACAACGACGTTATTCGCCTGGGTTCCACCCCATACTTGACCTCAGCGTCCACGGGTTAACGTGAAGTGCGAAGCGAACAATTCTGGTGTGACTCAAATGAAATCCGGACAGCGAGACAACTCAGTATTGCGAGTTCCATAGGGACTACGGACACAGCACGGACATTGCATCTGATTTCGAGAAATAGAAATTACTTGTCTGAGCGGATACCTTCGGCAGCTTTATATCCCCACGAAAATCAGGTCCAGAATCAAGCTCGGGAACCGAGTTCATGACCACCACCTCGTGACAGCGACTGCTTCCAACAATCCCGTGAAATCCGGGTGTCTCGGGAGGATTCGCGGGAGGAGATCGGCTCGGCTGGAAGGCCGTCTACGCGGCGTGGGTCGGCCAGAGATGGCCCGGAAATTGGCGGTGTCTAAACTACGACTGCGACACATCCATCACGTTCTCTTTTTCGGATCCTAAGGGATGCCAACACCCTCATAATGACCAACGGTAGTTCGCGATTGTGGCGAACAAAACAGTTCATCGGGTGCTAATCGACAACGGGAGTTCAGCCGATATCATCTTCGCATTAGCCTTTGATAAAATGGGCATCGTAAGGGAAAAACTAGAACTCGTCAATACTCCTCTACGGGGGTTCTCAGGAAAGATTATTACCTTTAAGAACAAATACAATTAGTACTCACATTGGGAGATTCCCCATGCAAGCGTGGCTTCTGTGGTCTCGTCGTGGGCGCGTCTGCTATAACATGTTCTTGGGCGGGACCTTACTCTGTCTGATAAAAGCCATCCCTTCATATCACATGATGATCCAATTCCCACCTATAGCGGGGTAGGAATGGTTAGAGGGGACAATGAGTGGAGTTTAGGGAATGCCTTTCGACATCCATGAAACCAAACGGTTGACAACATATGCGTGGGCTGAGCTCGACATGCGTGGCGAGGTATTCTAGATCTGAGCCCTCGGAAGAAATTTGGAGCCGGTATTGTTGGATGGCGAGCCTTGAACATCTACTTCTCTTGGCTCTAAACGGAAGACCTCAAAACCTCCTTATCCATTTTTTAAGACAAAACGAGGCACGTCTCTCGCATGGAAGCGAGCGGAGATGGAGGAATTGATCTACGGTAATCACCCGGCTAGGTTGAGCGTCGGCCCGTCGCTTTAAGCCAGTCAAGCAAAAGGAGGAACTTAGTAGGAAAGACGAAGCCATCAACGAAGAAGTCGACAAACTCTTACGAGGCGGGAGCGTCGAGTAAGAATACAGATAGTAGCGATGTCTTGCGCTCGTCAAAATGACGGCAAATGGCGACTACTGCGTCGACTTCAGGCATCAACAAAGCATGCCCAAAAGGGCGGTTCCCTATATGAATCGACCTCATCGTAGATGCCGTGAGCCATGAACTCCTCGGTTTATGGATGCCTTCTCGGTACAATAGTCGATTATGGACCCGGGTGACCCGAAAAAGGCGTCGTTAGATCACGGCGCGGGAACTATTGCTATCGATGTGATACCGTTCGGTCCTAAAAAAAGCGAGAGCTACATATCGAGGGTTGGTGAATGGATGTTTAGAACCAGTTAGGCACAACTGTAGGTGTACATAGATGACATGCTGGTAAATCCACCTAATTGGGCTCCACATAGCCCATCCCATGCAGGCGTTCAGTCTTGAGAAACTACAACATGAAGCGAATCCCATTAAGTGTGCCTTTGGAGTATCAATGGAAATTCACGGGTTTCATAGTCAACAGCGAGAGGAATTGAAACAAATCCCGGACAAGATAAAAAATTTGTACTCGACATGTCTTCGCCGTCGAACAACAAGGAAGTTCAGCGCATTGGGAAGGATTCTTGCCTTAAATGGTCGTATCCCGAGCGAGTGATAAATGCCGACCTTTCTTCCAAGTCTGAAGAAGGCTTTTCAATGGGATCAGTGCGAGGAAGCATTTCGGCCCATGAAAACATATTTAAGCTCCCCCGTTCTAGTAAGTCCACATTGAAGGAGCTCTCCTGCTCTGGCAGTATCGAGACTTCTCGACAGTCTTTGTCCTCGTCGGAGACAAAAGAGCGAAGTCTGACAGGTTCTTGTGCGGTCGAGCTTTGAGAGGAGAGCGGAGGAGATGCAGGATCGAGAAACTAATTTGGCCTTAGTAGCCTTGACTCGGAAACTCAGCCCTTACTTCGGGCTCACACCATGAAGTCCCAATGAATGGAGTAAACAAGTGTTACACATAAACTGAAGTCTCTGGAAAGGGCGTGGGAGTGTTCATAGAGAGCAGTGAGTTCGACATCGGATACAAACCCAGCTGCGATAAAGAGGCGGGGTCTTGTGAGCTTCATCATGGGTTCCCCAGTGGGAACACACTTTCAGGCAGCTCAGTAGAATGACCTCCCCATCTGGAAACTCTACGCCCAGATGGAACCTCGAACGCGTAGGGAAGCGGAGCAGGTCTAATCTTGACCTCTCCGGAATAGACATAGAGTACGTACTCTGTTCGGTTCAAACCTCGACAACGGCCGTATGAAGGTTAGCAGACCTCTGACCTCGCTCATTCAACTGGAAGTTGACCGGTAGAAGTGCGACTCAGTGGTAGTAAGACAAATAGAAGACACTGCGAAGCTAAAAGTGGAAGGATGATCTATGTCTCGAAGATGCGAGAGTTATTAAAAAATTCGATACGAGGTTCGGGTCGAACATGTCCCAGACTGAGAACTCCCAGTGACCTTGGCAAAGCTAGCGAAGCGACCTTGTAGGAAGACCTCGGCCCGGTCGACACTGTCGAATACACAGCGAGCCCTCTATCGATCTGCGATGTGGGAGTTGCCCGGTCGAATCCAGTCAGTGGATGGACCGTTTGGGACTTATAATGAATGAGACGTCTACGGCGACCGAAGACGGCTAAAATAAGGATGAGGTGCGCCGGGTTCACTTGTCGCTAAAGGGAAGCTTGTACAAGCGAGGTTTCTACACCCGATCCTCGAGTGTATCGCGGGAAAAAAACATTGAATACGTCTTTAGAGAGTTCACGGGTATATGCGAAATCACATCAGACTCGAACAGCGAGGAAGGTCTTGAGGCAAGGTTCTTGCTGCAATACTCAAGATGCAACCGACCTAGTCAAAAATGCGAGGAATCTGCCCGAGAACCGCGCCAAAGATCTCACGCCTTGCATCAGGCCCTTGACGTGATCAGGCCCAGCCCTTCCAGACCAATGGGGTTTGGAATGCGGGACCTACGCGCAGGAAGGGCCGTGTAGTTCCATCATCGTCGATGGGCTACTTCACCAAATGGGGTGAGGGCGAGCGCTGTACAGTCAAGGCAGGAGATCACATAATTTTGTGGCAGAGCTATCATATCGGGGTTTGGTATCCCAGAATTGCTGGTGTCGGGACAGGAGAACAATTAATGACGCGAGTCGAAGACTACGTAATGAGCTCGGAATTAAGAGTACTACTACGTCTCGATTACATCCGCCTTCTTGGTCAAGCCCGAAGTCACCATCAGAACCCTTAAAAGTGCTGAGGCCGTTGGAAGATCTGAGGAAAGTGGGTGAATACCTCCACAGTGCTTTGGGCTTCTGAGGACCCGAACCTGCCCGAGAGAGTCGACCGCCGAAACCCCGTTTGCACTAGCCTTCGACACTGAAGCGGTAGCCCCTGTCGAAGTCGTATTAAAGTCCCCAAGGATCGGAGTTAAGCGACGGTGGAGCCTGATGGCGAGGCTCTCGGAGTCTAAATTTGGATCTCTTAGATGAAAAACGCGAGCAAGTTCTAAGGCGTGCAGAAGAATACCAAGGAAGGCGGCCAAGGTACTACAACCAAAGTAAGAGCCCTAGGAGCTACATGGGTGATTTGGTGTAAAAGCTACGCGACGGAAGAATCGACCATGGAAAGTGGGCCCCGGTGAAGGCCACATCATATCGGTCGTCCCGGACCGGGCAATTCTGAGCTCAAACGGAGGAGGGAAAAATTTTCACGGCATGCAGGTCACGAGCATCTTAAGCGTTTTTATCGGTAGACCTTGGTTTGGCAATCTTAAATGGAGACTTATCAATTTTCAATTACCCAGATTGACCATTTGCTGGTTATTCTGTTAAGATGTCTAAACGGCTGAACGTATAATGTGGAAAAATTACGTAAGATAGAAAGCTCATAGACATAAAAATTTCTCTTTATTCCAATCAGGTTACATTTAGCTACAATCAGTAGTGTCATCGATTACATCTTGGAAGCACTCAGTACAAGCCGTTCCCTAAAAAAACGGGAAGAAAAAGGAAAAAGAAAAAAGTGAGAAAGGTGGGGGGAAAAGGAAGAAAGAAGAAAGGGATGAAAGGAATTTGTGTGAAAGTGGGAGAAATAGATGTGGAAGAAGAGGAAAAACAAGAAAAAGGGATGGAAGGAGTTTATGCAGAAGAAACAAAAAAGGGGAGAATGAGATGTGGAAGAAAAGATGAAAAAAAAGGAGAAGGAGAAAGGAGAAAAGAAGAGAAGGAAAATTTATAAAATGGAGAAATGACCTTGAAATGCACCGCCCTCTCCAGGCGCATTCCCTAGCACGGAGAATAACATAATCCCATAAGGGAAACTAGGGAAAAACACAACTCCAGCGACATAAGTCAAACGAATTGAACCGGAATCTTGGTGGATCCCGACCAAAGACAACCCAGGACTTCGGCCTTCATCTCGACCGGGTTCACGCGCGGAAAGCGGGAATATTCAAAGTATAAACTCCATAACATTTGACGCGTTTATAAGAAGGCGAAACTGAAAGTCACCGAGCGTTCAAATTCTCCATAAATCAGCATTAAAGACACTTGCACCTTTCCAAGAAAATCAGAAGTCGAATGGTCACGTGCTTTTCAGCTGGCGGAGTTAGGTCTACTCTGCACAGGTCCACGCTACTGGTCGGATCAACTCGGACTACATCGCCCTTTCGGTACCGTGGCCGGAGCCAATGACTCACTTTGGCGGGTTCGTGCTCTGCGCAGACCTGAAGTCGGTTCAACCCGGCCCGGTCGGTAGAGCGGAGCTGGCTTGACTCACTTGGACAGGCTCGATCATTCTACCGCAGGCCATCGACTGGGTCAGGTTCAACTCGAGGCGAATCAATGAAGTGGAGCCCGGCGGCTACGGTGAGGCTCGACTGCGCCACCTGAAGCGGGTAGCCTGGAGCAGTTCAACTTTCGAGGCGAATCGGCCGGCCAGACCCGGCTATTTCGCATTGGCGAGCTCGACTACGCTACGAAGCTGGCGACTGAAAGCGGTTCAACCAAAGCCCGAATCAGCCCGGCCAGACCCAACCAACTCACTTTGAGCAGGCTCAATCATTCTACCACCGACCATATAACCCAGGAGTCGATTGACTGGTGAGTCGGTAGGCGGAGCCCATTAGGTCGCGTGAGCTGAGCTTTGCTGCATGCGATGACCTAGAAGTCGGTTCAACCGAATTGGGTCGGCCCACGTGGAGCCCATGACTCACTTTGAGCAGGCTCGATCATTCTACACGAGGCCATACGGCCCTAGAAATCGGTTTGACTCAAGAAACGGTCGGTAGGCCAGGCCCCATCGGCTCACTTTGGCAGGCTCGACCATTCTGCGGGCCATAGACTGAAATCGGTTTGACTCAAGCAAATCGGCCGGCGAGCCCAGCATTTCCACTTTGCGAGCTCAACTATTCTACGAGCCATGCGGTTTAGGAGTCATTTCAACAAGGCGAATCGGTAAATGAGACGGCGGCTCACATTGATGAGCTCAACTGCTCACCTAAGGCCATGTATCCCAAAGGTCCATTCAGCTTAGGCTATTTAGGCCTTAGAGCGGGAAAACCTCGGTGGACGGTTTGAAGCTGACCCAACACCTCCAGCTCGGTGCCCGACTCGGACCATGCAGACAAGAAGTCGATTTAAATTAAGAAGAGTGCCAAGAGGAGCACAAGTAGAGGTGAAAGAAATGAGGTCTGTAATGTATTCATCGAGGACAGAAATTTACATATGTTTTGGAGATTTTGGGGTGACGAAAAAAAAAAAAAAAAAAAAGCACAAAGCCAACATCGGGCGGCGAAGGCGTGCGAGGAGATTAGGCACGGAAGGAGATGCAGACGGTGAAGGGAGTGGAGCCTCGCGAGGGGGTGCTCGGCTCTCCGGGATGTCGGTGAAGGACCCTTCATCTCCTCGTCATTGGGAAGGGATTGAAGTTAAAGTCGGGCCGGAATAGGCGTGTGACGCTCGCCGGCGAGCCACTAGAAGCATTGATTAGAAGCCTGTTCTCGGTCTTCAATAACCGTCCCTCTTGAGCCTGAAGTTGCTAGCGTGGAATCCCCACCTTGACCGCGACACTCCTCATTGAGCGTTCCACGAGGCGGCGCCTCGTTAACTTCGCGAAGGCGAGGCCTCGTCCAACCGGCATCGTCTTGTCGGAAGATAATCTTTGATTTGCCGCATGGCTCTTCCTTAGACTCCGGCTTCGCCTTGGGGCGTGAAGCTTCGTCCTAACCATCTGAAGTTAAATGCGGGCGGACTGCGGCGGGTCCCTAGCCTCCGTGAGTCGTTCTACACAGCCCTGGTCATTCCGAGCCTCCTGGCTCGCGCCCGGGCGCCTCAAACTGGCCCCGGGCCTGCGTCTTGCCCTGGGCGAGCAGGCGAAGTGGTATGTTTCAGGATCAGGACTTGAGCTTCACGGCTTCACCGGTCATACGTTTGCACCGACCTCACGGTTTGGCCAGCCGGATGTGACCACCCTTGCCTTATAAGCCCGGGCCGCTTTGGCGTGACCTTCGTTTATTTTGGCCTTTATGGCCAAACCCCTTCAATAGGTAGCCACTGCACATCCGGCCTTAGAATCAGCATCAGCATGACTCGAGAGCTCGCTCTCGAGTGGAGTCAAATGCTGACAAAGATGCGGGAACTACGGAGGGCGACCCCACTGGAGAGATAGGGCGAGGAAGCCTCATCAGCGTGGCCTTGACCGACCTCTTAATATCGAGTCGCCAAGAATAAGGCGAGATTGCTTCTTAGTGGTTCGACATTGTGAGTAAGAATCCGTCTCACTTGATTTGGGGTTCGGATCTTTCCTCTGGCCATAACCGCCGCCCCGAGGAATCACGACTTAACCTTCTCCGTTGGCGGGTTCCAGACGGTAATGGGCGTGATCGCCCGACCAGTTTGCTCAAGCGGCCACTCGAGGACCCTGCACCTCTGCGACGAGACCCGAGAATGGGACCTTGAACTCAAAACTATAGGAGCCGTAGCAGATCACGATTTGAGGATATGAGAGGACGGGAAGTAAGAGTGCCCAAACTTGAACTTTGACCAGCCGGCTATCTTTCTCAATGAGTCAGGGTTTTTGTTTCCCACTTCGGGCTTCAGACACCATCTCAGGCGGGCGGCGGTTCCCCCTAGTGGGTTTGGCAGCGGAGGGCCCAATGGGAGGAACTTTCATGGTGGAAGGAGGTGAAGGCCTCAGAGCAGCAGAGCGAGTAGACCTCGAACTCGAAGGACCGGGAACATCCGACTGTCGACTCTAGCATGGAGGCGAGAGGACTCTCGATAGCCTTGAACTATGGCATTATCTTATTGTGGAGATCAATTCAGGCATCCACGAGAAGCATGTAGGCGATCTGAGGAATCGAGAGATACTCAATGACCACATATACAAGTTATAACCAAAAGCGAGCAGACACTCACGAAGATTCTCGGGGTGGTCTAAGCCCCAGGCATGAGTGTCGTCCTTGTCGGAGGTCATACTCCTAATTACGGCCACTAGCAGTAGTGTCCTTCCACGACTGTGGGAGGAGGAAGATCGAGGAATCACGGAGGAGCGGGCGCCTAGAAAATAAAGAAAGCCCTCGGATGTCTCCTTCAGGCTAAAAAGGTAAAGAAGCAAGGCTATCTTTGAGGCCAGGAGCCCACTGTCCCTAAAGAAAACCGGCGAGGCTAGCAAATACCCGACCGTTGGGCGCGAGTTAGAAGGACACACATTGAAATGTTGCAAACCCCTTTTATGAAGGATGCGGAGAGCGAAGGCCAGTTGTCGAGGGCACTTTGAAGGCGCCATGCCCAAGCCTGGGGCCGAATGGGGTCAGCATTCAGGACCACCCCGAGCAGCAAAGGGAGAGTTTGGTAGCGTCTGTCGAAGATGACTATATGAAGGACCGACCTTCTTGAGTCCCACGGAAGTTAAAGCATCTTGAGCGAGCGGATCTTAGATAGTCGACCCCGATTATTTAATCGATTCACTTTCCCCTTACCCTTGTCGAGGAAGAGGGAGGGCACCTCTGAGGCATCGAGTTCAACTCAGGCGAGCGATTCGGAGACACCTTGATTCGTCGGAACCGGCCAATGGCCAGAAGAGTCACCATCGATCACGCGAGAGAAGAAGAAGCGACCGGACCATGGTAAAAAGTAAATAATGAAAATGAAAAATTCGACGACCCGAGACCTAACGCCTATTCGTATCGCCCAGAGACCGAAGACAAAGGGCTTCAGTGGACCAGAATCTGACAAAAGACTATCGAAAGACAGGAGAAAGACTACGCAAAGAGTACAAAACCAGAGGTAGAGAGATGGAAGTCAGGAACTAGCTAAAGGCAAAGAAAGGTCAGGCGGTGGCACCTGAGACGGAGGATGTCTGAAAGAAACAAAAGAAGCGAAAATTGGGAGAAATGGCGAAAACCGAAGAGTCATCATTATCATAAGACAAATGACCCGAAGCCTAATCCGACCGTGGACAAGTGGAAATGCACGAGTGAGACACGTTACGACCCTTGCCCACGTACTCCGTACCACGAGTGGGGAGCTATGATAGGAGTTCGAAAAATAAGGCTCATAAAGCCCTTGCCGGGCAAGAAAGAGCTATGATGAAATCTGAGGCCCATCATTGAAGCCCCGAAGGAGAGACATCACACATTGAAGCATTTAGGTCTTTATGCCAACATTCAAGCCTTTAGTTGCCCGGCCAGGAATAAAGACCTGACAGGTGGCCCAGACCCGATTATGGAAGTCTCATGGAGTCTGAAAATAGAATAATTCCTAATAATATATTATTCCATGAGTCGATAAATCGTAATAAGGAAAAAGACAGCAATAAGGCGTCATCCAGTCGGATCTCGAGGATCCCTCGATAGGAAGGAAGATTATTAAAATAAGCTGCTTTCTTTCATATCGCTACAGATCCGATACCAATAATAACAAAATATTCCATCAGTGGAGCAAATCTAATCACCATCCAAGCGGTTGAGCGTTTACTATAAATACAAAGTCATCCCATGATTGAAGATCGTAATCTTAGTGATCGCGTTATGCCGGGAAAATTGACTTAGGCATTGGGGCGACACGGCGGAAACTCATTCGACCCCTTCTTTCTGTTTTTGCGGAGGGTGCCACGTCAGGCTTCTGGACCCGACCTTTGCGGCGATCCTACCTCGTGACGATCCGAAGCTACTCTCGGCCCTTGTGTCGAGTCCGACTATGGCCTGTGACTCGGCCAAATTCAGATTGAAAAAGCATCATCAAAAACAATATATTAATTTATTTTAAGATTGTAATCTACAAGTGTTTATAGTTTGTTTCATTTCTTGCCATATTTAACGTTAAACATCTAATAATTGAACTTATGCTATTATAACAAAATTTATAGTTTGTTTTCAATATTGTATTTCTAAGTATTAAGATTTTGGATGAAGCAGGTTTAATTAAATACTTATTTTATAAGAGTTTATTAGATAAAGATTATGTCGTAAATCTTTTATTGATAATTTATTTGTGTTTGGATGTATATTTTAAACGTTTATCTGTCGTTTAAAGTGTTTGGATAAATTCTCTATAGCGAAAACTTATAATATTGAAATTCTTGAAAGACCATAATAAACCTTATAAAATTTAAGTGTTTGAATAAATAAACATTTGTCATAATTTAAAAAAAATTAATATGTATATGTATATATCATGAAACCATGATAAAAAAATTAAAAATAAAATAAAGATTCACTATATATCGAAAACATTTATCATTCATTTGTAATCTCTAGTATAAAAAATAACTAATGAATCATACTCTCATCTTCAATTTTATTTCATATGCATCAAAGAGATTATAATACTAAATATTATTATTTTTTCATTAAAATCTTTAATTTAGATGCTTTATAGGGCATGTATTATGTCTTTGTAGTTATTTAAGGTGCGAGAGCGTACGGGAGGTCACGAAAACCTCTTGAGATCTTGAGGCGAGAAAGATACATTTAGAGCGAACTTTTAAGTGATGCACCATATATATAAATAAAAATTATATATCTTACTAAATGTATTTATAGTTTTTATCTAATAATAAAATTTAATAAAATGATCAACATGAAATCAAACATATTTTACGTCATCATAAATATTTTGAAACAAAATAACGACAAAATAGCAAGCATGAAATCAAAATAAACACTCATGGATCTACATCAAATTCTAAATATGAAAATCATCATCAATATCATTATTCTTATCATAAATAGATTTTTTTATATTTTATTATATGTCAGAATTTTTTCATATTTTTAATAAAATTTTCAAAAAATGTACCTATTTTACATAATTTTCAAAAGTTATTTTCCCTTTTTTTCAAATTTTTACTTATAGTTTTCAACACTTTTACCCATTTTTACATAATTTTCGAATTTATTTTATTATTTTCATTTCCTATTTTCAAATTTAAAAAATTTATCTATTTTATAATTTTCAAAAGTTGTTTTCTATTTTTATTTTTATTTTCGAGAGAATATTTTTGTCGTTAAGATGGCCGATTTGGTATTAGTATAAGCTTTTGAGTTTTTTTACAAGCTTTTCTTTCCAAGCTTATTGAAATAAGTTAAAAATGACTTATAGGGGTCAAAGCTATTTTATAAACTCTTCCAAACATCTACAATTTTATCAAAAGTACTTATATGAGAAAATAAGCTCAAATAAGCTATAAATAAGCTCTCCCAAACACACCCTAATTTGTTTGTTTTTTATTTACTTAAAATTAACATCTTAATTATAATAAAAAAACAATTTATTTAACTTTATTCTTATGATAAAATGAAAAATATTTATATAATATATGCATAACATCTTAATATATTAATAAAAACAATGATAAAATTATTATGACAAAAAATTTATAATTATCATTGTTAAAAAATAATTATTATATTTATCTATTTTATATAATTAAAATAAAATATATAAAATAAATAATGGATCATTATCGATTCTAAAATAAAGAATTTAGAATATTTTCTATGTAGATTTTAGAATGCTTTATGAAGATTTTAAAATGTTTAGTAATATTTTAAAATATAGGTTTTCCTTTTAAAATATGGATTTAGAAAAAGCCACATATTTTAGCTTTTTTTACTCAGAAGAAATTTTTTAAAATTCATAAATAAGTCATGTCAAAAAAAAAAATTCTAAATTTTGAAGCAAATTGCTTTTAGAAAAAAGCCAAAAAAAACTAATGCCCCCTAAATTAAGAGAAAATAGGCTTATTTGGTTCATATTTTTGAAAACATAAAGAACACAAATTTTGGGTTTTTTAAAATTGTTCTTGTTATCTAAATTTAGTGTTTTCTATGTTTTCTATGTCTTTTTAGAACAAGAAAAAAAAAATAGAAATGACGTGTTACCGTTGTTTTTGTTACCGTTGTTTTTTAGAGCAAAATAGTTTCAAGAACTATAACCAAATAAAAGTACAGAGCAGTTTTTAGAAAACACCAATGATGTTTTTCGTGTTGCAAGCCGTTTTCAAAACATGCCCTTTGAAATCTGTTTTTTGAAATATGTTTTGTTCTCAGCAAAGGAGAGCAGCGTTTGTTCGTGTTTTTTGTTCTGGCACTTAAAAACACCTAATTTCACGCAACAGAAAAGTTTTTAAAGAACACAAAAATGGTGATCTATGTATTTTCAAGAACAATTTTCAAAAAACAGGAACCAAAAAGGCAAAAAGCATTCGGAAAAAAAAAAAAACAGTTTCCATAAACTCTAACCAAATAGGACCCTTTATTTTCAATATTTGGGTATGAATATGATTAATATTTTGTTATCAATAAGGGTAGCGCCTATTAATAGTAACACTGGAAGACATGATCTGATGTGCTCTGGAAGAGAAGAAAAAGAAGCCCCTATTGAGTCATTGACACAGTGATGGAGGGGAGGGAAAAACCAAATTACATGGCAATAGTGGCTTTGTTGGTTGGGTTGGGCCAAACAGAAATTATAAAATATCTGATCCTCGATCTCCACTCCATTGAACTCTATTTCCTACTGAGGTGTTACGAGATATGACCCAGCTATTCAAACCCCTAAGCAATCATGCCCAAACTGCCAATATACAAACCCCCCAGCCTTCTGCTTTCACATTGCCCCTTTCCAAGACGGGAATCTCCCCACCCCACCCCACCAGTGACAAGCAAAACAAAGGGAAATGATCAAACGTTAGCTTCTAGGAAAGCCTTATTATCATCCAAACTTAGGTATTATTGGAAACTTATCAAAGTTTAGAGCCTGAGATGGATGATAAACTCTCGGACAATTTGTGTGTGGCTCTCAGCTCTCTTTATAAGCATATAACCATTACCTGAAATTTAAGACCAGCTTTGACATTACAGCCATGGAGCCTTGAAGTTAATGGCTGCCGTGTATACCCCTAGTGACGTGGCCTTGTAGGGACTACTCTAATTGGTGATCATTGAGGAGACAACTCACGCACCTCGACATTACACCCATGGGGCTTTGAAGTTAATGGCTGCCGTGTAAACCCCCAATGATGTGGCCTTATGGGGGCTACTTTAATTGATGATCGTTGAGGAGAAAACTCAAGCGCAGACCAACTAAGCTACCATCAGGTTTAACATCATCAAATATTTTTCAATTTCTGACCTCAGTTCTGTTATCAGAGCTCTAACCAAACCTATCCATGATGATGTGACTTGGAGACCCGAGGGGTACAGATATAAACATTACATATGCAGTTAGAGAGAGATCCGCAATAATCTTTAAAGTAATATTTATAAATGCTTGGAAATTTGTGACAAATCTCTTGAATTTATGGCAACTGGGGTGATTCTTTTAGGTAGTGGTAAGTAGTTCTATTTGTTTGCTACATACACATGATAACAATCAAAATATATTTATTTATATCCTCACGAAATCTGCCAAAACAACCTTAATTATTAACATAATGAATTAAATTTTATGTTTGATGAGTGGGTCAGCAAGATTTGTCAAATGGAGGCATCAATGTCAGAAATCCATAGGGACTGTAAATATGAAGAAAAGTGAATCAAGATGAAGGAGGATGTTTTAATGTTGAATTGAATTAACTATGAAAGAAAATAAGAAAAAACAAAGAAACTTTGGGTCTCCCCACCCTGAAGGAGGTGTTTGGTTAGTTTCCCAGGTGAAATCTTAGTAGGTGACAGTCAATGATAAGAAAGATCCTTCCATCTTGTGTGGTGGCCTCTTTCTTATCAACATCATGTATCTTTTCCTCTTTGGCCTACCTCTATGATATGTATCTTTAGCTGTCCTGAATCAGCTAAGATAAAGGGAAGAACCACACACAAAAGGCACAAAATATATCAAACAATAGAGGCCCCAAAAAATGAAAAAGAAAAAGAAAAAGGTTTCTTCTTTACGATGTTTGGCATCACTTCATTAAGTGTAAAATTTCATTGATAAGCTCCTTGTAAATTGTCATATGAAACTACAAGAAAATCAACTAGATGCCTAGGCAAAAGTACTACCTAACGTTATGTGTTTCATAAGATCGAAGATAAGTTTGCATTCATTGGCTTATGTCCACAGAGGGGCCTGTAAGCAGTCTCTCCATACAGGAGGAATTTGTGATGGCTGGGCTCAGCTCCATGAATTATTTTTCTGCATTCATCTTGTTTTCATGTACATTTACCTCGATGATACGAAGATCTTTAGGTCCTTATCAGATAATGTAAAAACCAAAACGTCTAACTGAAGGGGTGCATTCTTTTTTCAGATCTGCCCATGTAAAACACCTGAAAGCCTGCAGCTGCACAAAAAGGCACAACATATACACACACACATATATGACAAGGGCAGTTTTTTTTTAATTATTGTGTATTATTCATTTATTTAAAATGGAGGTTCCCATTCAATTTCTTCCTGTTCTTCACAATGTGAGACATCATGAATGAGCTATAAAAAAACAGAGCAGATACGGGGACCCAAGAAATTACTCACCTAACTTTATGGTTTCATAGGACTGTGGGCCCGGTGCATTATTGAAATATATTCACTGAAGGGATCCTACAAGCAATCTCTCAATGCAGGAGGAACTCATGAATGGCTGGAATCAGCTTTGTTTATTTTTCTGCAGCCTACCAACAAAAATATATATATATATATATATTTTTCTGCATTCATGAATCCTTGACCCTACTCTAGTTGTGGTAAATCAAGATCCACATCTTACCAAACAAGGACACCATGTTGTTTGCCTTGGCCTATGTCCTTTCTTCTGATACCCATTTTTTTTTTTTTTTTTTTTTTTTTTTTCCCACAGCCTCACTTGTCCTTGTCATACCAACAAGAAAATGTAACCCCCTCACCAGTGCACTTATGAACGGTCATTTTTCACAATCCGACTAAGTGACTTTCATGATTTTTCCACTAGTTATAATATCTCAAGTTTAGACAATCAATTTTCTCTCCCACATTTACCAAGACCCATCAACCAAAAAAAGGGAAAAAACAATACATTAAGCGATATTTCTCTGCTTCAAGCTTGTAGGATTTAGGTTAATATGAATATCGTCTTGTGCCCTCCCTTCGCGTGCACATGGCTACATACGCACGTGGAAATTGTCCGTAATGGAGCTCCAAATAAATGGGGATTAAATTGTGGAAGATTCAAGCCGAGATATCGGCAATTTCGTCTGTGTTAAATGACCAACTCTCCTAAAAGCTCAAGCTTGTAGAATTTAAGTTTAATATGAATATCATGCTTCAACACAATCAAAGCATTATTCTAACATCTTAAGGAGGCCAGAGGATTATGGCTCACATTTTATAACCCTTACTGAAGGATATCAAGACTTTCCGTGATTCTGAAGCCAAATTGGAAGACATTGCCAGGCAATGTAACTAGGCAGCAGGGTGATGGCTTTTAGATACTCATAAAACTTAAAAATGAATTCAATGGATGACTTGGTCATGGCATATTCCTGGTTCATTTTGAAAGAGGACTAAAAAGATGCCAAGAAAGAAAACTGACAATCAACTCCCTGCGCAGTTTCTAGTACAGAGTATAAAAGTTAAAAGGAAAGGGAAAAGAAATTTTTTGCTGCAAGGACAATGCACTTCAAAGAAGCAACACTACTGGAGTATAAGGCATTGCAGGAAGCTAGGTAACAACAAAGAATAGTGTGTTATGGTAAACAATTTAAAACTAGGAAAACGCTTTCTTAGTTGGAAGAAAAAATGTTAGAATAGCGTATGGTGGATAGAAAATTTTCCAATAGCTCTGCACACCAATGCTATGAGGTTTCCAATACAGTGCCCTAAATGGGTACATACCAATGTCCAATTGCACAAAATGAATGAACATAGTAGGTAAATGGGATCTCATATGCAACTGAACTAAAGCAAAAACACGATAGTTCATGCAATCTTGCCACATTTTTGATAGATTAGTAAGTTGGAAATTATGCCTCAAATACTGATCATCAGAATGTTAAACAGGCTGCAGATGCATTCATGCAACTGTATATTAACTTAACTCAGCAGCCATCTGCAGGCAATTCCAACATTACTAAACAGTACTGGATGTGCCCAAATTTTAGTTTTGATTATCTGCATTTCTTTTATAGGTAAATATTTTTTCCTCTTTTGTTGTTGTTCCCATTGGGATTTGATCCTAAATTGATTATCACTGCCTTACTACCACGACAAACAGGATTTCATCCAAGAATAAAGGAAAACAGAAAAATGTTTGAATAAGATGGTATTATCAAACATAGCATACATTGAGCAATCAGGGAAGAAACTAAGAAATACCAAAAGGTTAAATATCTTCTCATTTGATACATCCAACTGTAAGAGCCTGTTCAACATACGAACTCTACAGTTTTACTGTTTATATGGTACAGTTTATTCAAGAACACACCAAGCATCAGATGAAAGCTGAAGAGCTAGGCAAAACAGAACCTGAGCTTGAGGCGTGATCCAGAGAGGCTTCTGGAGCATCCACCACATGCCATCGAACACCAAAGCTCCATTTTTTCTCACAATTACAGTTCAGCCTATGGATATGACCTACAACTTGAAGAATTCCGACCAACAACATAGATTTTGCAATCACAAGAATTCACAAGAAAAGAGCTTTACAAATCTGCTCCTGGCAGGGCAAGACCTTCCAGTTTCCAAATATCTGATTCCATGTTGTAAACCTTAAGTTTCATCCTTTCATGCTCCGAAACAACAAACAAGTGTCCATAGGCCACAACACTGGAGCCAGTCAACCTTCTCTGGGCCAGCAGCCATATCCTCCCAATTATTAGTTCTTGGGTCTAAACCTGACCCCTGGAGAGACAAAGAAAGGCCACAACCAGCCTTCAGTGACAAGAAACTTTCAGAACTGCTGCATCATATAAAGCCATATTTGTTCTCATGCTTGCAATGGGGACTCCAAATCCCTTTAACAGGATCTGAACCTCAGCCAAGTCAATCTCAAAGAGATCTGAACTATTTCCACCCGCCACATAAATCATGCCATCAATCACCCCACTAGCAAAAAATGACCTAGCAGTAATCATCTGGCTCATAACAGTCCACCGGTTTTTCTGCATTTCATACTTCAATACCAAGTCAAGAGGGCAATCTACATCAGATACCCCCACAAACAAACAAAGCACCCTCGTGAGGATGGGAAACACCAGGATCATGGGGGCAAACTTTATCCTTGCAAGGCATTGCTGGAATGGTGTGCCAAGAGAAGTGAATAAGGTCAGAACCTGCCACTGAATCTTACCAGTACATTTGTATTCACAAGAGACAAAAATAAGGGTCTTTGAAGCCTAATTCCTTTCTTCGGGTAAAGAACCGCTCCTTATTACTGAGCAGTAGATGCCAACGCTTGCAGACAGCTCTGCAAGCTGCGAGGCTCTCGACCGGGAGGCGCAGGAGACAGTTGAGGGAAATATCATCAGGAAGGCCCGGAATTAGAGGCTCTCCCCTGAGAGATAACTCCAATTCCAACGATGGATTTAGCGAATTTGATTGGATCACAGCTAACCTAAATTTTGGGGATAGTGTCATTTGAGAATCCCCCAACTTATGTACTGGGGCCTGTTGGGATGAAATTCGAACCCTTTGCATTTTCCTTGTCGGACTTAAGATTAAAATTCTCCAAACACTGAGAAACCCGTCAGTTTGATATATATAATTTTCAGTCTAGGATAAGCAAAACACCATTCAAAAGCGCCAATCACAAGCTTCAAGAACCAACCTCATCAAATTTTCTTCCTTATCAACTCTTCCAAGGACCGACATTAAACTAAAAACACCTTTGCTCACGAAAAAAAAGAAAAACAAGAAAAACCCACAAAACCCGTCACATAAATCAACATACAGACGAGTTTTTGTTTCCACATAAAAAGACTCTACCCATTGATTATAAGAACAAAACCCACAAAGCAGAAACAACAATACAGAGAGAAGAAACTTAATAAAGAAGGAACTCAAAATATGAACTTACAAACATGAAATCCCACAAATTTTTTTCAGGGACAGATAGTGACTGACGAGATTTGGGGGCTTGATTGAGAGGAAGAAGGAAGACCCTCGAATTGGAGACCCTTCTTTTCTGTGTAGGAATCGTTATCTTAATGTATACTACCTCCAAGTTGAATGTGAGCAATCAACGTACAATTGGGGGGACCAAGCAACGCGCCAGCGGAGCGCGTCAACAACAATGGCAGGTGAAGATACGGTGGGCACGTTCGTGAAGTGTTAAGGCTCGAATCCAGGTAGGCTGCCTCATCGCGTGACGGCGAGTGCTTTGGTATCTCGATACACCACATTTCCGTTCCTATGGGTAAAGGCGAGACAAGGAACAACATTAGGGACAAGTAAAGTCAAAAATTAAAATCAAACTTTAGAATTTAAAAAAAAAATTGAAAAGAAAAAAAGTGTTTTTTTTATTACTATTCACTTTGTGTTTGATACCTAACACTACAATCGGAAAATGGGTTGGCTCGACCTAAATAGACCGAGGCTGTTAGGGTCGTGAAGCTAGTAAATTTAAACCTGACTCTTACTTTTATTGCGTCTTGGATTTTAGGTTAGCAGACGTCCTATAGGCCAATTAAGTAGAAAACAATAAGATTAAAATTTTAAAAATGATAATAAATAACAATTTTACAAAATTTATTTTTGTAAAATAAAGTTTTTTTGAAATACTATAGTTTATTCTTATGCTCTTAAAAGATTATATAAAATAGAATTATTTTAATCATATTTATATATTTTATTTTATTTTTAAATTATTATTAATTGTATTATTTTATTTTATTAATAACATTATTTTTGTATAAACAACGATTTATATTTTCATAATATAAAAACTAATATTTTAATAATTATAAATACTCGTGGCCATTAAAAATTTTAATAAAAGCGAGTCAAAATGGACCAAGCGGGTCGGCTCGGTCGAGTTATATTAATTTGATATTTTCTTAGTCATACCCTGAAAAATGGGGGCCAAATGGGCCGGCTCGCGGGCGCAGGCAGTATCCACCTCACATGACGTAACGTGTAACGCGATTGGTCAGTAAGAATACTGTTGTCCAGCCAGAAAGCAAATTCTCAATCTAGAACAAAATAAAACAAAAGCTTTGATTTTTTTATTTTTATAAATTGATAAAAGTCTCCTAAACAAACTCTAAAGTCTAAAATATATATTTATACCCTAGGCATAATATATGTTTAATAAGAAATAATATAATATTCCAAAACAATAATAGGAAAAGAAAATAATACTCCAAAAACAATAATATGAAATAAAATAATATCCCAAAACAATAATATAAAATAAAGATAATGTATCAAAACAACCAAAATCCTGTGCGTGGCATTATATCAAATGGTAAAAATTCTTATTTTATTGTTTTGAGATATAGGGGTTGTTGTTTTTGACTTAATGCGGCTTCGACACGTCAAAAATTTGTTTGTTTTAAAATTTTCAAGACTTATTCTTTGGAATTTTTTTAAAGTTCGAATAGAAAAATGAAAATATTTGACTTTCTATCGAGAAAAGTCATTTCACAAAAATAAGAAAAAATTCGTGAATTTAATACAACAAGGAAGAATTGCTTGGCTCATTATTAAGGATGAGCGGGAGGGTTTGGAATTTGGGGTGGTCAAAAAATCATTTGACTCGTTTATTTTCAATTCGAGCACAATATATTGAAGAAATTCATGAGACCGGTGGGGATGAAGAATCTGAACTTCGCCGTTTACGTTTGATTTTGTTTTATTTTTATTTTAAATTTTTTATTTTATTATATTAAAATTAATATATTTCTAAAAAATAAAAATATTATGATTTTTATAAATTATTTATTAAAAAACATTCTAATAATAATAATAATAATAATAATAATAATAATTATTATTATTGTGTGTGTGTAATATTGCTCATTAAAGTATAAAATAAAATAATAAAAAAATATTTTTAAAATATAATCGAGGTAAGGTGGGAGTAACAATACCTGAACCCGTCCAAAACTCGTCTCAAATTTAAGAAAATAAACTCAATACATTAAAAGCGCAATGCTGATTCATAGAACTAAATTAAAATTTAAGAGTGGGGTGGGGACAGGAACTCGAAATAATATGCCCTATTGTCATCCCTACTCATTACTCAATGTTAAAAAACAAACAATTTAATATTTAATGTTATTAAGTACTATTCAGCATTAAGTTAAAAAAAAGTTATATTCAACATTAAGTAAAAAAAACAAACGCCACCATAATCTTTATTTCCTAATTCTTATTATTATTTTGGGATAGTATCTTTATTTACTATTATTGTTTTTGGGAGTATTGTTTTATTTCCTATTATAGTTTTGGAATATTATTTTATTTCCTAATATATGCATATTATACTTAAGGTATAAATAGATGTTTTAAGGTTTATTTTGAGACTTTTATCACTCTTATCAATTTATCAAAAAAAAAAAAAAAATCAAAGCTTTTGCTTTACTTTGTTCTCTGGATTGAGAATTGGTCTTTAAATTGAGATGTGTTATTCTTATTGATCAATCACATTACACATTGCGTCGGGTGGTATCATAGTATGTTTCTCCCAATCGATGACTAATACTAGTGCTAGTGATTGCAATCAATCCCATGACAATGATCGGGGATTGTAGACTATTTAGAGATTGATTAATGAGGCGACAACAATCAATCGAGTTAAACTATTGATCGAGAGCAATCTGAACCCGATTGCGGCGTTGTGAGGTTAATGGATAAGGACGTGGGCGTGAGGCCCCAGGCGAAAAATTGGCCTCGCTAGATCCATTTTTAATCTCATTCCAACAATGCGAAATCAACGAAGGTCAACCGTAGGATTTGATGACACCTCAGATGAGGAGGCTGACTTGGGTGGTGCAAATCCACATGGTAAGGGTGGAAGGCGATTGGCAACCAAACTATAGAGAGGAAGCAGTGAATACAAACTTAAGGTAAAAGATATCCTAACTAATTGGTGATCTTGATGCGAGAGGTTTTGGGTGGTTGGTAGACAAGCATCTTTGAATATACGAGGTTACTTGAGGATGGAATTAAATTTGTTATATAGGTTAAAAGGAACATCAATATGGCGGAGGCGGATTGGGGAGATGAGGATGAGAAGAGAGGCGTGGTCAGTTAAACACGGCATAGGATGAAGCAATTCACGAAATTAAATTTTTCCCAGACTATAGACAATATATTTTGATACTATCGAAGTGTACCGCAGGTATCAAAAGTGTGAATGAATATATTGTTGAATTTTTTAGATTGGAAGAGAGGAATCAGTTATCAGAAAGTGAGAACCATCAGGCAACGAGATATTTGAATGAGTTGAAGCAGACTATTAGAGATAAAATTGGGGTGCAGATGATTTTCAATGTGCAAGAATAGAAATTTGTGCATGGCTTGGTTACTCATTTAAGGCTTGGACACATGAGTACTAATTATAGAAGATATGGAGGGTAAACAATAAGTCTCCAAGTGATAAGGGAAAAATACCTTTAGCCGTGTCCGATATTGTGGAAACTGCTAATGTTGGTGTAGGAAAAGGGAAAAGTGTAGTAGTGGAAAGAGGTAAGGAATTAATACTTTGTGCACGCGAAAGATAACCATATGTAAAGGCATTTCGGTGTTAAGTGCTATAGAGGTTGGCCACTACCCAATGAATGTCTAAACGGAAGGTGAGTGAATGTGGGGAAAAGGGCCAGTGATGTTGGGGTGAATGCCAGACTTGATGGGGATGATGTATATGAGTAATATGAGTAGGAAGAGTACACTTGTGTGTTGAAGAGCTCATGTTATCTTTGAGTCGATGATAATACTTTCTATGCCATAAGCTTTTCACAATAAGGCGTATTGTGCGTAGAGTTAACGTGATCTTATTAGTGATAGTGGGAGTTAGAACATAATAAGTAAAGATGTTGTGGAAGAGTGTAGTTAGAGATTAAAACTCACGACCCATATCTTGTAGGTGGATTAAAGAAGTTGGTGGTATCCGGGTGAATGAACATTGTAAGGTATCCTTCTTTATTGACAAATATAATGATGAGGTGTACTGTGATGTGGTGGATATGGATGCTTGCCATATTTTATTTAAGGCCCCGTAGTATGATGTGGATGCTTAGCGAAAGAAGGAATAAAATATACATTAGTGCCTTTCACTAGAAAGAACCAACTCAAGGCTTTACAAGTGGAGGGAAAGAACTTTTCAACTATTGTGCATGACCTATCTTCACTTATGGGCGAGTGTAAGGAGACCTGAGAAGTGCATTTGATGGTTGTGAAGGGAGAGGTAGAAAGTAGAGATTTAGCGGGGGTTCAAATTCCTATGGAGGTGCAGGCTTTGTTGGAGGACTTTGATGATGTGACTCTTGAAGATTTACCTGTAGGGTTACCTCCTATGTGTAACATACAACACCATATAGATTTGATTATAGGTGCTTCTCTTCCTAATCTATCTCATTATAGGATGAGTCCCACAGAATGAACTAAGGAGAAAAAAAAAAAAAAAAAAAAAAAAAAAAAAAAGTAAAGAACCCACAGCGTGGACACCTAGCCGCTGGGCTATGAGACAAATTTGTTCTAGCTTTTTTACACCTAAGATTATAAGTTGACCCGATGTGTTGACAACAAGGATAAAAACTCCGATATATCGGTCGATATATCCCCCGATATATCGAGCATCTAAGAGTAGGCTGGTGAAATATGTCACTGGCACCGATTGAATGAAGCTCTGATAAAATATCTAGAAATATCGCCGATATATTGATCGACAATTGATATATCGTGGAGATATTGAGCATGCATGAGACACGAACGTGAAGTAGAGCTTAGGCGATTTTTTTTAGTGGAACATCACCAATATATCGCTATATATCGGCAATATATCTACGATATATTTAAAAAATCGACCCTTTGACCGTTTTACCAAATGATCTAACACCTAGGATACTTCCTGTAGATGATCCAATGGCCGAGATTTCACCTGTATTTTGAAAGTACTCTAATCGTTAAAATTGCCAATTTTTTTGAGAAATAATCAATTTTTTGGGAAATTATCAATTTGTTTGTGAAATATCAACTCTAATTTTTCTGGTGAATCTCAAAGCTCTTAAATTTTGCAAACAAATCTTTCAAACTTATAAATTTAATATATTCATTTTTAGATTATTAAATGCATTTTAATTAGATAAATTCATGACTTTTTAAAGGAAAGATAAGTTATGCTCGTAATATATCCTTATTTATCTCACTAATATTATTTTTAAAAGTTATGATAATTTCAAATTTATTTTTTATTTATTCTTTTAATTTTACTTAATTTTCTATATATTTGAAATATTAAAAAGTGAATTTGTTCAAAAAGTTGCGTAAATATATAATAATAATAATAAAGTTATTATAATTTATAAGTTAATATTAATTTAATAAGATAAATTATTAATTTTTTTATTTAATTAATTAAATAAATTATTAGCAATAGTAAAAAATTGTCGGCAAAATCTTAGAAATTATTATTTAAATATAATAAAAATTAATTTTTCCTTTTTAAAATAATTGACTACAAGTATAGAAAATTGCTAAATATTTATATATTTAACTCTTAATTATATTACTAACATCTTATGATACTAAAAAATATCTTTAATATATACATTATTTTTTATTTTATTATTATTAAAGCCTTTATCTATGTTATCATAAATTTTAAATAATTTTTATTATATATAAAAATATCTATCGATATATGCCCGATATATCCGATATATCCATAAAATCTAAATATTGATATATCCGTCGAAACTGATATTTTCAACCTTGGTTAATAGTAGAGTGATCAACAAATTACACCAAATATAGATTTCCTATTTTTGCTGGGGTTGGACGATATGTTTCATCGCCTGAGTGAAACAATTGGCGCTTAACAAGATCGACTCTCAAGGGAGAGGCTATCATCATATCAGAACTGCCTGCGCTGACGAAGTAAGACAACATTCAAGACAAGGGATGAGTTATACAAATGGTTAGTCATGCCTTTTAGGCAAACCAATGCTCCTAGTACTTTTATATGGATTATGGATTAGGTGCTATAACCTTTCTTGAGCAAATTTATAGTTGTTTCTTTTGATGATATTTTGATTCATAGTAAATCAAAGGAGGAGCATGTTGGACACCTTAGGGAAGTGTTAAAGGTGTTGAGGGCAAATAAATTATATGCAAACTGGAAAAAAAAAGTGTTTTTATGATAGATAATTTGCTATTTCTTGGCTATGTGGTGAAAAGTGAGAGAAATAAAATAGACGAAGAGAAAGTGAAAGCTTTTAGAGAATGGTCTACCCTAAAGAATGTTAGTGATGTAAGGAGCTTCCATGTGTTATCAATCTTTTATAGAAGGTTCATTAAACATTTTAGTAGCATTGTAGCACCTATTGTTGAGTGTTTGAAGAAAGGGAGGTTCCATTGGGGCGAAAAGCAAGAGAGTAAATTTGCTTTGATCAAAGAGAAGTTGAGCACAACACCTGTCTTGGCATTACCAGATTTTGAGAAGTTATTTCAGGTATAGTGTGATGCTAGTGGAGTAGGTATAGGGGCTGTTTTATCCTAAGAGAAGAGGTCGATATTTTACTTTAGTGAGAAATTGTGCGAAGTAAGGAGTAAATAGGCTACCTATGACAAAGAATTTTATGTTGTTGTGAGGGCTTTGAAAACTTGGAAGCATTATCTCATAGTGAAGGATTTCATTCTCTATACTGATCATTAGGCTTTGAAGTACTTAAGTACACATAAGCAGATAAGAGGCGATATGCATGCTAGGAAGTCAACTTACATAGAGAAATTCCCTTATAAGCTTGTCCATAAATCAAGAAAACAAAATAGGTTAGCAGATGCATTAAGTATGAGAACCTTGAGTTTGGAGATAGTGGGTTTTGAGACATTTACAGAATTATATGTAGACGATGATGACTTCAAAAAGGTTTAGGCTATTTGTGTGCTTAAACAACCTTGTGATGATTTTTATATACATGATGGGTTTCTCATGAAGAGTGGGCTGCCTTGTCTTCCTCCCAATTTCCTTCGTGAGAAGGTCATTAGAGATTTGCATGGTTGTGGTTTAGCAAGTCATCTTGGAAGAGATAAAACCATTGAAGCTGTGAAGGATAGATATTATGGCCTAGATTGAGAAGGGATGTGACTACTATTGTGTTGAGGTGCTATGTATGCCAAAGGGTGAAGGGTTAAACACAAAACATGGGGTTATACATGCCATTACCCGTTCATAATGCTATATGGGAGGATCTTTCTATGGACTTTGTATTGAGTTTGCTACGAACTCAACAAGCTATGGATTTGTTGTGGTTGGCATGTTTTCTAAGATGACGCATTTCTTGTCGTGTAAGAAGATTGCAGATGCATATTCTATAACCAAACTATTATTTAGGGAGGTTGTGAGGTTGCATGGAGTGACAAATACTATTACATTTGATCATGACACTTAGTTCCTTAGTCACTTTTGGATGGCTCTTTGGAGGCCATTTGACTCATAATTGAATTTCAATAATACAACACATCCGCAACGATCGCAAGCCAGGTCAAGCACAGGACTTCTGAGTAATCTTATTTGGTATTTTCATGGATAAACCAAAACAATGAGATTTTGTCATAGCACAAGCGGAGTTTGCCTATAACAATGCTGTTCATAATGCAACAAATAGATCCCTATTTCCCATTGTATACATAAAGTGTCCTAATCATGCTTTAGACTTGGGGAAGCTTCCAAAGGTCCATGGTCTTAGTGTAGCAGTTGGTGATTTGGAAAAGTAAGTTCAAGAGGTGCAAACAGATGTAAAAAACAAGTTAAAGAAGACTAATGCAAAGTATAAGATGGAGGCAGATAAGCATAGACGATTCAAGTCGTTTGATGTTGGTGATAGTTTTCATTAGCAAGACTCCAATGCAAGGTGGCCGTAACAAGCTTCAACAAAGAAAGTATGGAGCACACTAGATTGTTAAGAAAATCAACAACAATGCTTTAGGTGGTTGACTTGCCAAGTTGGATGGAAATTTCAAAGACCTTCAATGTTGTTGATCTTACCTTGTTCCAACCAGATATAAATATTGGATATCCATAAAGTAACTCAAGGACGAGTTCTTCACAAGTGGAGGTGACTGACGCGGGGCATTAGATCAAATCAACCAAAATCCTTATTTTGGTTGTTTTGAGATATTATCTTTATTTCCTATTATTGTTTTGGGATATTATTTTATTTCACATTATTATTTTTAGAGTATTATTTTCTTTCCTATTATTGTTTTGACATATTATTTTATTTTATACCCATATTATACCTAGGGTATAAATAGATGTTTTAGGGTTTGTTTTGGGGACTTTTATCATTTTTATCAATTTATAAAAAAAATCAAAGTTTTTTATTTACTTTGTTCTCTGGATTGAGATGTGTTATTCTTGTTGATCAATCACACTATACGATGCGTCATACTGTTTCCTAGTAAACCTCCCCTTCCAACCCAATTTCTATCCCCTTTCAAGCACCCATTGGTATTCAGTTTCATCCAACCATGTGCAGGGGGTAACCATCCCACCCATTTGGTGGTATATGACTCATTTATGTTAAAAATCACCTTTTGGTTCGACAATGTGGAGTTCACTTCTCTACAATATCGTATGAGTAGCATTTATTACTCCTCACCCTAGTACATTCTACCTATGAACATTGATTCATTCCTCCATTTCCACATCCACTATATACACATAGCAAACTTATATTTCCAAGCCTCTTCCTCACCCATGAGTCTTTCTTCTAAATATTCGAAGTGTCGAACAAATAGCAGAAGGAGACTCACTTGTCGACGCTTAACCCAAGTTCACTGCCATGACGCATCCACTACTGCACTAACCAAAAAAAAAAAAAAAAAAAAAAAAAACTACAGCATGAACACTTTCTAAACTCTTATCACCAATTTGTCTAAAGGATGAAGATGGTGATAACTCAGTGATGACAAATATTGCTAATGTTTTTCTTCAGAAGAATTGAACCCAAAATTCAATACGGAAACCTTATTTATAGGTTTCTATTTGGTTCCATTTCAGAGAAGAGTCATATCCCTTCTTAGGGTTGTCTCTATTTGAGATGGGTCATGGGTCGGGTCAAGCCCCATAGGCGACTCAACCCATAATCCAACATCTCCTATGATGGACTTGACCTCCATTTTAATCATCATCCAACCATCCCAAGAGTTTAATTTATACAGGTGAACGGACCGTGCAACCTGAAGCACACCGATGGTGGGAGCTCCAATACAAACCTAACTATAGGCCATATAGGAGACGTCAACCTCGCAAAGCTGGGGCCAAGTCAGCTTTATTTACCCCAAGTATCTTCTTAATACACATGATCAAGTGTTATTCAATCCCTTAAGAATCCATACTTGATCTCTCTACACTACTTAGTATTCTAAATTTTTTAGCCTATCAAACTTAAATAATTTCGAACGCTGAATACAAGTAACTGTGTACAAGCAAAGAATACTTCTTTCTTTTTCCTCATACCACCGTATATGAGTTAACTCGCTGAAATGTCTGACACTAGAATCATTCCGTGACTATGGGGTACATCTTAAGATAGCCAACATTAATTCATCACATCATGATATAGTCAAAAGTCACAAAGGGTAAAGGTAGATGAAATCCATGTGTAGGATTTATGGGACTCACATAGCGAAGAAATAGGGATCCATGCTTTCGCTTCCCAATTGGTTGTCTAGCACATGCAATATAAAATGCATGCTATAGTGGAACATCTATTTTTTATAAAAGACGAAAGAGTTTATGTCTCGCTCTAAATTGTAAGATAAATAACACCATATGAGTCTTAGTCTTGTCGCTTTACAAGCGCCAAACCTGAAACTTTTGTTTCCACATTCCATGATGTTAAACAACAAGTTCCACACTCGCCTTATAAACAGACCCATGAATGGTAGGAGAGCATTCATGTTGATTATTGTAAAGAATCTCATCTTGATTCTTATCAAGGCGACCTTCTAAGTGATAATATGGCCAAGGCTGCTCCCACTGCGCCTCAGCCATCTAAATCAAGGTCTTATCTCTATTCGCTCCTAAAGCGCTAGAGGCAAATCCTTAAGGAGAGAGTCAATCAAGTCTTACCGACATACTTAACTTGAATCTGTAAGGTTTCAAGATTCCCAACATATTCACAATAAAATTCTAAAAACAAGTGAACTATGTGAAATGCTTTTCATTTTATTATAAGAAGATTACAAGTGGTTTGAATAATATATACAATCTTATCACATCCTACATAAGCCTAGGGATCTTACATGCCTTGCAAATGCATCCTTGACTATGGGTTTAGTAAATGGGTCTACAAACATCCGGTTGGTAGGGATGTATTTCGTAAACTAATTTCATTTTGCTTGATCATTTCTCTAACAAAGTGATATCTAATTTGGATATGTTTGGTCTTTCCATGATATTTTTGATCCTTAGCATAAGCCAATGCAACTATGCTATCATAATAAAGAGTCACCAGCCCAAAAGCTGTTTTAACGACCTTAAGTCTTGTAAGAATCTTTTTCAACCAAATTGCTCTCAGAGCAGCCGATGAGCAGTTAAGCATATTCCGCCTATCAGCTGAGGGACAAGGCTATATAAGATCAAGCTTGCTACACCATGAAATTTCACAATCATTTAGAAAGAACGCGTATCCAGATGTTGATTTGTGCTTGATTAGGATTGCCTTCCCAATTAGCATCCGTGTAACCAATCAATCGCAAATCCTTCCCTTGGTAGCATAATACATAATATATTGTCCTTTAGATATCTCACCTCTCTTCACTACCATCCAATGTTTTATATCTGGATTAGATTGAAATCTGCTTGCTAACCCAACGACATAGCTTATGTCCGGATGTGTGCACATCATTGCATACATTAGACTTCCGATAGCACTGAAGTAAGGTATTTTGGACATTTGTCCTTTTTCTTCAAGTGTCTTAGGACACATATCAAGACTAAGGCTCAAATTTCTTTCAATGGGTGTATCAATGGGCTTGCAATCATGCATATGGTAATGCCTTTAACATTTTTTTTTATACATCTCTTGGAGATAAACCCAAGAATTGTTTTGAGCGATCCGAGGATCTTAACACCAAGTACATAGTTAGCCTCTCTTCATGTCTTCTTTCATTCTTCAAATTACGATAAATCCACTTTTCGTCACATTTATCAATTTCTTATCATTTCCAGCTATCAATATGTTATCAACATATGAAGATAGAATTATGAAATAGTTATTTGAATGTTTAATATACACACAATGATCCTCTTCCATCATTGTAAAACCATTTTCCAATGTAGCTTGATGAAATTTGAGGTCCCATTGCCTTGAGGCTTGTTTAAGACCATAAATGGATTTCTTGAGCTTACAAACTTTGTGTTTTTATCCTTTGAGCTCGAAGCCTAAAGGTTGATCCATATAGATTTCCTCATCGAGCTCTCCATTTAGGAAAGTAGTTTTAATGTCCATTTGGTATAATTCTAAGTCCATCATTGCTGCTATAGCTAGAATGAGGCGAATTGATGCAAACCTGACCACAAGCGAGAATGTCTCTTCATAGTCAATTCCCTCTTGTTGTGTGTAACCCTTAGCTACTAACCGAGCCTTATATCTGTCAATTGTCCCATCTGCCTTACGTTTAATATTGAGAACCCACTTGTTCCCAACAATCCTACAACCTGGCGGTAAATCAACCAAATCCTAGACTTTATCAGATTTCATTGGAATCATTTCCTCTTCCATAGCTTCAAACCACTTTTTAGCATTAGGACCAGAGAGAGCTTGTTGTATTGTTTTGGGCTCTTCTTCATCATGAGCAATCATGAAGGCTTCCCCCTTAATCTCAAAGCGACGATGAGGAATTCTCTCATGATTACTGCATCGAGGTTGACTCCATAGAAACATAATCTATTAAATTATTGCTCCCACTTGCTCTAACCTTTGGATCTTCCATTTCATAGAAATGAAGATCCCTATCTATCTCACCTTCTCGGCCCGCAGAAAGTCCTCTTCTAAGAATACGACATCTCGTGACTCAATTTCGTTACACTTCCATTTATATCTTCCCCTAAGAAGACATATCCTTTGGAGTACTTTGAGTATCTTATGAAGATACACTTCTTCCCCCTAGGACCAAGCTTCCCATATTCATGAGAAATGTTATGAACATAAGCTGCACACCCATAGTGTCGCATAATGTTCAAATCAGGCTTCTCACATTTCCATAATTCATATGGAGTGGAAGGAACAAACTTGGATGGAACTCTATTTAGAACAGGTTGTGGGTCATTGAAGACTCCCAAAAGGAGATAGGCGACTTTGTTTGCGCCATCATTGACCTTATCATATTCAAAAGGGTCATATTCTCTCTCTTCTACACAATTTTGTTGCGGAGTGTAAGGAATGGTCAGCTGTTTAGCTATACCTTTCTCATCATAATATGTTTTAAACAAATCTGATAGATATTCACGTCCTCTATCGGTTTGTAAATATTTTATTGTTGTGTTTAATTGATTCTCAACCAATGCACCATAACTTTTGTAGCAATCCAATGCTTCATATCTAGGGGAGATCAAATAAACATGACCGAATCTAGTGAAATCATCTATAAAAGTGATGAAGTATTGAGCTCCATGTCTTGTCCTTATATTCATCACTACAAAACGCCGTAGAGTGAATACCGAAAGGAAAGAGTCGCCTTCGACTTTCCAAAAGGCAATCTTTTTGCCTTTCTTGCCAAACATTTATCACATACAGGCAAATCTATTTTTTCGATAGGTTCCAAAAGACCAGCCTTAGCTAACCTTTTTAGACGATCCTGTCCTATGTGTCCCAGCATGGCATGCCATTTAATATCATTCACAACAGAATTGCCACTTGAATTTTCAATGACAAAAACAGATGTGCTTTTATTGATAGGAATTGTATTTAATATAATGAATCCATCTGATAGAAATCCATATCCTTAAACTACATTGTCTAATAATACCTTAACATAATCTTGTTCAAATACAATTTGAAAACCAAGTTTAACCAATACTACTAAAGAAACAAGATTCCGACGAACTTCTAGTGCATAGAGCACATCATGGAGATAAAGTGTGTGGCCCTTCCGCATTATCAATTTGCAGGGTGCCAATTCCAAGCACGTCTGTTGATGTATTATTTCCCATGTAAATGCTTCTACTTCCCCTCGAAATTTGACGGAAATCTACATATGCATTACGGTCCCTTGCTATGTGGTCAGTTGCTATTGAGTCTACAGTCCATAAAGGAATAGTCTCAGTTAGCATTAAGCAACTACTAACAAAAACATCATAGAAATGAATTTGGTATTATTTTACCTTTGGCTTAGTGCAACGCTGTGCGACCGATCACTTCCCACAATTGAAGCAATCTCATGTTCTTATTCCTCGCTCAGGCACTTCCCAGCTTCGTGCTTGTTTCCACTTAGAATGGTCTTGTTCCCTCCCTTCCTTGGCTTGAAACCTTTCCCTTTCCATTTCTTCTGTCCAGTCTCGGAAGCTCCAAATTTCTTGGATTTAGTCATATAAGCCTACCTAGTAGGTTTATTAGTGAGAAGACGATCTTCTTCCAACTCAACATGTCGTGCGACATCATTAAAAGTTTTGATGTTGTCATTATGGGTAAGGTTTATCTTGAGATGCTCCCAAGCATTTGGAAGAGAGCGAATCATGGCTTGGACTTGTTGCTCAACAGTCAGCTGGTGGCAAGCACTTCTCAGCTCACTTATCATGTTTGACATGACAGTTAAGTGGTGCCTCATAGTATGATTCGATTGCTTTTTGTAAGCATCAAATTTTAAAGTTAGCTGACGCAACCTAGTGGTTGAAGTACCACCAAGTTATACTTTGACAACGTCCCAGACGACCATGGCAGTGCGATTACTCTCAAAGGGCAACATTAGATCATTTCTTATGCTACTCAGCATCAGAATGCAAGCAACCCTATCCTTGCGCTTATAGGCTTGATATGCTTCCATATCTCTCCTATGTTGGGCACTTGTCCCATGCTCGGGCTCAGCCATTGGCCGCGTGATTGTCTCTAGCATGTCTTGTTCTTCCAAGAGGCACTAAATTTTACGATGCCAAACATCATAAATTTTTCCATTCAGTTTGTCTCCTTGGTTTAGGTTGGCAACTATGCTCCTAATAGCAGCCATTTTAACTAAAATAAAGGAAAAACACTAACTTAGCACAACTCGTAACCTAGTGACCCATTACATGTCATAAAGTTCTAAATCAAATAATAAGAAACTAATTCTTGTAAGAGAAACAAAAAGTGATCATACTGATACTAATCAATCTCTCCAAACAAAAACTAGTTGGTATGGTTAAATTTAAACTTGTGCCAATGATCTTATTTGGAAAGAGACACTCATTTCCAATCATGACGTCCCACAAAGTAATAATCGCAAGTACAAACACATATCTAAAGATAAAACTAAATGTATATTATTTCATGTGTACCAGCAATCTATGTCATATAAACATTTCATACATGTTTCATTAATGAAAAGAAGATAAAATATATCTATACATGTATCTATGGCTTGCTAAACATTTTCTAATGTTCCTTTCTAAATCATTCATTTCTTTGGTGATCTGCCTGTTCTCTTCTAACAAATTTCCTTTCCATCAATGTCTCAGACATTTTCTTCATCCATGGAAATGTATTCATTGATTTGCTAGATCGCCTAATACCACCTTGTATTCAGCGCTTCAATTCTCCTTTTAATTTAGGGACAATCTTCTTATACTTTAACTTGCTCGATTGTTCTACAAGCACCTTTGCTTTATTTTCCCAAGAATCGCAGGGACTCCAGCACTATCCACATTTGTTGTTGTACCGACAACTCGTAATGCTCATGGAAAGTTACATGAAAGTTCCAAAACATGTCATGCATAACACCAATGTGTTCTTCAATGAATGATCCAGTCTTTCTTGTATTGACCAAATCGCTCCAAAACGATCATCATTTGTTCTCCCACTACATTTAAAAAGTGGAGAAATTTTTTCAGTATTGTAAGAGATCTTTGTCTCTATCTACAATTGCTATTACAAACATGCTCCAATAACTAATGAAATTCGAGTATTCTATTTCAATATGTCCTAATCACATGCTTAATAATACTTCAATATACATTGATAATTTCTAAAAAATATAAAACGACCTCTTCATGCTCTGGAAAGGTGTTCATTGAATAGGAAATTTTAAAACAAAAATTTTAAAAAAATTCATTTGAAAACAGAGTTCGAATGAAGTTAAACGGGCCGGTCGAAGTTCGGTCAATGATAGTGAAAGCTGTCAATCAAAGCCAGTTGACACGTTAATGATGAGCTTAAAAGTCATCTATTTTCAGTTCATTTTTCTGATTGATTTCTATCTAAAAAAGGACTGATTTATATGTTAAATGTGGAATAATCTCACCAAACCGCTATACAAAGAAGAAATTCAAGAGAAAGAGGATATCATAAAGCAAAGGAGCGTAGTGGTCAAGGTGAATGACACGACCACGAATGATGTCGCAGTCAGAGAGGTGCACGAGGAAGAAATGACCGATGTCGCGACGCCTTGATGCGACGAAGAATCACATCAAGGTCGCAATCGACAAAACTCCAAATAGCGACATAAGGGCAATTAGCGTTAACGAAAGGTGTCGCAAATAAACTCCAAGTCGCAATCCATAAATTAATGAAGAACAAGAGCATGATGTCGCCGACACCCATTTCGAGGTCGAGCAGAGTTGAAGGCCGAGCAAGAGGATACGGAGGTCGTGGACATAGAATGAAGTCGCACATAAGATTTTCGCGAGACTGAACATTTAAGTCGCGACAATTAAGAGGTCGCGACATCAACATCGAATCGAATTGTTCCTGTGAGCCTGTGACGTAGACAACTCGCAAGGAATTAAAGTCGCGACGCCATTTGTGAGGTCGCGACGTAAGATGAACCTTCTTTGGGAAGAATGGATGAGTGATTAGACAACCGGCGTCGCGACAAATAAAAGCTTCGCGATGTATGCTTTAGACAACCGATGTCGCGACAAAGAATCAGGTCGCGATATTCAACAACCAAACGGGCCGCTTAACTGAATCCACAAGGAGGGGCATCAAAGTTAGGGCCCAACTCGTAACCCTTATAAATAAGCAAATTGCCATCGAAGGAAAGCAAACTTCGCGGCTCGTAACGAGATCCGGCAGCCTAAGGCCTATGTATTTTGAATTTTCTTTTTCCTCGTTTTACGATTAGACGTTATTTTCAAATTTCGATATGGACGTTAGCTTCATAAAGTGGAATAATGCATAGTTCTATTTCTTTCAAATTATCAGCTCGATCAGTTCGAAGTCCGTGATAAATTTTGGAATTGATTCCAAGGTCCGATCTACAATGGTTCTCTGACGTAGCCATCAGAGGTGTAATAAAGTAATTTAGAAACCCACTTCCATTGAATAGACTCAAGTGCAGGAATTTATCTTTCCCCAGAAATTTATCGGTTACTCAACTTCTTTATAAATCTACTTGTCGGGTTCAATATTCTGTGATTTGATCCCAATATCGTTGTCCTATACCGTAATGATCGCTTCATGCTCGATTTCCAGAGGCCCTCGAAAGATTACGTAGAAGGTGATTCCTAGAGTAGTGAACAATTTCAAAGGTATGCGAACCCGATAATGGAGATCTAGCGAGCTTTGTGGAATGTAAGCCGACAAATCGCCTTCACTTGGAAATCGAGGATCGAGCTGAATTTATTTATCACCAAAAAGCAGAGTTCACCGATTCGAACAGTAAGTTCAATCCCGTGTTAGCAAGGATCTAATCAAGGAAAGGATGAACTGTTCCAATTTTGAGGAAGAGAAACCAGTAAAGTGTAAACCCATGCTATACCTATGTCTTAGGAGCTAAGGTTTACAAACATGTTCGTGGTACGGTGAATAAAAAGAAAATATCCAACAAGGCAACCCGCATTAAAAGTAGTTATCTAATCCTCTCGTCTTCGAAAGAATCGGGGAAGATTAGATGATGAACAAGCACAGAAGGAGAGATCCAACCGCACTACCCTATTCCTGACAAAATTTTAAATCCGTGGTTCATGAAGGTGCCACAGAGTAGTCTCAGGAATCGGATGTTTCATAACAAAGAAGATTTTCAATGCTCCCTTTAAAAGATAACTGATCAGCCTGAATTTGTTATTTTAGATTTTCATGACCATTTTGTTATTAAATCACTTTTCTTAGTTTTAGTATTTTAAGGTTTGCTAAGAATATTTCACCGCTTATCAAAGTTCAAAGAGCACAGAGGCCTGAGCAGCTGCAGAAGCATCAGAATTTTAGACTCGGTAATTTATATCTGACTCTAACTGGTTTGACATTGTTCACTCAGACTGCAGATTGATCAAACCCGTAAAGAAAATAATTTACTTCCTTAAGGAAACAAATTTTTAATCAAGACAATAGATAAGGAACACAACAAACAGTTTCATGGCATTATTGGGCCGATTAGATAATAGTCCTCGGGTAATAACGCTATAAATTTGTAGGTATTTTTGGTCCATCATCAAAGAGGTGAACAGTTTTAGTTACTGGCCGGATCGAAAGAATTTGGTGAATCAATATTCGCACTAAAAAGAGAAATACTAGCTCGACATAATTTATAAAAAAGAAAATAGAAAATTTGCAAAAATATGGGATTCAACAAAGCAAAGAATTTAGCAAGCTAACAAATTTTTGTAGAGCTTTTCATGTTAAATACAATTTTTGGTACCACCACTCCATTTGATCTCAAGATATTATAATTTCGTGGAGTTAATTCATGCAATGCGGCTGTGGAGCTGAATTGTCGCCACTAGACACGAGATCGAAGAACACTGAGGCCAAGAAAGGTTAGGAGTGCAGAAATAGCAGAGATGACAGACGAAAGATTGACCGGGGCAGTCAACCAGGAATTCGCAGCAGAAGTACCTCAAGAGCGAGACACTATGGAGGACTTCTAGAGACCAGTTATCCAAGATGAATAATTTTCGCAGTTGAGACAGCAAAGATATGCAACACTCCAGCTCAAGCCATCCCCACCATGGTTCAACAATCCAATTCATAGGTCAAATTTCTCCCAAGATCCCAAACGAACACTGGGACTCAAGCCGAATGGCCAATACAAAGCAAATTGAATGGGCGTGAGACCAGGTTGTCAGCTTGTTTCATTCTCTTTAAGAGATATAAATGCATCATGGTTTGACCTACTACCATATGGATCTCTGTTAATACATGGGAAGAGCCGATGGAAGCTTACCTGAGCAGATTCTTTCCTCTATCCCTCACTTCTGAACGAAGAGGGGAAATTACTACTAAACAAGTGGGAAGACGAGTTTGTACACCGGCTTGGGAGAGATACAAAGAGGGTCACAAGAGATGTCCCATGCACGGATAGACCTCACAGACACAAATGGACATCTTCTACCACTCCATGAATTATATCCCAAAGGTATAATACACTTGTATGAAAGCATCTGTAAGAAGAAGAGCAGAAGAAGCAAGACAAATTGACGATATCTGCTAGTGCACATGAGACCTCCTTTCCGAATCCCTCGTGTGGAGCAAAGAAAATGAGCTAAAGGAAATGGAATGATTGAGTCAATAAGATGTCTGCTTATGGAGGCTAAGTCGATGCATTGATGCATCAGTTGATAAAAGAGTGCACTCGCAAATGAGATAGGAGCAAAGTGGGAAAGAGAAGGAAGAGTAAATAATGCTGAGGGGGCGCTGAAGAGGGTTCCTATGCAGTTGAGGAGGCTAACTATTTGAACGAAAGACAGCATATCATTTCAAGCCTAACCCCAACCTGCCAACCCATTATACCTCAAAGATTAATAAACCATGAGAATTTCTTATGGGTGGAGGAGCACAACACGCCCCAAGACATGGGCAAACTTTCAGCAAGGGTATGCTCCACCAAGGTCTCAAAGAAGAAGAACAGGAGAGGGCGTAAATGAACATCAGTGGTAAAAAAGGGCTCGGGACCTTTGAAGACCGTATTTGTACCATGGGGAAAATAAAAAGTCAAGAACTCCATGAACAAAGGCTCGCAGAATTGGAAGCTTCCAAAACCAATTTCAAATTTTCAGACAAACTACCAATGCCTCTCTCTCAAGAACCTGGAACGCAAATAGGGCAACCGGCTCCAACCCCAGGAATCAAATTAAAGATGCTTTCCGACACGAAGAAAAATCCGAAAAGAGACTGCATGGTCGTGTGCCTTAGAAGTGGAAAAGAATTAGGGAGTATGAAAAGTCGTGAGAAAGATGAAAGCAACAAGTGGAGTAAGGGACTCGGAAAATGCTGAGTCACCGGGAAAGAAGGAAGAAAGAGCGTTATAACTCTATGCCTGCAGTTCCATTCTCAGAGACTGCAAAAGTCAAGGATAGAGGAGCAGTTCACAAAGTTTTTGAAAACTTTCCAGAAGTTGAGATACATGCTATCTGGCGTAAGTGGTAACTTAAATGCCACTTTTATGCCAAATTCTGAAAGAAATTTTTAAGCAAGAAGAGAAGATTTGCGAGGAAGGAGTAGTGAACTGATTGCTACTATAAGCAAAGATAAAGAAGAATTTACCAGAGAAGATGAAAGACCTGCTGTGAAGTTTCAACACTCATTCCTTGCACCATTGAGGATTTTAAATTCAAAGGCTCTTTGTACCCGTGCAAGTATTAACTTAATGCCATTATCTCGCTGCAAGGAAATTAAGTTTGGGGGAGCTTACTCCTACTACTATTACTTCCAAATGGCAGATAGAACAATGGCGAAACCTGAAGGAGTCATTGAAGATGTGCTTGTTAAGGTGGGAGAATTTGTTTTTCCCGTCGACTTTATCATCCTGGACATTGAAGAAGATTCACAAGTCCCTCTGCTGCTAGGAAGGCCATTCCTAGCAACCGAGCCGCGAATAGATATGCGTAAAGGAGTTCTCACTGTGGTTGGAAAAGAAGCAGCTTGACTTCAATCATTCCAGTGTGAAGAATTTAGACACAGATAGTGAAGATTACAAGTTAGTAGATGATGTCTATCTCAACAACCTGATCATATTAGCGATTGTAATGCTCAACTTCCTATCAATGAAAATGAGATGAATTTCCAAAGATCTTGAAGGTGTTAATTCTGATTTTCCGCACATCAGTTTGCACTCTACTGAAAAGGTGTTGAGTCTTAAACAAAACAACATGGACAATGGAGACAATAATGAAGAGAAGGAATTTCATCAAGAGACCAGTGCAGAAGGGCTAGTTTTAAAAGAGTTGCCAAGTCATCTGAAGTATGCTTACTTGGAGCTACTAAAGAGTAAGCCGCTGATTGCCTCCTAGACTCGGGATGCCAAGAATGTAAGCCGCTTGAAAATTTTGAAGAATTATCGAGTCGATTGCTTGGTCCATAGATGAATTAAAGGGTATCAGTCCGCCAATATGCATGCACAAAATATCGCCGAGGAAAAATGCAAAACCATATGTCAACATCAAAGAAGACCGAACCTACCATGAAAGAAGTAGTCAAAAGGAAGTGCCCAAATGGTTGAATGTCAGGTTTTATATACGCACCTCGCATACCCTCGTTAGCCCAAATTCATGTGGTTCCCAAGAAAGGTGTCCACCGTGATCCGAAATGAAAAAAATGAGTTAATTCCAACAAGAACGGTGACAGGATGGAGAGTATATCGGCCACTGAAACCGAACACGCGAACCAGAAGGATCATTTCGTCTCTTCATCGATCGATGTTGACAAAGCAAAGGTGACACTTCATTTTTGTTTCCTGATGGATATTCCCACTATAACCGTATTGCTATTGCACCCGAGATCAGGAGAAACTACATCATATGCACCCTTATGGCACTCATTTCTCGAAGGATGCCATTTGGGTTGTGCAATGCTCCTGCTACTTTTCATAGGTGTATGATGTCCATGTTCTCGATTTGGTTGAGGAGGTCATGAGATTTTTATGGATGACTTCATACAAAGATATGGATCCGGGCTTGAGCATTGTCTAAACAACCCGGAAACAAGTATTTCAAAGATGCGAGGACAAAACAACTAGCATTAAATCGGGAAAAGTGCCATTTCATGGTAAATGTAAGGTATTGTTCTTGGTCATAAATCTATGCCACGACTAGAAGTAGACTAATCAAAGGTTTCGATTATCAAGACTCTGCACCACCCTACAACAAGAAAAGGGATAAGGAGTTTCTCGGGACATAGCCGATTCTATAGAGATTCATCAAAGACTTCTAAAAATAGCAAGACCATTATGACATCGGAGAAAGACACAAGGTTTAATTTTGATGACTCCTACAAGTGTTTTAAGAATCAAGACTGATTAGTTCAAGCACCTATCATGGCTGGCAATTCGTAATGGGACTCAGGACAAATAATGTGATGCTGATTTCACAATGGGAGTCAGATTGGGGCAAATAAAAGAGAAGATATTCGTGAGCCATATACTATGCCAGCGTAACCTTCACGAAGCCTAAAGAAAACTATTCAACTAATAAAAGGAGATGCTAGCCATAGTTTTTGCTTGTGAGAAATTCAAAGCATACATTTTGGGATCCCATATTATCGCTCACACTCGAATTACAAAGAATCAAATATCCGATGTCGAAAAATGCCTAAACTAAGATCGATAAGGTGGGTGTTGTTACTACAAGAGTTTGATCTGGAAATTAAAGATAAGAAAGGTTGTGACAATGTGATAGCTGATCACTTGTCCAGAGTAGAAAAAAACAAAGTAGAAGAGGAGGAGGTAGAATTAACAGAGAACTTTCCAGATGAGCAACTGTTTAAATTAAGTCATCTCAACTCCCATGGTATAGTCGATATCGTGAATTACTTTGGTCAGGAGTAGTGCTCCTAATTCAGCTACCAACAGAAAAGAAAGCTCAAACCGATGTTGTGCATACATCCGGATGACCCATTGCTATTTAAAAGAGGTGTCGATATGATTATAAGAAGATGTGTGCCGAGTGAACAATGCAAAATTTTGAATGAATGCCATGCATCATAAGGGACATTTTTCGGAGAAAACGACTATGATACTCCAATCTGGATTTTATTGGCCCACTATCTTTAGAGACTGTGCTGAATGGGTCAAATTATGTGATACCAAAAGATTGGAAATATCAGCAGCAGAACGAAATGCCCCTACAAGGCATATCAGCGGTGCAACTTTGATGTACGGGAATAGATTTTACGGGACCCTTCCACCATCATTTGGAAACTTGTACATACTGCTGGCAGTGGATTATGTATCCAAGTGGGTGGAAGCAATAGCTTGTCCAAGGAATGACGCTAACACAATAGTGAGTTTCTTGCAAAGGAACATTTCGAAAGCAGATTGAACACCCGTGACTATCATTAAGGATTTGGGAGCTTTCATACTTTGCAAACAAAATATTTGCAAAGCTCATGAGCAAAGTATGGATCAAACATATAATGAGCCTAGCTTATCACCCCCGTAATTAATGGCACAAGGTAAATTTCCAATAGGGAGATTAAAAGGATCCCGAAAAGACTGTAGTTCAAGCAGAAAGATCGTCTTCCAAACTCGATGACACTTTCGCTTACAGACGGCATTCAAAACTCCCATTGGGATGTCCCCATACAAAGTGGTCTTTGGCAAACCATGTCACCTCCCTCTTGAACTGGAATACAAAGCCATGTGGGCCATCAAGAAGCTGAACTTCGATTTCAAAATTGCAAAGGAAGAGAGACTGCTCCAATTGAATGAACTAGAAGAATGAGAAACGTCTGCGATAATGCTAGAATATACAAGGACAAGACAAAGAAATGGCAATGATCAAAGGATTCCGAGAAAGAGTTCATGTGAGCAGTGGGATCAAGTTTATGCTATTTAACTCCAGATTAAGATTATTTCAAGGAAGAAATCAAAACGGAGTGGACCATACAATGGTGTCGCACTACCTCGAGCAAGAACACCTCGTGGATCGATGCCGGGAAGAATTCAAGGTTAATGGTCAAAGACTAAAGCAATATCTCAGCAGGGAGAAAGAAAAGGAAGAACTCCAGCTGGTGAATTGAGAGAGAGAAGGCTTAAAACAACTAGTCCAGCTAAGGACTCAAACAGAGCAAAATTCATGGAGGCAAACTCCATATAGATTTTTGCTTTTTATATAGATTTTGGATTTTTATTCTTCATGATTTGTTGTGAACTTGCTGGGTTAGCATTTGATCAATCGAACCCTTTTTGAAATTGCTATTAGCAGCCTATGCAGAATCGCAGGCTCAGTGAGAAAGAACCAAATCCTAGGACGGCTCCAAAGACTTCACACAGATAGGCGACTAAAAGGGGAGTATTTTTTCTCCCTAAACAAATTCTCGTGGAAAATAAATAGAATGCATGTTTGAATTGCTGTTTGGGAGTACGTCGTAAAGGATGTTAAGAATTTGAAAAATTAATAAGGAGTGCAAAGTTGTCTGATCATCAAATTTAGGGCAAGTACAGACTAAGTCGCGACTAGATTGCAACTTAGTAAGTACTGAGGGGAGAACAAGAGCACAGGTCGCGACAGTAGTGCTATGTCGCGGCGTAACATTTGGGTCAGCGATAAGAACAATTCCTTCAAAAGAATAGTGAAGGTCGATAACTCAACTATGTCATGAAATTACTTGTTGACCAAAGGGGGTAGAAATGCCGATGTCGCAGAACCCGCCGATACATTGTCCTCCTGACACCATCTATGTCGCGACAAACAATAATAAGTCGCGACATAAGAGAAAAAGGGTACAGGCAACTTTTAAATCAGCCTTTATTTTAATGACGTAAAGACACACTATGCCTGAAATTTAAGTTGTGACAAGTTTAATTAAATGAAGTAATAAAGAGTCCACAATAATGATTGAATTACAAATGTCGTAGAAACTCCCTCCACCACTATTTCATTCCTCAAGCAAATACAACTCTTCATCTTCGTCTACTGGTTTTTCAATTCTTGCAAACCCTAGATCAAAATTCTTCCTAAAACATTCCTATTTCTCAAATGGTCGGACCGGCCAACCCGTCCCAAATCTAAGCGAGATCATGGAAGAATATATCACCGGCGAGAAGTTCGTCAGAACCAATATGGGAGAACCTCGCTGGCCGGAACCATCGAAGTTCAACCAGCCTGCCGACAGAGAAAAAGGGAAAAAGAAAAACAGCAAGAAGAAGAGGAAGACGAATTTGTATCAGAAGAAGCTTTCTCCATCTCGAAGAAGTACTATGCCTAAGAAGGGCTCACGGAGAGTAGCTTCAACAAACTCATCTCCCTTTCAAGGAACTAATAACAAAGAGGTCGGGAAACTTCACAAGCATCAAAAAGTCCTGGATGACGAAAGAAGAGTTCGAGAATCCTACTCCAACCGGGGTGGGAGGAAGGGACAACTGCTTTATGTCGAGGAGTTTGGGTGCCGATGGAGCGAGAACCATCAATGAAATGTACTACTAAGGACGTAGCATGGATCCAAATTCAAGAAGATGATAGACAACCCCAACCGTGAGAAGATCAGTAAGAAAGTCGATGCATCTGGTGAAAGTGGAAGTGGAAGAAAGGAAAAGGAGAGCAAAAGACCATAAACATGGGAGATTTAACAGAAGAGGCGAAGGTATGGTTTTACTTCCTGGCCTCTGTTATGGTTCCGACCAAGCATGTCCTGTACTCCAAGACGGAACAAGAAGCACCATTCTTATAAGCAGGCCTGGCACAGATTAACGCGGGAGCAAACATTGAAAACTCGAGCACGAGATACCATGAAGGGAATAAAAGGTTTGATCCTCACCCAAAGAACTATCACGAGGCTAAGGTTCGAGGGCCGGTGTGAAAGGAACTCGGGAAGAAGCAGTTAAGAATGCCCCAAGGTTTCACCACTAACTCGACAGAGTGCAGTGGCCTAGGAATCAAAAGAAAAGGATTACAATAGGCGCATTCAAGAGTAATAGAAATGAGAATGCAAGACGTAGTAGACACCCTTCTCCGTCATATAGATCAAGAAGAAGAAGCATCCGTACACATCCAAGAGAACACCTTTATGTTTGCAGAGGACAGAGAACAAGAGGATGGAAGCCCTATAAATTTCTCAACCCCACTGGCCAGCTCTCCCCCTATCAGGAACAGAGATTTCCGAGAACCTGGTGAAAGCTCTAAGGGAGCTCAGGGGAATAATCAAATAATGGAGATGCTCGGCCCCATCTGTAAGAGAATGGAAGAAAGGGAAAGGAACAGAGCATCCAACAAAAATTCGTGAGAAGAAGTATAAGGAAGCAAGAGCTGAAAAGAAAAAGATTAGCAATGTGAAGAAGAAACAATGTAAGGGGAAGAGCGCATGGCTGAGATCCCGGAGCATCAAGAGGAAAACGGCAAAGGAAATGGAGGAAAGAGATCGATCCATCGAAGAAGTTGTACCGAAAGCCATGAGTCATTTTACAACAATCAGTATGATCGTGATTCTCAACTCCTAACAATCATAAAGAAAAGGGACTTAGATCAGGAAGCCAAAACTATGGAGCAGATCAAGGGATTCAAATTCCTCTACATGTCAATGATCAAGGACTTAGAGAAGAGGATGAAGGAAAGAGATAAAGAGCTTGATGACAAAGATGCCTCGCCAGAAGAAAGTCAGTTGAAAATTGGATTTGATCAACAATAATCTTTCCAAATTTTTAGAAGTCATGACTCCAAATGGAGAACACGATGAACACATTAGTGGGAAAAGACAAGATGATTCGAACAAAAAGGTTGATCTCACTCCAATGAATTGATCCTTGAAGAATGCACAGAGGAGAATGACAAGAAGAAGAAGAGAACTCAAATGAAGTTTCCCAAATTCTCTCCTAATTAAGCAATTCTTGATCTCGATCCTCCTGCCATCTTTTTTTGCTCCTTTCCCAAAAAGACAAAAATAAATCTTCTCCTAGTTGATTATCCTTCTTCTCTTCATCTCTTCCGCATCAAGTATTCTCAACTTTGCATCATATCATGAATAAAATAAGAAAATTTGTTAAAAAGGAAATGTTTGATGTTGCTTGCAGTTAGATTGTATTGTTACTTTTTGCTTGAATTGTTAGGAGAATAACATTAGGATTTAGTTCAAGAATGAAAAAATAAAACACATATCATAATCAACTAGTTGAAGTAGTTTGACTAGAAGATAAGCCAAACACAAATAATTGCATAAGGGCGTAATGACATATAATTGAATTGAAACTCAAATTGTATAATTGACTTAAATTAGCTGATGAGTCCAAGATAAAGGAAAGTCATACAATCAAGGAGCAAAATATATTTCGAGTTTATAGTATAAACAAGTAAGCCAAAGAACCTCGTGAACCTTAAACTATATAACTCCTTATCAACTCGAAGTGAGCTTCATGACATCCTTACTAAGTAGTCACGCTTAATCAAACCGAATTCTAGAACTTGTTAGATTGATCAAGGCAACTTAGGTGATACAACTAATAAGAAATGATTTAGGCCATCCTTGGCGCTTGAGCCATTCTGCCACCCTTATTTATATGTTTCGCATACACCTTAGTTCCCGAATTTGAGCCAAAACAACTTATCTTCAAAACAAGCCATTGGAAATCCCAAGCCATCCTAGATAATTAATCCTCCAAGAAAGAACCTCTGACACCCAAAATCCAAAGAAGGAGGAAGAGATAAAGTTTGGGGAGTATATATATTTTTGGGAACTAAAGGAGAAAATACGAGAAGGGGTGAAGAGAGAAGATCTAAGCGAGGGTATACATGACGAGAAAGCAAGGAAGAAGTTTTGTCTTGTGGCCTAACTCTCTTGAGCAGATTAAGTTCTTAGGGGTGTTTCAACACCCTAGTACCCTAATGCCCGATTGGTATGCGAGTTACTACTTGAAGTTCGCTAATAGTGTTAGAAAGCTAAAAAGACGAACATTACTGCTATTCTTTGAATGGTGACGGAGAAAAAGTTCCAACGATTATTGAAGTACAAATGAGAAATGGGAATGAACAATTATAAACAAAGAAATGAAAGAGTTTCCCAAAGATGAAGTTTAGGGAATCAATTAAAGAAATTGCAAGGAAAGAAGAATTGATTAAGTAAGAAAGGAGAAAGGGTAATAGGTAATCTTAACCTAAAAGTTCCATCCATCCCACGAGGACTAACTTTGACATTACAAAACCTAAAGACACGATTAGTCTTTGAAGGTTGGAATTACCTACATTAGTGGAGATCAAAATGAACATGACGCATATGGAATTTGGAAAATCTTGAAAGGATCAGCTTGTGAAAAGACCTCGGAGGGTTAATTGACTCACTTAGAAAAGAAGAAGACCTGACCTACTTTTCGGCGAGGATCAAGGCGGCTATCTTGTTTATAAAACAAATTCAACAATTTGGTTTGTGCAGGATTAGTAGAGACTAACCTTCATCTGGACTTGAAGCTAGATATACAGAAAATAATGCAATTCTAGTCTTTCAATTAAATTGGTTGCAACTGCAAAACAAAACAGAAAAATGTCCTTTTGTTTGAGGACAAACAAATCTTTCTTTTCTTTGCTCAAGGACAAGCAAAATTTAAGTTTGGGGGAGTTTGATGAGCTTAAAAGTCATCTATTTTCAGTCCGTTTTTCTGATTGATTTCTATCCTAAAAAAGGACTGATTTATATGCATAAATGTGGAATAACTCACCAAAGCGCTGCTCTATTTGAGGAAATTGAAGAGGATATTGCGGTAGAAGGAGCGAGAAAGTGGTGACGGGAATTATTGGTGAATGATGTCGGGAGAGGTGCGAGGAAGAAATGACACGATGTCGCGACGCCTTGGCCAGTGTGAAGAATCACATCAAGGTCCGCGACCCACGAAACTCGGTCGCGACATAAAGGGCAATTGAAGGCGAGCGGCAGTGCGAGAAACTCAAGTCGAGGCAACCATAAATTAATGAAGCAGACGTGTAGCGACACCATTCCGGTCGGCGAGTTGAAGGCGGCGATGGAGCATGGAGGTCGTGACCTGCGAATAAGTCGCGACATAAGATTTTCGGTGAACATCGAGTCGCGCGATTAGAAGAAGTCGCGACATTAACCTTTGAATCGGGAATTGTTCCTAGAGTGGTGTCGAGACAACACGAATTAAGGTGGCAGCGTCATTTAGAGGTCGCGACCAGAAGATGAACCTTCTTTGGGAAGAATGGATGAGTGATTAGACAACTGATGTCGCGACCAAATAAAAGCTTCTGCGACGTATGCTTAGACAACTGATGTCGCGACAAAGAATCGAGGTCGCGACATTAACAACCAAATGGGCCAGTTAATATGAAATCCGCAAGGAGGTGCATCAAAGTTAGGGCCTAACTTCAGAACCCTATAAATAAGCAGTTGCTACTGAGAGAAGCGGCTCTTGGCGGCTCGAAGCAGAGAGAGATGCAGGTAGCTAAGGCTCGTGTATTTAATTTTCTTTTCTCTGTTTTATTTTAGATTAGATTGTTATTTCTTTCAAAATTTTGGATCTGGAAGTTAGCTGTTAAAGTAGAAGCTGAATACATAATTCTATTTCTTTTAAGTATTGCACGGATAATTAAAGTCGAGACAAATTTTGGGGTCGGATTCCGGTGTCCGATCTAATGGTTCTCTTGATCGAAAGCCATTGTAGGGTGTAATAAAGTAATTTAGAAACCCCGGCTTCCATTGAATAGACTCTGTTGTTAGAGTATCTTTCTGTAGAAATTTATGAAGCTACTTGAACTTGATTTATAAATCTACTTGCTGGTTCTGAATATTCTGTATTTGATCCCAATATCAGTGTCCTATAACTGTAATAGGATTGTTTCATGCTCAGATTTCGGGAGGCCCTGCGAGTGACCACCGGAAGGCATTCACGAGTAATCGAACAATTTCTCAAAGGTATGCGGGCCTGATAATTGAGATCTAATGAGCTTTGTGAATGTAAGTCGATAAATCGTCTTCTCACTTGAAATCGAAATTGAGTTGAATGACTTATCAATTTAAAAGCGAGAGTTCACCTCGATTGAGCAGTAAGTTCAATCAGGTGTTAGCGAGGATCTGTCAAGGAAAGGATGAAGCTGTTCCAATTTTGAGGAAGAGAAACCGATGAAATTAGCAAGCCCATGCTATACCTATGTCTTGAGGCCTAAGGTTTACAGTCCATGTTCGAGGTATGAAGTATTGAAGAAAAATATCGGAAACGAGGCAACTTGGATTAAAAAGTAGTTATCTAATCCTCTCTGTCTTGAAAGAATCGGGAAGATTAGATGATGAGCGATCTTTGTAAGAGAGATCCAGCGCACTACCCTATTCCTTGGAGCCCGGAGTTTAAATACGTGGTTTCATGAAGCAAAGATTCTGAGTGAGTGCGCAGGAATTGATGTTTCACAACGTGATGTCCTGTGCTCCCTTTAAAGATAGGTACATTCGATCTAATTTGTTATTTTGGATTTTGATTTAATTCATTTTGTTATTAAATCACTTTTCTTAGTTTTAGTATTTTAAGGTTTCTTTGAAATATTTCAATTGCCTATCAAAGTTCAAATAGTATAGAGTTCGAGTAGTCGGGGTGGTGATTGAAATTCTTGAGGATCTCTGTAGGTACGATATCTGGACTTAAATCAATTTACACTTATTCGACCTGTACACTTACGACATCTTTGGATCAAACCGAAAGAAATAATTTACTCTTAAGGAAACAACTTTTAATCAGTACAATAGATAAGGAACACAACAAACAAGTTTCATGGCATTATTGTTGGGGATTAGATAATAGTCCTTTAGGTAATAACGCTATAAATTTCATATAAGTATTTTAGTCCGTCAGCGAAGAGGTGAACAAGTTTTTGGGCGCATTGGGGATCGAAAGAATTTGGGTGAATCAATATTCGGACCAAGCGAAATACTAGTTTGGACATAATTTATAAAAAGAAAATAGAAAATTTGCAAAAATATGATTCAAACGCGATGGTGTAAGCTATTTGAAATTTTGTAGAGCTTTTTTCATGTTAAATACAATTTTTGGTATCACTGACTCCATTTGATCTCAGTATATTATAATTTCAGGAGTTAATTCATGCACAGGAAGCAGGGAGCTGAATTGTTGCCACTAGACAATGAGATCGAAAGAACACTTAGAGGGCTAAGAAAGGTTAGGAGTGCGAGGAAATAAGCCGAGATGGCGAGACGAAGATTGGCCCAAGGCGATCAGCCCAGAGTCGCGACGAAGTACCTCAGAGCGAGACACTATGGAGGACTTAAGGGCCGGGATATCAAGATGAATACTCAGCAGTGAGACAACTAGCGATAGATGCTAACAATTTTGAGCTCGAAGCCGATACGATCACCATGGTTCGACATAACGATTCTGGTCACCCTGCGAAGATCCCAGCGAACACTTGGGACCGGTTTCGAGAATGGCAATACAGTTAAATTGAATGGTGTGAGACTAAAAGTTGTAAGCTACGATTGTTTCCATTCTCTTTAAGAAGAGATATAGACTGCATCATGGTTTGATTCACTACCATATGGATATGTTAATACATGGGAAGAGGCGATGGAAACACGACGAGATTCTTTCCCTCCCGAAATCCCTCATACGAACGAAGAAATTACTACTTTGAAACGAGGGGAAGATGAGAGTCGTACCTTTGGCAGGAGAGATACAGAATTTCTTTGAAGAGATGTCCCATGCAGGATAGACCTGCGAACCTAAATGGACATCTTCTACACTCCGTTATACCTCAAGGTATAATAGATGCGGCTTTTAATGGTGAGCATTTAGAAGAAGAGCGAGAAGAAGCAAGGCGGTGATGAGGGGATCTTGCTAGAGTCAAACATGAGACCTCATACGAATCCTCATGGAAGCGGCGTAGAGGCTAAACAAATGGAATGATTGAGTTGAACAACGGTATTTTCCTGTGGTGATGCGAGGAATTAATGTTCACAACAGCAGTATTGCACAATGCTCCTTTAAAAGATAAGCTGTTCGAGTCTGAATTTGTTATTTTTAGATTTTCGAGTTTTAATTCATTTTGTTATTAAATCACTTTTCTTAGTTTTAGTATTTTAAGGTTTGCTAAGAATATTTCAATTGCCTATCAAGTTCAAATAGTATAGAGTTCGAGGAATTAGTCGGGAGTAGTTGATTGAGAATTCTTGAGATCTCTGTGGAGATGCGATATGCGGACTTAAATCGATTTACTACTTGTTCGACTGTACACTTACAGCATCCTGGATCAAACCCAGAAAGAAAATAATTTACTATTGAAACTTGACTTTTTAGTGATCTGATAGATAAAGAACCTGACAAACGAGTTTCATGGCATTATTGCTGGGGATTAGATAATAGTCCTTGGGTAATAACGCTATAAATTTGTATAGGTATTTTGGTCCATCACTGAAAGAGGTGAACAGTTAACATGTGGTCAGGGGCTGCCACATCATTGTTTGATCACCATGTCATCATGGGAGGGTTAAAGAGGTGCCACATCAGTGTTTGACAGCTACATCATCAGTCAAACGCCACGTCATTTGCAGCGCCATCGATTGCCGGCCGCAAGTCGCCGTTCGTCGCTTTGGAAAATTCAGAAAAAACAAATTTTCTAGAAAACTTTTAAAAATTGTAATCAATAATTAGAACTCCAAAAAATCCAACAAAAAAAAAAAAAAACTTATTGGAAAGCTCTCGATGAGATCTTTCCATCCGCACGAAAATTTCAACAAAATAAGGTTTTAAGAGCCCTGTAAAAATCAATCTATGTTCGGTTTTCCTCTTAAAAAAAACACATTTCTTTTTTCGAGAACATAAATGGCTTTGATACCAATGTCGGAAACGGCGCGGCAGAGAGCCGTACTTGTTGATCGGCAACGGTGTCTTCAGTAGCGAGGATGATCGATTACGAACTTGAATCAGGAAATCCGCAAATGTGAATACTCCTCTAAACTCTTATCAACAATTTGTCTAAAGGATGAAGATGGTGATAACTCAAAGATGAAAAATATTGCTAATGTTTTTTGTCAAAAGAATCAAACTTAAAATTCAATATAGAAACCTTATTTATAGGTTTCTGTTTGGTTCCATTTCAGAGAAGAGTCATAACCCTTCTTTGGGTTGTCTCTATTTAAGATGGGTCATGGGTTGGGTCAAGCCCCATGGGCGACCTAACCCATAATCCAACACGGAGCAAACTAGTTGGTGTAGCTCGACTACAAAGAATAATAAAATTGAAAGAAAACGAATAAAATAAACATAACAAAATTCTCGAGTTTTCAATATCATATCAAGTCCACCCAAAAAACAATAACATAAGGTGCTATTTATAGGCACTAACAAAAAACTTTAACAGATATGGACTTAGGCTTGGGCGAAAATACGGTCATTAATAATAATAATAAAAATCATCCCATTGGACTTGGAAGCTACAGTCGTCTAGGCTAGATATGGAGCTGCTCCATGTATCATTCCCTTCGGGTTGAAAAGAGCTAGACTCCGAAGAGTAAGAGGAAAGGTAGCAATTCAACAACGAATGATCCAAATGATGAAGATCATCCTTCTGTATCCAAGTAGCATTAGAATTAGGACGACCATGCCATTTGACAAGGCTTGTAATATAAATAGAAGTCTTAAAGCTCGTCATTAAGGATAATATCGCGATTTGTAGAATCTTTGGAGCGAAGGCGTAGTGGGTGCCTTATTTGCTAGCTTCACTACGAACACGCTAGAAGCTTGTATTTGAAGTGGAAGGAATGAAGTCTTGTAGTAGTGTCAAATCATACGGTGAAAGCATGCATTTATATGGTATCGTTATCTGAATTAAGAAGATGTAAATTAGATCCAGTTCACGAATGATAGAATAGAGTTATGACTCTGCATATATTTTTTTTTTTTTGAAAGCGTTTTTGGAATTCTTTCAAGGCGAATGTGAACCATGACATATTCATAACATTAAATTCATATATCTACAATGCACATCGGCAACGGTTTATACTCTTCGTTTACTTAGAAATCTTTAGCTGAAATCTCGACATATAAGTGCTTAGATGTGTTTTGCAAAGTTTTCTGCAGGTTCAGACACACGCATGTGAGGTGAGTAAAGGAGCAAAGATCAATGAGTGTGTGTGGGGTGAGTGGCCGTTCGCGATTTGAAAAGGACTTTTTTACCGGTTGAGCGGTTAACAAAATTATTTATAAGCAAGCTCGGCCCGTTGACAAAAATTAAATCCCAAACACATTGTTTTACTGACGAACACACAAGCATATCACCAAAACTACGATTAACAACCTCAGTTTGACCATCATTTTGAGGATGAAAAGTAGATGAATTTCCAAAGAGTTTTCCAAACATAGCTGAAAAATTTCACATCCTTATCAGATATAATGGTGGAAGGCAAACCATGCAATTTAACAACTTCTCTAAAAAATGATTTAGCAACATGTGAAGTATCATTGGTTTTGTTACATGGAATAAAATGTGCCATCTTAGAAAACCCGTCAACAACATCCAAAATAGAATCATGTCCTCTAAGGCTATGCCTAACAAATCCTCTCTCGAAAAGTCCCTCTACTTGCCTATTCAACTTCTCTCTCTCTTTAGGATTCATCCTATAATGTGTAAGGTTAGGCAGTCGAGAACCTGGAACTAAATCCATAGCATGTTGGATGTCTCTTAAAGGTGGTAGTTCACTAGGTAACTCATCAGGCACCATATCAACAAAATCATCTAGCAAATTCTTCACTTCCCGGAGGAACATGGTAATGAAGAATCGGATGGAACTGTACACCATAATGCTAGTATACTAGTCTCAATTCCCTATCTCTCAAACTTCTTACATTTTAAAAGATGCAAATTCCGTTCAGGAAGTTTAGAGATGTCACTTTTACCAGTGCAACCTTTAGGCTTTGCAGGTCTCAAAATAATGTTCTTACCCTTGTATTTAAAGGAATAAATGTTATATTTACCAAAATTGGTAACGTTAAGATCGTAAAGCCAAGGGTGACCTAAAAGAACATGGGCATCATCCATGGATAGCTCATCACAATAGATTTCATCCTTATAATCCCCCATTTGAATAGAGACTAGACACCTTTGAGCGACATGCAAAGTATGGCCATTCACCCATGCTACTCTAAAAGGATTTGGATGTGGTTCTACTTTCAGGTTTAACAATTGCTGCTTCCTTAGAAATCCATTCATTGAACTACCCCCATCGATCACTAACTTATATTTCTTATCTCCACTGCGGCTATAAGCATGCTGAAAAATACTGATGTTCCAATTAATTATCTCGGTTGTGGATAATATCTAACCTTCTTCTTACATGCATCATCATCACAATCTTCATGAAGACCATCTTTATCATCGGAGAATAATCAAGTTGACAATTTGGTGCTTCTCCGTCCTCCGAAACCTTGGAGTTCGACATCAATGCCAATGCATGTTGGGGATAATGAGACGCAATATGACCCTTGTGATGCCACTACCTGCGTGTGCAAAAGAGGAGGGTCTATTGGACTTCTTGACTTCTAAGTCTTTTTTATATGCATCCTCTACAGTGTGTAGAGCATGCAATTTAATCATCCTTTGAATTTCGAACCTAAGACCATTAACAAAACGAGTGTAGACATCAGGTGATCCCTCGGCATGGAACTCACTACACTAGCCTAGCTTCACTCAAATTTAAGCGAATATTAGCTACACTGAAGTCATTTGTTTAGATTAATCATGTTGGAGAACAATTGACTCTTACCATGATCAGAGAATGTATTTTCTTCCCAACTTTGCTTTCATAATAGCCCATTGGGTGAGGGGTGGTTCACCCAGACGAATCATGTCTTGCGATACATTTTGCCGGTACATCTTAGTTGAATTGGTTAATTTCATTTTTAGCAAACAGAATCCGTTCATTATCAATCATTTCATACCAATAAAAAAATTCCTCAATAGCAACTAATTAATCAGAGAAAGCAATTAGGATCCATTCTACCATCAAATTCAGGAGCACTAACCTTGACTTTTTTTGTGATGTCCTTTTTACGTTGTCTAGCCTGTCTATCATGATCTCTACCCTAATTACCATCAACCCTAGGCTGGTATCATTGAGGAGCGACATCTTCTCTCACTTGATTTGGTAGGTAATTTTGCCTTGGTGGTTGGTAATCTAATGGGAAGTTGACATTAGTAGGTTGAAACCGATGACCTAGGTTGAATTGAAGGTCTCTTGTGGCAGGTAACCTCGTGTGAGGTTGAGCAATTGAATTACTACTGCAAGTTCGACCTAGGATTGTCGTACGTGACTGTGATTCATCGATTGATGTGAACCTCGGGGAGGACTTGAACCCCAGGTGTGTGGTGACCAAATATGTGTTTTCCTAGCAGTTTTCTCAGCACTTATTCACCTATCTCATGTTTACCCCAATGTTTTAAAAGCAAATCCATTTTGATTCATTGCATGAGTTTGTTGTTCGAGGGCAGATTGACATTAACCACACATTGAATTTAAATTACTTACCGATCTGATGGCTTGAATCAAATTGTGCTTTATTTGCATCATGATGGCGGAGTGTGACAAACTATACTATCATTTAGATCTTGACATAAAAACTTGTAGTGTAGTCAAAATTATTAAGTCTCTTGGTTAGATCTTTGTGTTGGGTGAAGAAAGAAGATTCCAATAGTACCACACAGTAGTTGACATGCTGAAATAGAATTTAAAATTTCACTTAGTAAGGAAATTTAAACTTTATGCTAATGTAACAAACATAAATCTAAAAAAAAATGTAATGTGACTATATATCACAGATTGCACGAGTCACGAAATAATAATTAAAAAACGAAAGTATTATTTTTTTTTAATACTTTTTATGCTCTATCAAAGAAACTGGAACCTAAAACAATCAAACAAAATATACTTAAATATTACGAATATTAATCGAGTTTTCAAAGTAAAAGAAAATGTACCCTGTTGAAGAACCTTTAAGACACCTACAATTCTTTAACATGGTTGTAAGATACTAAGCAATCAAAAGTTTTGTGTAGTAACGATGAAGATAGGCAATGACAGATCGGGATGAGCAAATGCGAGAAAACAACAGTAACAAAAGATAGCAACCATGAGATATAAGCAACTACATCATCCAATTATGTAAATTGGAAAAAAAAAAGATTCAATTATTGCCTCTGTTGATAAAGAGGTGACACTGACGATGGAATTCTATATGCCTCCCAAGAGCAGACCAGTGATGATGACAATGTGATTCTTAATGGGTTTGTTGCAGTTGTCAATGTTCAAAACCCTTCCGCAGGTCAATTGCGTGAATTGGACCGGATCTTTCTTGGGCTTTTGCGAATTCAAGAACAAGAAGGCGAAGAAGAAGAAAGGAAGAAAGGGAAAATCTTTTGCTAATCTTTTGGGATTTTGGTCAATCGCAGCCGAGTAATCACACAGCTATGCAGAATTTGCAGCAGAAGAACAGTAACAGCAAACCGATTTTGTTGCCAGACGATGAGAACTATTACGGGCAGAAGATGCCACAATTTCAGGAGAAATAACTTGATCTCGGATTGAAGTTATGTTCTAATATCAAGTTGATGTAGCTCGGCTACCAAAAATAATAAAATTGAAAGAAAACGAATAAAATAAATAGAGCAGGGATACCGAGTTTGATATGCATCTCAATCCTACACCAAAAGCAATAAATGAGGTGTATTTATAGACACCAACGAGAAAATTCCCTAATAGATATGGACTTGGGCTTGGGTCAAAAAGTGTGATTAAATAAATAACTAATAATAATAAAAATCATCATTGAATTTGGGTTTTTTGTCTTGTCTAAGCCTAAATATGGACTACTCCATGCCCATCACTAGTCCTCAAAAGTGTTGTCCTTCGTATATGTCCATATTTTTTCACCAAAAAAGATAGATAGGCCCACAGACCTCTTGTCATGCTACAACAGCGAAACATGTGATCAAGATTTAAAGTCATCCCTCTATGGATTCTCTCATGATGAGATAGAATCTTACAATGGTAGATAGTTCACATGAGCGTTTTCACTCTTTGGGGAACCTGCAGCTTCCATATCTCAGTCCAAATATTTTTTGAAGAGGGATTTGTCTCTCCTGAAGCTATGGCGTATGCCGATTCGACTGAGAAAAGACCATTTGGGGAGGGGCCCCAACAAGGAGAGTCCTTAAAAGGTGTGTCCTCTCTCAAAAGAACCGGGGCTATCATAAGCTGGACAAAATGAGGGAGGACATTTTGAAGCTCCTCCCATAGCTAGCCTTTACCATTCTCCAGTAATCTTTCACTAGCTTATAAGAATCTGAGGCACTTATTTGTGGAGTGACAACTTTTTTCTTATTATCCCCTTTTCATAAAAAAATTAGCCTTTTTAAAATAGGGTGATTTGATTAATAAATCTTTTGACAACATAATTTTGGAAATTTGACCGACCTCAATGATTTTGGCAGTTTTGACAAAAATACTATTTTTGTTTTCTTGTAAAATAACTTTTTAAGAGACAATGTAAATACATGAAATGGAGAAAGACATTTTGATAAAAAATTGATCATTTAAAAAAAAATGAAAAATAAAAAATATTAAATTCACAAATTTAAGGTTATTTTGATGTCTTTTAATCAAATATTTCATTAAAATATCCTAAGACTCCATTTATTGAGAATGTGTTGTATCTCCATTTACAAAAGAAAACACAGTTTGAGAGGACAATTTTAGTTCTTTTAATGTTTCCCTTTAAAGAAACAGGTAATAACAAAAATTTACATAAATAGTTTTAAATAAAAGCATTAAATTGATCGTATAATACTAGAAGTATTTCTAGAAAGCGGTCAAAGTGATTTGAAAATATTTTTAAGTAGACTATAGCTAATTTATTTATTTATTTAAAAAATGGTATGTAATAAGCAAAAACCCTTAATTGCCACTAATTTTGGGTTGAAAGATTATGATCCATGAATAATTAAAAGTTGTCATGCTCATTTATAAGGATGAAATTTATTTGTTTAAAAAAATAGTAGTGAAATTTATGATGAATTTAAAACAATATACATAGTTGGATCAATATTAATAAACGTAGAAATAATTTTACATATATATTTTTTCTTTTGGAGCTTAATAGCTAAATCCATACAATATATAAGTGAACTTTCATTCCAATCACAAGATATTATCTCTCTCTCCTAAATCCACATGATACACTACTAGAATTTCATTTCAATAAGAGCATATGCTCTCTCCGGTTTTTATTTTAGGTTTTGTGGGAGGTGTTAGACCTAATATTTTTGTTTAAGGTGTGTTTAATAAAACTGTTTGCACCCAAATTAAATTTGACCTGATCTAAAAAGTGTATTTAGGCTTGAGCCCAAGCCTATGATTAAAAATCCTAGTTATATAGGCCTAAATCCATTTGATTAAGCCCATAGAAAAGTCCATGAGTATTTCTTAAAATTTTAAAATTTTCTAAAGTCAAATGAGACTTTTGTTTCAAATATCGAAGTAGTAGTGTGGACAGGTTATTTGAGGTAGTGAAAATTACTTGGGGACAAGCGCTAACCGGAGACGTGGGCGATTGCAAGGAACAAGCCTAATGGAGACATGGGTAGTTACTTGAGTAGGTGGAGAGTGGGAGAGAAAATGCGGGACTTGTTGTTGTTAGGAACTCCTATAAAGAGAGCTCTCATAGAGGAAGAAAAATCAGCGATCAATCAACAAATCAATCATCAAATCAATCAACTCTTGAACAACAATAGCAATATACTTAATCAATATACTTAAACAACAATAGCAATATACTTTATTTCCAAGTTCAATTAGCTTTCATTAATTTCAGTACTATATTTCCAAGTTCTAGTCAAGTTTCTTTCAATTCTTTAGCACTGTTTGTTTCATTCTTTCCTAGTGCAATTTAGCATTTCCTTTAGCTTTTATTCCAGCAATCTTTACATTTTTTACAACATTATCTACTTAGATTTTGAGGGGTGTCAAAGGGGAATCAAGGAAGTCACTTTGTTTTATTAAGAATTTTGATTTTTTAGGCGCAGTCTCAATTTGGAAACACTTTAATTTCTTGGCACGCCCTCAATCGCATGCTTTTATTTTGTATGTTTGTGTGAAAATCACAAAATCACCGTAACATATTTTTGGCATGCTCGATGAGACCTGTCTTTGTTGAAGATGCCACCAAAGTTGAGAAGTAAAATCGTTTTGGAGTCATAGGACTCAAGATTTGATTTTGCAGAAGTAACACAGGAGGGACTAGTTTCAGCCATGGTAGAATAATTGGAGAAAAAATGCAGCAAGTTTTCTCCAGGAGGAACATTCATTAGATAACTCAATTGGGCAAGAAGCAGGCATAAGTAATGTAGATGTACCTATTCATTTCCTTAACACTATAGAAAATTTTCCGAATTTCGTTAGGGGAAATCAAGAACTAGAACGGAGAATCACTTGAATTTATGGAAAAAGGAATGGTTAAGCAAGCCAAGATGATGCTTGATCAAACTAAGGCCTTATAGGAGTTGCAAGCTAAGGGCATGCAAAAGCAAAGTAAGATCACAATGGAAGGACTAAGGCAACAATCTTAGTCCCAAATGTAGATCCTCGAGGCAATCTTAGGAACTATGGGAGGAAAAAGACAACAGAGAACTAGACCTACAAGGTAACAATTTGATGAGCTCGGGGGGCAACACCCCTGGAATTGTCATGATGTAGGTGAATCTCACCGCTCCTGGGGTTGAAGTAATATCTCCTCCATAGGAGAGAGGATGGAACCGATGAATGTCAATGAATGTTCTAATCTTTTTTAGAACAATGGCTCCTCAAGGGATTATTTATAACACCAACCTTCTGACCTAAGGCCCACAATGAACTACTTCCTTTTCTTTTTGGAGAGTGGAGCCTTATTCAACCATATAAGGTGGTACTAATAGAAAGTATAGAATTTCCAACCTTTTATGTATCCATCTCCTTTTCTTGCCCAGAGGGAATAAGGGAGGTGGTACAAGAACTACATGGGCTAAGCCTTAGACAAATTAGCCACCCATAATTCTACAAGCCATATGTAGAGGCAATAGACAAAGAGAATCCTTACCTAAGGGAGTATAGAATTCCCAAATTCTCTTTATTCTTCGGAGAAAATGGACAATCCACCTTGGAGCATGTGCCTAGGTTCACAGTATAGTGTGGGGAATTGGCCAACAATGAGAATTTCCCCTACTTCAAACTCAGGTTATTTCTTAACTCATTAATAGGAGCTTTTTTTACTTCGTATGCAACATTGGCAAGGAAATCTATTATGAGTTGGTAGGAAATGAAAAGACAATTTCACACACAATTCTTCATAGTTGAACTTGAGATTTGCATAGCAGAACTATCAAGGGTAATCCAAAGAGGTGGAGAACCATTAGATTCATTCATTGCTCATTTCAAAAGAATGAGGAATAGATGCAAAATTCATCTTCTAGAAAAAGAGTACATGAAGATGGCCTAAAAGGGACTTGATATTGGGTTGAGGAAGAAATTTCAAGGTATGGAGTTTAGAGATTTCTATGAGTTTGCTGCTAAGATAACAGAATATGAAGAATTACTAAGGGAAGAAAATCAATAGAGAAAGACCTTCATGGGGACATCTTACATTGATGAATTCTAAGAAATAACAATAGCGGATCTCTAGCCTGAAGTTCATTCATTTTCCCTCTACTGATGAAGAAAGCACTTGACTTATGGAAGAAGTCGCAAACCTTTGATACATAAGTCCAATATACATTTGATGTGGCAAAGATTGAGGAAATCTTTGATTTCTTGTTGAATGAGAAATTCATCACATTTCCCCAAGATCACCAACTCCCGTCAAAGATGAGGCTTAGGGAAAAGTGCATTGTAATATGACAACTCCCTAGAATCATAACACCAATTCTTGTTGGAGTTGCGTGTGCGTACTTTTGGGAATATTATCAAGGCAAGGATTAATAAGGAAATGCTAAGTTCTTTGAAAAAGGAGGCCATGGTGATTGATGAGGATCCTTTTCCACCAGTAGCTTCAATCAACATAGTTATTATTGATTTAAGGGAAATGCTAAATGCAAAGAAGGATGAGAGATTTTCTCTAAGTGCCAGGATAAGAAAGGTATGGATTCTGAGCAATATTTGGTTTATATGGATGAATTGGCAGTAAGAAGAAGAGTGTCTACAGTTAGAGAAAGGGAAAAGAATGGAAGGTATCCATACCATTCAAAACAGGAAATCAAGAAGGAGAAATTCTCCAAGGGAAATGATGTTTCTCCAAGGAAAAAAAGCAAATGAATAATCCTTTAAGGAGGAAAATGCCTCCAAAGTTTGTAGTCCCTCATCTTGTCTAACCTGGACAAGTATGGCATGTGGTGAAACACATAGAATTTTCTCAAATGCTCGCTAGAACTTAAAAATGAAGGATGTAGAGACAAAGAGCTATGGAGAAAAGGCAACTACTTGAAAACATGTCATAGGGAAAGCCAAAAAAAGCAAAGAATCTGAAAGAGGAAGTGATGCCAACTCTAAAGAAGACCAAATTTGGAAGAAAAGCTACAGAGGATGATGAGTCTAGTTGCGGATCTACAGAAGAAATGGCTAAAAAAATGGATTTGGGAACTATTCTGATAGGTACTATCCCTATTTCTTTGAAATGTTCTACCATTTCTCCTAGCACCTTTCGTTCCTCAAGTCAAAAGAGATGGAGAAAAGCCTAGTAGAAGTAGAGAAAGAGCATTCTCTAGTAGATGAAAGACATAGTAAAAGGGTAATCACGATTGACTCTTATGGAGGAAACAAGACTCAGAAGGAGATACTTGAAAAACCAAGGAAATGACAAAGCACATAAGGCCTCTTTATGTGAGAGCACACTTTAATGGAAAACCAGTGTCTAAGGTGTTGGTGAATAATGGATCAACAGTTAATGTGATGCTATTAAGGATGTTGAGAGCATTAGGAAGGAACATTGATAACCTGATTGAAACAAAAGTATCTGTGTCAACTTTCATTGAGGAAATCTCTAAGACTCTGGGTGTACTCCCTATTGACATCACGGGACCTCCTTATCAGCTTTCTTTGTGATTAATTCTACTATTAATTACAATGTTTTTCTAGGAAGAGACTAGATTCACCCCAATTAGTGTGTAATCCTCCTTCTTTCACCAATTTTTTCTTTTTTTTGAAAAGGTGATGAAGTATGGGCAAATAAACAACCTTTCATTGCAACTTCAGATTTTGTTAAGGCTAGTTACTATGACTAAGAGTTTCGTTTAATAAAATTTAAAGACAAGAAGAAGGATGGGGCTCCAAGAAAAATAATAGTGTCAAGAGATGCTAGTGAAATCTAAGACCAAGCTACCAAACTTCTAAAGATAACTACCATTGTGCCTTTTAGGCCGATAAACGGGGCGATCATCAAGGAGATAGATGACTGATTATTCTCATGAAGAGAATGTGGATGCTGTAGTAGCGGAATTCAAAATGAAAATGCAGAAAATTACGAAAAAGTGCGAAGAGAAGGATCAAAGCATTTGTGGAGAGTGAAGTGATTTATGAAGAAGAATCGAATGAAATAGGAAGACATTCATATTGAATGTTTGGGACAAGTGCCTCCCAAAATGGAAGATAACAAGCTTCAAGTACAAGATCCTATGAAAGAAATCAACCTTGGCAACATGTAAGAGCCAAGGATTCCAAAAGGATTACTCACTAACTTGAAGGAACATATCATTTCACTATTGCAGGAATTCAAAGATTGCTTCACTTGGAATTATGATGAAATTCCAGGATTGTATAAGAGCCTTGTGGAACATCGTCTTCCCATTAGGCTTGAGTTCCATCATTTCCAACAACCACTTAGAAGGATATCCAGGAAGTAGAGCTGAAGATAAAGGAAGAAATGGAGAAACTTTGAAAGGCTAAATTCGTCAGGCATATAAGGTATGTGCAGTGGTTAGCAAATATTGTTCCTGTAATGAAGAAAAATGGGAAACTTTGGGTATGTGTGGATTTTAGAGATTTAAATGTTGCTACTCCTAAGGACATGTATGTGATGCCTATTGCAAACATGTTAGTTGACTCTGTTGCTAATAATGAATTGTTGTCCTTTATGGATGGTTTCTCTGGTTATAATCAGATTTTAATATCAGTAGAAGTTATACCTAAGACTGCCTTTAGATGTCCTGGTTCCATAGGGACATTTGAATGGCTGGTCATGCCTTTTGGTCTTAAAAATATAGGTGTAACTTAACAAAGGGTGATGAATGCCATTTTCCATGACATTCTAGGCCACCACATGGTGGTATACATTGATGATATTGTGGTTCGTCTAAAAGGAGCCAGCTGGGCATGTAGATCACCTAGGAAGAATCTTGGTGGTTGAGAAGTCGCTAGTTGAAGCAACCCCTCCAAGCGTGCATTGGGTTTGTGCTTGGAATTTTCTTGGATTCCTAATTCACTAAAGAGGGATAGAATTAGATCAGAACAAAGCAAAAGCTATTACTTCAGCCAAAGCTTCACAAAACAAGAAAGAACTCCAAAAGTTCTTGGGTCAAGTAAATTATTTAAGAAGATATATTCTAACATGGTAGGTAAAACTAAGGAATTATTTGACTTGGTAAAACGGAAAGAGGTGGAAGAATTTAGTTGGGAGAAATGACATCAAACAACCTTTGAAAAGATCAAAGAGTACCTCTCTAAATCTCATGTTTTAATGTAACGCACAAGGACACTTACTTAAATTATGTTTATGCACCGCAGAATGAGTCGATAGGTTGTCTTTTAGCCTGAAAAAATTCTAAGGTCATGAAGCGAAGTATATTATTTGAGTAGGGTCTTAAATCGAGTAGAAACAAGTATACCCCAATTGAAAAATTATGTTTGGCTTTGTACTTTGCATGTATCAAACCGAGACATTACTTAATCAAGTCTCAAGTCTATGTGATTTCTCATACTAACCTTATGAAATAACTAATAGCAACAGGCTACTAATTACAAGGAGAAGTTGGTGAATGGTCCTGCTTTAGAATTCTGTGATTTATTTTCCACATAATCGATGAGGATAAGTACTAGCAGACTTCTTAGCTGATCATCATTCCTTAGAGATTGAGGCAGAATAAAGTGTGGAGCTAGGAATTTATGGAGCATAAAAAGAACACCTTGGATCCTTAAATTTGATGGTTCAGGCATAGAGAATTCAACTGGTGCAAAAATAGTGATTATTTCACCAAGGGGACTACATTGTCTTTCAATCTGGCCTTTGAATGCACCAACAATCAGGAAGAGTATGAAGCTTTGGTTATTGTCTCATAGATCCTACTGGAGCTTCAGGTAAAAAATGTTCGAGTCATTGGGGATTCTCAATTGGTACTTCGGCAATTAACAGGAGTATAAATGCAACAACTTGATTTTGGCACCTTACTTCACTGTTGTCATTCAGTTGTTAGATTCCTTTGATAATGTGGAATTTGAACATGTGCCTAGGGAATCAAATTGGGAGCTAATGAACTTGCTCAGATAGCCTCTAGTATAAAATGGGTGAAGAAGCGACTATAAACTCCATTTGTCGATAGAAGAATCACCCTTCAATTTTTGAAAGGGGATCAACCTATACATCTTCAATAATGACATGAACATTGTTGGAGATTGGATAACAAAGTAAAGAGAATATTTGGAGAACCCAAACAAAAGGGTTCCCTAGAGAGTAAAGGCTTAAGCTCAGAGTTTTATTCTACTGGAAGGACAATTATATAGAAAAGGACTTGATGAGCTATTACTCAAGTGCCAATCTTTCCCAAATAGCATGGAAGTTCTAAAGATAGTTCATGAACGGGTTTATGGAGCCCATCAATTTGGAGTAAAGATGCAGTGGTTGATTATAAGACAACTATTTTTGGTTGTTCCATTCTAAAAGATTGCATCACCTACTCTAAAGGTTGTCAACAATGCCAAAAGTATGGGACCATACAACAGATCCTTGTTGTGGAATTACATTCAATAGTAAATCCCTAGCCTTTCAAAGGGTGGGCCATGGACTTAATTAGGAAGATTTATCGGCTATCATCAAAGGACACAACTTCATCCTAGTGGCTATAGACTGCTTACTAAGTAGTTGATGAGGTACCATTGAAGAAAGCATAACAGAAGGACGTAATTTAGTTCATCAAAGAGCAGATTATTCATAGGTTTGGAATTCCTCAGTCTATCACCACTAATCAAGGAACAATGTTCTTTAGAGAAGAGATGAATTACTTTGCTGCAGATTATGGGATACAACTCATCATATCAACTCCTCTCTATGCTCAAGCCAATGGGCAAGTAGAAGCATCCAACAAAGTGTTGATAGGGATCCTAGAGAAAATATTGGAAGAGAAACCTAGAGACTAGCACCTTCAGTTTTGTAGAGACATTGTGGGCTAACAGGACTTCTAAAATAAGTTCTGCAATGGTAAGTCATTTTTCTCTTACTTATGGACAAGATGTAGTACTCCCAATGAAAGTAGTGGTGCCTTCTCTAAGAGTTTCTTGGAAAAATGGACTTACTCCTCAAGAGTACAGTGAGGCTATGATGATGGAACTCGAATCTTTAGACGATAGAAGAATACAAACTTGCAACCATATGTTGGTTTAGAAAAATAAACTAGCTCAGACCTAAAACAAGAGAGTCAAGAAAAAGAGCTTTGAAGTAGGAGATCTTGTTTGGAAGATTATACTACCAATTGGTTCCATAGATAAAGAATTGGGCAAATGGTCTCCCAAATAGGAGGGACCTTTCAAGGTGCATCAGGTACTACCTGGAAATTCCTATTGGTTAGCAAGCCTACAAGGAGAGCCACACAAGAGGTTCATCAATGGGAAATACCTTAAGAAGTATTTCCCTACCATGTGGGAAATTGTAGAAACTTTCCAAAATAATTAAGCCGATCCTACGATCTTTAATGGGATAATGTAGAGGAAATGGTTCTACTATATGTTTTGAGTCAAGAAGTAGGCTTTTCATATATTTCTCAAATATCAAATCTTCTGTTAAATATTATTCTTTCATCCATATTGGGAGTCAGAGTGATTAGGCATGAATTTTCCTCAAGCTTTCCAAATATCTCAGCATGGTACCTGTGTATATATTGTTAGGATTTTAATACTGTTTTCTCAAGTATTCAAATTTTCTCCAATGTTGTACCTGATATATGCAGTATATATTCTCAAAGAAAATAAAGTAGGTCCAAGGACCACTTTAATACAAAAACAGTATAGTACTTCATTACTCTAGAACATTCAACACACATCTAAAGGTGAGCTTGAGTATCTTGGTCCCATACATGTGTCTTTGTCATTTTAATGAGTTCTCCATAACAATCATTCCACAACATTCAAAGCACATCCTAATGTACTTAGTGCCATCTTGATCCCCTAATGCAATGTTATGTTTGTAAGTGTGCCTATGTATTGTTCAATGAGTTTTCAACAAGAAGTCAAGTTCATCTCAAGAATACATCCCATGTAACACCCAAAATTATACCCTAGTATTTATTACAGTTTAGTGGCATAATATAAGTTAAATTTGTATTTTTCGGAAATTGAAGTGCTAAGGGTGAATAAGGGTAAAATGGTAATTGTCAATTTGAGGACTCAAAGGACATGAGATAAAAAGATTATATGTTAAAGTAGAAATATGATAACTGGATTTGAAAATGGGATAAAGAAGAAGGACTAAAATGAAAGGGCTAAAAATTAAGCCAAATGAGGGATAAGACCAAAACTGGTCTTGGAATGAGATGAGTTCTCATTTTGGCTTTAGAGGGAGTTAGGGCATCCAATTTTGGGGAGAAGCCATTTTAGGGGAGTTCTTCTTGTTCAGTAGAAGGAAGAAGAAGAGAAGAAAAAAGAGCTAGGTTAAAAAGTGTTGAGATGGAGTTGGATGTTTTTATGGAATTCTCCCATTTGTTGGTTACGAAACTATCCTAACTCCTTTCTTTGTTCATGTGTGGGTTAGGAAAACCCTAACTCTCATTATAAATGTGTTTTTGGTTGGTTTAAGTCAGTTTCGAGGTTTGTTTTGGTTGGAAATCACCTAGTGAGTATTTAAGAATTCCATTTGCAATCCCAAGCTCTCCGCAGGCGAATGGAGCTTCGTCTGTCACGAATTGTGTAGAGCCGAACTTGCCTAGGTGAACCCAAAGCCCCAAATTTTCCGAGTCTACACTTTGCCTTGGCATTGAGTTTGCTCACTTGGTGTAGGTCCTTGCCCGGGCGAGGGTCCCTACGCTGAGCGAACATGAAAATCTATCTTTGTTCTGTCATACATTAATTCTAGAAACCATCGATTAGATTAATGGATCTGTAAATGAATAGAGGGTCCGTGCACATATAAGTTATATGTGAAATGTTCTAATTCGCTTCACCTCGACGAACCTGTTTCTTGGCAGACTTTGTTTTCTTGCCCCTTATTTGCTTGAGTTATATTAATATAAGAATGTGATTAAGAATAATATAACAAGTTCATTAATACATATAATTTGTATCGCTGCAAAATGAGAATAGTGAATGGCCTGAATAGACACCTCTAATTAGTGCTTCGGCACTCTGTATTTAGTGCTTCGACACTCTCTATTCAGTGTTACAACACTCTTGCATAGTGCTATGACACTTTCCCTAGTTACGTGGGTAGTCACGTCTCTATTTGTGCTTCGACACCTTTGTGAAGTACCGTACTGTACCTTTGGGTACTTATTGTGTTGTCTCCCTCTCATTCATTGTTACCAGTCTATGTAGACAAATACTTATATGTTGTGTATCTGAATAAGATGATATATGGAAATATTTATATGAAAACAAAAGTAATCAGTTATAATGCTAAGGCATATCTCAGTTATGTTCTGTAGTATACCTACTGGTACCTTTTGTTACAAGATTTATGTTACGAACTCCTACGGGAAATGTGAATATTCTGATATATGTATATTGCAATTAAGGACCACTGCATAGTTCATATATGTTATATGTTTTCCCACTAAGATATAAGCTTAGCACGGGTGTTTAATCCGTGTAGGTATTGAAGAGGTTGTCAGAGACATCCCGCATTCGCTAGGGCCAACATAGTATTAGGAGTCCACCATATATAGGTTTTTGATTTTATGTTTGGAAATGTAAATGTAATATTTTGGAGATGGTACAACTTGAATAAATACAAGTAAGTGGATGAGTCATATGCAAGGGACAATCTAAACACCACTATGGTGGTAGTTTTACAATTTTACTGTTATTATGATATTATGATTTGAAATGGGCCTATCAATGTCAAAAAATTAGGTTAAGAAGTCTCAGTTCCGTGTGACGTCCCCTTTCTTGCCTCAGCTAAGGAAAAGGGTTGTTTCATCCCAAATCTCCTCCTTACTTGAACAAAAATGGTAGACCGGTGGCCTTTGGCAAGGGTTGGAAAGGAATCATAATAGCTTTAGGACAATCATTTGTCATCATAGGCCATAAAGTACAAAAGCATAGAAGGATATAGTGTAAAAGAAGAATGTGTAGAAAGGTTTACAACTGAAAAATGCCAAACAAATGGCTATAAAATTCCCAAGTTAAAGTACTATAGGTTGTGATTGTTCATAAGAGTAAATGAATAGTCATATCATGGAGAAATCAAAAGAGCGTAGAGAATCCCAATAGCCAAGGCAGTGTTGGCAAGCTACGTCAATTCTCTAAAATTCTGAAGCTAATCCCGCTGCCTTTTCGCGTTGGGAAGCTAAGAATTGGCATAAGGACTCGACTATTTTTTTATGCTCAAGCCTCTAAGCCTTTTTATGGCTTCACCTTGCTCCACCAAAGAGGTACTTGGGGAGCTGCTATTAACATCCTGGGTTTGTACATAGAGCATCCTTTTGGTTGGAGGCCAAGGAAAGCAAGTTCAAGTTGGCTTGAATGACTCACTATAGAGACGGCGGCGGCCACATGCGGCGAGTCCTTTGGGAGGATTGGGGGCAGGAATTAGTGCAGTCCCGAAAAGACAAATCCAAAGACATGTCTATCTCTGCCTCTACTTGAAAAGTTGACCTTGAGTGAAGCCCTGAAATGGAAAATCTAAGGCAGAAAAGATGAAAAATGAAAAGAAAGAAAGATTGAGAACTAAGTTTGGAAGGGAGTAGGCTGAGAAGTATCCTCATAATGGCCTTCTTCAATGATGGTGATCCTTTCATCCAAAGAGTCTTTTATCGTCTTTATCTCTGAACCATGTGCACTACTAATATCTTTGGAATCTTCTTCGCTTAAGGCCTTTTCTTCAAAGGCTGACTCTTGCTCACTACTCTTAGAGGATCCCCGTTTCTTGACCTCGATCAGGTGCTTGATAGTATTCAAGAACTAAAACTAATGGACCACCTAGCGCGAAGAATGTCGTAGGTTGGAAGGAGTTCTCACAATTTTAAGGAGCTTGGGCTTTTTAGGCTGACTATTGGAAGCTATGTTTTTCTCCTTAGCCATCTTGAGTTTCTTGGTAGGCCTACTAGGAAAAGAAGTCAATCCTATAGAGAAAAGTGGAAATCAGATAAGCATGAGGTAAAACTAAGAATACAAATGTAGTAAATAATTTTTTTACTTATAGTGGGCAAGCAAGAGTTTAGGAGCTTGTCAAAGCTGACATTCCACCAAGAAGAGAAGGATTTTGCTGTCGAGAAGGAGATAATCCCAATAAAGCAAGAAGTATTATGATATTCCTTAACCAAAATTTGAAAGAAAAATTCCAAATTTGGTTGGTTAGTAGGCAAAGAGGGTAAACTGGAATAAACTGTCGAAAATCAAACTGGCGAGCCCATAGACAAGGGAGATACAACTGTAGACTAGCCAAAGATGAAGATAATGAAGTGGAGAAAGCAAAATAACCTCCTTATACAAGCACTATACAAATGGTAATGGTGAAAGCTAAGGAATTCTCAAAATCATGAAGATATGACTGAGAAGAAGCCAAAGTATGATTCCAGGCTGAAAGAGGTACATAACCAGGCTTTAAAAACAAGTGGACCATTGCTCAATCTACCAAACCTAAGAACAAGGACATAAGATCATCATAGGGCATGGTGCGTAGAGAATGCACTGCATGCAGCCCCAAGGTCTTGAAAGAGGTAGTTTCTATGTTTGAAAGCTTTGGAAAATATGCAAATAACCACATCTGTACAAACCATATGACACCACCAACTCGATGGTAAGGCTTATCATATACGTACTTACTCATGGCTTGATGGCGGGACTGTAGTAAAGTGCCTAAGGCAAATAATGGAGCTTAAACCAGTATCTTCTCAATTAAATACTCCATGGCTAGTTTTCCATGTGTGGGGAAGAATACATATCTGCATAAGAGAACCCACAAGAACTCAACATGCTCAGTAGTAGATAGAATCCCAATGACATCATGCCATTTTCAGAGTGGCAGAATAGGAAGCCTGAGTGGTAGAAGACCTCAATAGTTGGGAGGGATGAATCCTGGACATCAAGTAAACACAATGCATCATCACCTTGGATAGGTAATCATGTGAGGATGGTAATATCCCTCAAGGTTATGGAAATAGGGCCAAAAGGGAGTAGGAAAGAGTTAATACTCTTGGACCAAAATTTCAATACCACACTCATTACATCAAGAGAGATGTTTACAATGGTAAGATTAATAAGCACTTTCCAGTCCCAAAATGCACAATGTCCTCCTAAAATGTTGAGACAACTACTTATTATACGGCCCATCCATCAGAGCTCTTGGCCGCTGACTTGGCTAAGTTCTGATGAAATATGGTACCTTCCCAAAAGTAGTTTGGTGGCTGATCTCAATGGAAAATGGAAGAAGGTAAAGGGTAGACCTTCTTGATAGAATGTGCAGCCTACGATCCAACGAGGAGGAAGAGAAACAAATTTGTAAAGCAAAAAGAAGTTATATGAGGCAACTACATGTTAAGGAAAGATTAGTACAAGCAAAGTTGGATTACCTTAATGAAGATGGGACTAGGTTGGAAGTCTTGGGACTGACACGAAAGAAACTCTTGAAATGAATCAAGGAAAATTGAAAGTATGCTACATAACAAAATTTCTGAATCTCAAGTTGCAAAGCCAAGAAATATTCAAGAATAGTGGATACAAGACAAACGTCTATCTGACAGGAGCTTAGAGAGTTACCTTTAAGTCGTTTTCGTCAATAGATAAATCAAAATTCTTTGGCAATATACAGGCCATAGTTTTCCAAAGAAAAATTCAAGGTCTGCCAGATAGAAGGTCACTCAACCTTTTTGAAAGCATTTTCATATAGAAAATGATGGTCGAATATTTAAATCTGTACTTAGGAAAATTTTCATAATATCCGAACGCTATCAAAAGAATTTTTTCAAGAGTACATTCAAGATTATTTCGAAATCCGCACTTGAGAAATTTTTTGAAGTGGTCGAATGACATCAAATAAAATTTTTGCATCAAAGAAAAGTTTCGGGATCGCACTAAAGAAATTTCATAAAGAACCATCATCGAAAGAGAAAACCGGGGATACAAATTTTTTCAACTTTAAAGGAAAATTGCATTAATAGGAGTATCGACCAGGATGAGTGCCGATGAGCTTCTGACCTCCAACAGCGTTGTCATCGACGGTGCAAAGGAGAAGAGTGGTGGCGATTGAACCTCCACGTGTTGTAGCTGTAGATCCAGCGACATCGTTAGCTTGAAGAGGAATAACCAAGGCAGCTGGCGGTGAGAAGCAGCAATCATCGACAATCCTTGGATCACGAGCTGTGACAATAGACAACGAAAAGTAGTGATCATCAATGACCCATGAGGCATGAGCAGTAGTAGCGTGACGATCCTCGATGGTAGCGATCACGTCTTTGGGCGACAACGTTGTGCCATCGGCACCAACGTTAGCGGCCGATGCGTGGATGGAGAATGAAGAAGAGGGAAGAAAGAAAGGGTAAAAAAGTTTCTTTTCCCAAATCAAAGAGGTTGTTTGGCAAAGGAAAAATATTTTTCTCTTGGAAATAAAAAGAAATATGGCAACTTTTGGATGTTGGGAGCAGGATGAACGATTTCTTCTTATTGTGCAAAATTTTTTGGTGGAGGTAGGACGAAGGTTGGAAGTTTGAACTTGAAGGTAGCGGAAATTGTCTCTTGGGGAATCAATAGTTGCCTTCACATTATATCCCACCTAGCTCATTCTTGTTGTTGGAACTCCAAATCGTGGGCGAGAACTGAACTTCGGGTCTTATGTTAGAGATAAGTCCAAAAAAATATTTTTTTTGAGGCTTTTATACATACAATATGGCCCTCTAGCCGTAATGTATGGGAGGGGTAATTATTTATACCCAAATTAAATTTGGTATGATCCACAAAGTGTATTTAGGCTACCCATGATTAAAATCCCAGCTATATACGCCTAAATCCATTTGATTAAGCTCATATAAAATTCCAAGGGTATTTATAAAAATTTTAAAATTTCTCTGAAGTCAAACGAGGCTTTGTCTCAAATATCAGACATGGCAAAAGAATGTGGGTAGTTATTTGAGGTGGTAGAAATTACTTGAGGAACAAGCCTCCCTAATGGAGACTTGGGTAACTACTTAAGGAACAAGCCTTTCTAATGGAGATGTGGATGGTTACTTGAAGAAGTGGGAGAATGGAGAAAATGTAGGACTTGGACAGTTATTCAAGGACTCTTATAAAAGGAGGAGAGCTCTCACAAAGGAAGAAAAATCAATGATCAATCAACAAATCAAGAAATCAATCATTAATCAACTCAACAAACAACAATGACAATCTACTTCAACATTTCTGAGCTTTTCAATTAGCTTTCATCAATTTCAGCATTCTATTTACAAGTTCAATTATCTTTAATCAATATCAGCACTCTATTTCCAAGTTCTAGTCAAGTTTCTTTCGATTCTCTATCACATTCCAACATTATATTTTCAAGTTCTAGCTAAGTTTCTTTCAATTATTTAGCTTTGTTTGTTTCACTTATTCATAGTGCAATTTAACATTCCCTTCGAAACAGCTTTTATTCCTGCAATCTTTACTTTTTGTATGACATTATATGCTTAGATTATGGGGAATTGTCAAGGGAACCAAGGATCTCCCTTTGTCTGATTAAGAAATTTGATTTTTTAGGTGCAATCTCAGTTTGAAAATATTTTAATTTCCTGATACACTTATAACCGCATGCTTTTATTTTGTATGTTGATGTGAAAATCACCGCAACATAAACAAAATTTTTTTTAACAAGGTTTGACTCCCATTGTCTTTATCAATTCATATCAATAATTTTTTTTTCCAGAATTTCACCATCATTATGATTTTTCTTTTGCCTTCTCATATTGGATTGATGCTTTTTTGCCATCCACTTTAGATAAACTATTAACTATAATATCTTCTTCTAATAAAGAGTAGTTACTTGCAGTGATTAAAATATCACGATATATCATGTATTGGTGTCAATCAATATGATATACAACATCGATAATCGATTGATAGAAATATTGGCAAAAAATAGGAAATATCGGCGATATATTGGTTTGGGGGCGATATATCGATAATATTTCCAATTTTATTGAAAATTTAAAAAAAAAATAAAAAATAATATTTGAGGTGGATGTCTCGTTATGAAGCGAAAAGAAATAGAGATGAAGAGAGATGTGAGAGAGAAAATAGAAAGTCTTTCCTTAATAATTATATCACTTATTACATGTCTTCCTTAATAATTACTATCATTAATTATTTGTAGAAAAGAGGAGAAGATTAAGAGATGGTTGGAATTATTACGCCTTCCTTAATAATTACTATCATTAAATATTTACAGAAAAGAGGAAAAGATCAAGAGACGGTTGGAATTATTACGTCTTTCTTAATAATTACTATAATTAATTATTGTAAAAAATTAGAGAAAACCAAAACGGTATGAGAGAAAATGAAGAGGTCTTCCTTATTAATTAATATTATGTTTTAATAATTAATATTAAAATTGGAATTGAAAAAATTTAAATAAAAAAAAACGATTGTGCAAATCTTCAAATACAAGTAATTTAAAAAAAATTATTAAATGAAATATTATGAAATTATTTATAGTATTTTTTAGAATATTCTAAATAAATAAAAATATAAAAAAATCAATCATAGTATATAAACGTTTAACCAATTATTTTATATAAATCATAGAAAATGGTGCAATGTTTTTCAAATTTCATTGATATTATCATTTCATATACCTTCAAACTAATTTTGATATATAAATTGAATATATCTTTAAATTTTAAATAATTTATAAATATCGATATATCTCCGATATATCCGTAAAATCCAAGTACCGATATATCCATCAAAACCGATTTTTTCATCTTTAATTACTTGGCTCTTTCAAGAATTCAACTAACATTTTACACTGCCTTTTTACTTTGAAATTCGTTTTTTTAATCCTAATGATGATAATGCGTGGTAAGATTATAGGATAACTAATATTTCATAGATCCTCTCACTTAGTAGATAATGTTGGCTAAATCTCTTTATGAACTACCAAATTGTATTTTCATATACACCCCTCATTATATTGAATAGAATTGCTACTCTTACCTTTAGTCAAATTGAGTACCTAAACTTCAATATAAACTACTTGCAAATTTTTAAGAGATAATGGAACCATGATAAAGCTTAACTAATTTATAGGTTTCAGGGAAACAATTTGCAAACTAAGATATCATTTCTAATCTCCAATACCATCCGTTTTCTACACTGCATCAAATGGACATCTAGATTCGTGAGGGAGTTCAATTAATGGAATTTAGGAACGAGAAGCTCTTATATTAAAATTCATTATGTTAAACATGTCCTTACTACGTCATCAAGCAATTTCTTAATTTTAATACTTTTGTATGAAATTCTTGAACTTGATATTATCTCCTTGAATCACCGTAGTAGTTATATTTGGGACATAAAATGGAAGTGGTGCTACGTGAGAATAGTTTGAAAATAGGCTTAATTTGAACCTTTTGGTAAGGAGATCCATTCATTATTTTCATGATAATGAAACTAAATATTCTACACTTTTTTATTTAGCTTTTAGATGTAATATTTCATTTTTCTCTTGGCAACTATTAATCTGTCATCTGTATACAAGTTTATAATATTATCAAAGTTTTTAAATGCCAATTGAGATGAGACATTTTTATTTCCATGTGGCTAAAAGCCTTGGTGCGTTGAGATCTAAGTGTTTTGAGACCTTAATTTTTTTAATTAATAAATATGTAAAAAAATCATATAGTACTTATAACTAACACTACAAAGAAAAAGTTAATCAATATTAAAGAGTTACAATGACACTTCCCTAAAGCGTCATGGTCTCATTTAATCATTGTATATGTTTACACATAATGGCGGCTTCATTACGAGCATCATCTTTTGTGAATCAAAGGCTGGCACTCATTTAAAACGTCATTCTCTACTCATCATATTTCAAGATAATATCTTAACTATGACACTTATTTGAGCGTCATTGGTTTTTATATGTTCTTGTTTTAGAACCATGACACTCATTACAAGTGTCATCATCTTTCTCACATTAAATAATTTCATTGGTTATAAATCCTGATATAACAAATATAATAATTATTGAAAATGTACACATAATATGAAAGTCATATAGATAAGAAAAAACTATATCAAAGTCATATAGATAAGAAAACAAAACTATCTATACATACATTGATCCAAAATTACAACAAATATTCCCAACAAGTTTCATAGATTCTACGAGTAGGAGTACAAAACGTTATTTAATTTGTTGGTAGTGGAGGATCTCGTAGGAGAGTGCTAAACCCATCAAAATCACCACATGAGTCCATCTATTCCTGTTCAAATGTGAAAGTGAAGTTTTAGATATAAAAAACCAAGGAAAGAATTTTATAGACCAACTAGACTAAGATATTTCTTTATTATTTTTGATGAGTGCTAGTGTGGTGACTCCAGGTATTAAATAACACATTGAACTCAAATTAGAATAATACCTTCTTTGAAAAAGAACTCCTCGATGATAACTTGTAGATGCAAATTGCTCCGGAAGGCGTGTAGAAAATGAATGTAAATTCTTCTATTTTGATCAAAACACTTATAACCTTTATAATTTAGATAGATTAGTCGAGAAGATAAAGACACACCTAAAGGTTAAGACCAAAAGTTTCTAAAAAGTTTACAAATTTTACATAGTAATTGTAGTGAGTCCCACTAAAATATGAAGGGTAACTTGGATTGAGCTAAGAGGGAAGGTCTTTTTCAATATTATCAATGCTTTCTTTCATGATTTTCATTTTATTGATGGGTGTATAGACAAGGATACTAAAAGTCATACCAAATTCATTAAAGAAATGTAATAATAATTTATACTCTCCTCTGATCGGTGTGCATGGTTTTGATCATTTTTAATTTTTATTTATTTTTGTCAAAGTGATGAACATCAAATTAAGATTTTACCACTCATATTCCATAGTCTTTTGAGTCACGAATCACCTAAAAACCTCCAATTAGCCATATGTTAGTCCTTTGCCCATAGTGATGTTTTAAGTGAGTTTATATAATTTTACAAGGTTTTAGGTACTTTTATGAACTTTTGGAGAATAAGAAGATTAGCCACGAGGTTTCTTGAAACACAAACACTTCTAGAGCAAGTTTGGAGATGAGACATACACCATTTGAGGCATTGAGGAGGATTCAAGCATGTTTGCAACCATTTCACAGTCACACCCTGTGATTGTGAACTTTTGCAGTGCATCCAAATGCTCTTTTGTGAATTTTGCAGTCACTCTTGAGTGACTGTGAAATTTTGTAATGCAAACAAATACTCTTGATACAATTTTGCAACCACTTCCTATTGACTGCAAAATTTCACAATGTAGCCGCCTATTCTTTGCCTTATTTCGTAGCCACTTTACATGATTGCGAAGTTTTCGCATTAAACAAAACTCTTTGTGAAATTTAATTACCCTAAGAATAGAAGGTTTTCAAGACACAACACATGAGAGTCTCAATTGCACAAGAGAACCGACCTAAAGGACAAAAATGCCTAGAGTTCGAGGAGCTTATAAAAACAACCCTATGCGTGCATTTGAGGGGGTCGACGATCAATGTTTGCTTTATTTTTAGGATTAATATGTTTTAGTTTCATTTTCTAGGGCTACGATGTAGTAGGGGGTATGAGCCCTGATTAGGGTTTGGTTGATGTAATCTTTCAGCACAGTAGTTGATAAATATATTGATGTTTTTCATTTTGTTCTTAATGCTTGTAATTGCCTGATCACCTTTTGCATGATTTCGCATCGAGCTTAAGAACGGGAGGAGATGGGGAGATGGGATCGAGGATGATAAACCACGTGATGACCATAGGCAAGAGAATTTTAATGGTTCACGTGTGGTTATTAAGACTAGATATGCATAATGCTTCATGAGACCTAGGGCTTAAGGCTGAGAAGCAATAGCTGAGTCTAATTAAGGATGGGTTGTTGGTGCTCGAGATAGACCAATGATAGGATAGGCTAGTCGACCTTCAATATATAGCTACGAGCTTTAGGATTTCACCAAACTCGAGCCAATATTGTAGATTATCTCAGTGAACTTAGAAACCCTTATTTTTTTATTCATTGTTAATTAGTAGTATCCATTCACACAATTAGGATAAATAAGTAAATCATCATTTTATGGTAATCGAGAGCAATACTAGGGTTAGACTAGGTTAATGTCAGTAGCTAGCACCTATGGGTTCGACATCCGGACTTATTGAGTCTACTTTATTACTTGTTTGACCACGATGCATATGTGAGTAGAAATACACCAACCAGACATCCTCTCGACTAGAGCTTGAGCGAAGAGAACATTTATGGTTTCATATTTGGCTTACAAGGAATGTCAAGTCTGTTGCCTAATTGGTATGACTTTGATTTTGAGCGTCATAAAATTTAATTTTGTAGTAGTGAATATATTAAAAAATGTTTGGTTCCTTAAAAGAAAATGGGAATTTAATTCATTGGACAATTATTGGCAAGCATAGAGTTAACCTTTTAGGGTAAGAGAAGAAAAATCAATAATTCTAAAGCCGGAAACTTTAAACTACTAATGCAAGCATGAAATTGAAAAGTAGCTATATTAAAATCACAACAAACAATCTTTACTTTATTCAAGTTAACATGGAGAAAATAAAACCATACTAATAGAATAAATGAGCCCGGAGAGATGAATTTATGAAGGCCCAAACTCGAGAAGAAAACCTCTCAATCAAACCACTCTAAAGTGCATACGCCTTTATTGTTTTAGAAGTATGCAACGGTAATGTAGAAACAACCTCTAAGTCGATTGCTCGTCCCTTTGCACAAAAAGCAATGATAATAGTGGAATAGCATAAAGAAAATCATCAAGGTTGAACTGGCCATCAGCCCTTTGCCCCTGAGCACAGTAGCCAATTTCTCTTTATTTTCTTATAGTGTCACAAATTTAGAAAGAAGAAAATAGGCAGAAAAATAACAAAAGATAAAAAATAAAAAATAAAAACCCTCAAGAAGCTAGAGACATGTATAGGATCCCTTTCTTCAAAGCATGTTGTCATTTTCTTTTGTTTTTCTCGTGTCATAATTTAAGAAAAGAAAAAAAAAATTACTCAAGAAAGAGAAAGTCCCAAGCTAAGACATGTTTCAATCCCTTGTTTCGAAAGCATGTCCTGATTTTATCCTAAGCAAAGTACTAATACCTATCTTTTAGCTTGAGACTTTCTTTTTCTTTAATTTGATTCATTACTACTATTACAATTATTATTATTATTCTGGTATATTTAGCTTTTGCCTTACTGAAATCTATATAAGGAGAGAAAGGACGCTGGGATTTGGTTTATTGGGAAGGTTTCTTCGCTGAGAGTTTGCCTCACTCATCACCACCATTTCTCTGCAGCTTCTATTTCTTCAAATAGGTATGTTTTCTACTCTAATATGATATTCTTGAAGCTCTTTTGAATTTCATGCATCACTGTTTTCAAGTGACTTATGGGGACTAACTACTGCTCTCTACCCAGTTGAAAGGTTGAGTCCAGCAAATCCTTATGTTGAGAAAATGATGAAAAAGAAAACATGGAAAATTTTGAAAATATTCATTATTTAAGAGTAAGGAAAATTTTAAAAATATTCATTATTTAAAGCACAAAAAGCCTGCATGCTCTCAGAAGGAAAAGCGAACACGAAAATTATGGAAATTTTACAGTTAAATAAATCATTACAATTAAAACTTAAACAAAATAATAGTTATAATAATGGAAAAGATTGAGAATCAATCAAAATAATTCATCTTCAGGCATATACAAAGTCAAAAATAAAAATCAAAGGCATTTGAAGAAATAACCCAAGGCTGTTCCTTTGCATAGTTGGAAACCGAAAAAGGGACAATTGTACTACCATAGCATATTATTCACCTCCATTAAAACCTTATTATTCACTTCCATTAAAACCTTATTATATATAGATGTCACCTTCTTAGTCACAGTTTGAAGGCATGATGTCTCTTTCCTCTACTTACATATTTAGAAATAAAGAAATAAGATCTACCTAATTAGAAACCATTACAAGAGAACTAACAAAATTATATTATTATTTTGGCTCCACAAGAAGACAAAAACATGAAAGAATTGAGATTCTAGATATTAGATTTTGCATTATTTAGTAATGGAAAATAAAACCATCTATTAACAAATTCTAGTCTTGATTATACTTTAGAGTCTCATGGGTGTTATAAAATATACAATAAAAGGCCATCTTTCTATGCAAAGTTTCAACTTTCTTGAGAAAACAAAATGAATCTAAAATCTAAAATCCCAAGAAAAAAAATTTAAAAAACCCAAAACCATATATTTTATACAAGTGAACGTGATTATCATCATTACAGGCTTATTGCATACACAAATGAATATCATATTTTAAGTTGTAAATATTATTATTATATGTGATAAACTTATCCTCCATTATCTCTTATACCAATTTTTTCAAAAAACTTCTCAATATTTTTAAGGATTAAGATTGATTTTTCATCACTCACTAATATTTTTGTTAAATCTATATATAAAAGCAAGTTGATGATAACTTCATAAAAATCAGTGTTTTCAGTCTTTTCACATTCTTTATACCCTTTAACTTTTTTTTTTTTTTGAGTTTTAAGAAAATTCTTTCTATTCGAGTAACTATAGTATTAATTCTATTCATACCAATTAAACTTATAATTATTTGAGACCATGATAAAAATTACAAGCAAAAACTTCTAAATATGAGAAATTCTGAAATATGAGGAGAATATCGAGGAGTAAGGAATCAAATTGCCAACTGTGTATTCAGTTTAATCCTATGATTTGCTTCTATCCACCTATTGAACAAACTACCTTATCAAACAAAGAATTATACACATAACAGAAGAATCCAAGTTCAATTAAAAGTATACGGTATGTCAAAATCGATTTATTCAACTTTAGTCAAGGATAATAACTTATCATGACGAATGTTAGTGATAGAGGCCAAAGGAAGGTCAAGGTAGGGTGAAAAGTTCATTGCTATGAAATTAATAGTAACAAAGGATGAAAATCTTCTCAAGTTACACAAAGTGTTATCTAATCTAATCCCGGAGAAAGAAAGTCGACACAACTCTGGAAAAAAAACTAACATGCTTCAATGAAAGACGGGTTCTGTGTCAATTCAAAATTTGCTTGAAGGTTAAAAAAAATGTGATATTCATTCTCAGATACTAGATCTGCATGAGAGATACCAGAGGATTCAGGGGAACAAACCTTTGCCAACTTTTTGGGCTCAACTCTTGTCATCATTGAGACCTCTCATGCGAATCATGCTTCTTTCTTGATGATCTCCTCTGGGTCTCTCCTCTATGGACAATTTTGATTGTGACATTCTGATTTTATATACGAAACCATGAGCAAAGAGTGAGATGGCCTTAGAAACAAGCATACGATGAATTGACAAATACAAAAACCTAACAACGTAACTAGAACAAGATTATCCGATTAGAAAATATATTCCACATCAAATATTCAAAGACCTTAGATGAATCTAAGAAATTCCTGAGGCAAACTGTAAGTTGGAAACTAACCTAAGATGGGTTCCACGAATCTTCCAAAATCAAATATGAGAATATAGAAAACCAGAGCAAGTGGAAGGACTTGCATTGCGAAGAACACAACATATATAATCATCAATCAAACCATTAAATGAAGAAAAACTTGGATTGGCTTACTTTCCCTCATATACTTTGGCATGAGCTCCTTACATTCTTAGCTGACAAACGAAGCTTTAGATCAATCAACCATTTGGGGTCCAAGAGAAATTCATTAACAGAGTACAAGCTATTCCCAAATTCCATGTTTCTAGCATAGGAAACAGTTCAACATCTATTTAGTCTACCAAAAAAATGAAAAAAAAAAAAAAACCATTTAGCAAGATAAGCATTGAAACACCCAATCACACGGTAGATGGATTAGTGAAATCATGCTCTGAAGTGCGTTCTACAGATACCATAGCAAAGCCACATCTCAATAATCAAGCCCAAAGATCAGAACTAACAAACAGATTAATCAACATTTCCTTAAAAATAGAGAAAATCCCAATACAAGGTCATCTCTCTGTGCAAAGTTTGAAACTTTCCTGAGAAAACAAGATGAATCTAAAATTTAAAAAGTTTCTAACTTTTCATAGTAAACCAAGATTCAAACCGATTTTTTTTTAATTTAAAAAAGGGAAGAAAAGAGAGATTAACAATGGGTTTTGAAAATAGAGAGTTCCAACGGAATCACAAAAAAATGGGAAAAAAAAAAAAACCCTTATTTGAAAATTTTACCCCTTCTTCTTCCTCCTAAAAAATGCAAAAAAAAAACCCTTTTGGTTGTCTGTCTCTTACTGCTTTCCTGCATAGCCCCCATGAAAATGCTCTCTTTGTTGGAAATGTTCCTCATAGCTAAAGAAGGCTCTGAAGTTGATGCTTACTCATGCTCTATCATCCTCTGAAATTTCCTAAGAATAGTTTCTTTAAGAGTCAAATAACCCCACCAAAGATCCCATGTTCCTACTAAAATAACATTTTTTCACTCTTTTCTTGAACAACCTAACAATCCGGTCCTTCTCTTCTCACACGACCCTTCCTCCATCATCTAACAAGTACTCTTGGCCTCCTTCTCCCTGCTTTTCCCAAATAGAAGCCATGGACGACCTTCAAAGGATAGGGCTTGATCGGGTTTGAAAGTAGACTGAGATTGGAAAGATGATTTAAGCTTATTAAATAAGAAAATAATGCAATATACGTATAATATATTTTCAATGTTTTTTATATTATTTCAATGACGTTCTAAAAGCGCCAAGATCGATTCTATGCTTCATAAGAATAAAAAAATCACATTCGATAATGACACTCTAAATTAAGTGTCATTGCACATTTAATCATTATCAAACAATGACATTTTTCGTTCAGCGTCATGAAATGAAGCGTCATAAACTTTAATTTTTGTAGTAGTGTAAAATGAACCAATTAATATAAATCAACCTTTCTATTACCATCCTCATCCTCATCTTATATATCTATAATTAGAATTAAGTTTGCACTAGAAAATCCCATGGAATAAAGTATAAAAGTAGGTGTAAAAAGTTATATAAGTTTGATTAAATTTAATAAAGTTTAAAAATTTTATTCTTTTTAGAACTTGCTTGGAAAGTCATTATAATTTTCTTTTGTTGCTTGAAGAACAAATATTGATACGTGGTACACGAATTCTGAAATGAGATAAGTCTAATCCCACAAGTATAGCATGTGAGAAACCCGAATGGTCAGGGAGTCCGAGCTTGAGCCCTAGGCATCGGGCCCAATAGTTGTCGATTACACATCGTGCACCTTTAGGAGGGCGCTAGGTCACACTACTCCTTGCATCATCTCGGGCACCGAGACTAAGGGTAAAAAACCAATCATCTCATCACTCAACCTAGTCAAATAAAGCGGTGGAGACTGAGTCATCGTAGATGCCACAGACTTAGTCAGATATGAACGTGGGGGTGACACGTGGGCTATCATGAACTTCATTGGCATGACTTCCACTACGCACTCCTCTCCCATGACGTCCATCACAATGGTGGATCAGGAACCAATTGTAGGAGGCCATGTGGTACCCATTAGTAGTATAAATTGATACATTTGTAACCATAAAAGTTATATTGAATTCTTTTAGCAATTAGAGAAAGATATAAATTCTTTGGAAAGTTGCAACATTTCCACTGGCGTCATCAATGGGAAACTATCACCCACACTTCTCTTGGTTGCGTTAAGACGCCCCCTTACTTCATTTGGAAGAAAATGCCGTTATTGGAACAAATGCTTAAAGAACAACAAGAGTCCCATCAACAACAACTCGCCTCTTTCTTGCCTGACCCAACTTTGCTTTATGCGCTGGCCTACTGCCACGCCCGCAATGTCTACGCCTTAGAGGCCCTGAGCGTCGGCCTCCACCAGCGAACTTCCTACCGCCCCTATTCGCGGAATAGAATGGTTGTCGAGGAATCGAGCGAACATGACTCCTCTCCTCATAGGAGCCGGGACCTTGCCACAGGAGCCTTTGGAATGACGTGTCGGCTTCTCGATCACATTCCTACATCCTCCACGAAGGCGTGCCGCGACCATATTGCAAATTTCCAGAATTATGATGGATTGGAGGATCCTTTTGACCACCTAATGCACTTCTGCTAGGTCATGGCCTTTCTAAAGCGTGTGATGCCCTTTGTGTAAGGTGTTCTCGTCAGTCTCAGGACACACAATGTTGATTCCACCTCCTATCGCCTAATACGGTAACATCCTTTTGTGTTTTATTTGAGAAATTTGTCACCCGATACATATGTTTAATAAGGAGGAAACATAACGTCACCAGTCTATTCCACGTAAGAATGGGACTATCTAAATTGATAAGACTTTATGAAGCGTTTCAGGGCAGAAATCCTCTAGCTCGAAGCAATGAGAACATATACAGTGCTACAGACAATGAAACAAGCCATCCACCCCAACACTCAATTCTTCGACTCACTCTCACTACACCCATTGTGATGGGCTGAGATGTTTTAAAGGGAACCCGATATTCCATGCTCAAGATGACACGATGCGATCAAAGAGAGCTGTGGCTGTAGCCTCCATCTGTCGGGGTCACGTCATTGTGACAGAGAAAAGAGAAGCCGCGATGAAAAGGATAGGAAAGACAAACACGAATCATGAGATTCTAGCTTCCCAGGCGGACGAGAGGCAAGAAACCTTGATATGCAGCTAGCACAGTCGGCTCACTCTAGTTCTCTGATCTTTGGGGGTTCGCCTAGCCAAACCCACTGAGGGGTGACTTGGATCGAAAAGACAAGTCCAGATTCTATGATTACCATAAAGAGCACAGGAACCTGACTGAAAAGTGTTACCAACTACAAAGGCTATCGAATTTCATGGCTAGAAAAGGACACCTCCGATGATACCTTGTGGCGAGCCTTATCAACCTGAATCGGGTGTTAGATCTCCTCGGTCTTCCATGCCGATAAGTTTTAAGCCATGGTGACACAATCCTCCTTCATTGTGGCTCGGGACTTAGGACCGACCATCTTTAGAAATTGGTGGTGAGTTTGGTATAGTTTCACCCCTGACAAATCGCCACAATGGCGGTACCATGATGTTCTTCGAGTTCTCCTTGTGATAGCTATCCATGCCCCATGATGATGTGCTCGTCTTGACCTTAGAAGTCAAATGTCATCTAATGCTACGTATCTTAATCGATCATGGTAGCGTTGCCGACCTCCTCTACCTCCCTGCATTGCTCTAACTAGGATACCAACTCGACAACCTCCGTAATCCAGGAAGAATCCTAGTGGGCTTCAATGGAACACAAACCACCTCACTCGGGGAGGTAGTATTTCCCGTAGCAGTGGGGTTGGTCATCGCCCTCATCCCCTTTATAGTGATTGATGAACCTTCATACTTTAACGCCATTTTGGGTTGCACTTGGATCCATGCAATGAAGGCCCTACCTTTGTCTCACAACAAAACATAGAGTTTTCTTGGGCCAAGTTGATATCAGAGGGCACTAGAAGGCCGCCACAAGACATGCTATGCGGTTGAATGGTCTCAAAAAACCAACCATCCAAAAATAAATAATAGCTTGAGGCCCGGCAGGCAGACTGGATGACTCTAGAATAGTAAGAGCCTCTAAAAACACCTTATGTTGGACTTAAGCGATTTGAATAGGTTGAATCTCGCCCAACCTCCTCACTCGAGAAAGTTGATGCCTTCTTATCATTCTTCCAGGAACATTCCGATAAATTTACCTGGTCACATAATGATATGCCCAGTATTTCCCTGACTATGGCACAACACTAACTCAATTTGAAGATAGGATGGAAGCTAATACGACAAAAGTTAAGGCATTTTCACCCCAACGCCATGAAATAATTAAAGAAGAAGTCAACAGGCTTCTAGTGGTAGAGATCGAGTCAGAAATTCAGTAACCGATAGCGGGCTGATGTAGTTTGTCATCCCCAAAAATAATTAGAAAATGGTGGGTTTGTGTTGATTACTTCAACCTCAATGATGTATGTTTAAAAGATACATTCCTCCTTCCTTGGAATGACCAAACGTGGATGTCACCACAGGGCATGACCAATTGTCTTTTCTAAATGCCTACTTGGAGATTTAATCGGATCCCATGTTCCCTCGATTGAAAACCACGACCTTCCTAACATTGACATATATGTACTGCTATAATGTAATGCCATATGGCCTTAAGAATGTCGAGGCAACATATCAGCGCATGATGTCCTGTATGTTCGACCCTTTGTTGGGGAAAACGATGGAAGTATATATAGATGATATGTTGGTGAAATCAGAATCCTATAGGGACCATCTAGCTCATTTTCCAGATGCCTTTTGACTAATGAGGTTGCACCATTTACTTTTGAATCCTAACAAATGTGCCTTCAGAGTTGAATCCAGGAAGTTCCTTCGTTTTTTGGTAAGTAAGAGGGGAATTAAAATGACTTTTAAATAGGCCCAAGCCATCTTCTAGATGAAACCCCTGAAACCAAGAAGCAAATCTGAGTCCGTGGAAAACTAGCAACACTAAACAAGTTCATTTCAAGGTACTTAGATTACCTTAAACCTTTCTTCAGAGCTTTGAAGGGCGCTTCATCATGGGACTAGGATATAGAGTGTGACAGAGCCTTCCAAGCCATCAAGGATTACCTTATCTCCCCCTTGGTTTTATCCCAGCCCATTGAAGGGGAGGAGCTTTACCTTTACCTTGCAGCTTCAGTGGCTATGATGAGCACGACCTTAGTAAAAATAGACGATGAAGGAAGACAGCGGCCAGTGTACTTCATGAGCAAAATGTTGATAGAAGCCGAAACCCACTACATAGAATTTGAATGAATCGCTTTGGCCCTGAGAGTGATAGCTAAGAAGCCACATCTCTACTTTCAAGCATATATGATAGTCGTTCTGACTAACTACTCGATCAAGGCCATACTCCACAAGCCTGACGCATCAAGAAGACTTTTGAAGTGGGCCATTGAGCTAAGTGAATTCAATTTCATATATCGCTAGAATTATCTTTATTAAGAAATTCAGTGCTTTCGTTGATTTCATTATTGAACTATCAAATATGTCCAAAGATAGCGTCATCGAACTATTGTGGATACTAGAGACTGATGTCTCCTCTAAACCGATTGAAGGAGGAGTGAGTATGGTGTTATAGTCTTTGGAGGGCCAGTCGTTGTCCAGGAGGTTAAGTTATTGTTTGTGATTTCAAATAACAAATCCAAATATGAGGTTGCCTTACTCGACCTTCGAGTGGCCAGGACACTCTCCATCAATAGCTTAGAGCTTTAGTGTGATTCACAATTGACGACGTCCCAGATTCAAGGTGAGTATGAGGCAAAGAGTGCGAGGATGGCTCAATATCTAGCTCTCACGTTCACTTGTTACTCCAATCCATAAAGTTCATATGAGTCGTCAGGATCAAAGTAGAATGGTCGATGCCCTTGCAAATTTAGCCTCCGATGCCCCATACCCTACCATGTGGAGTTAAATATATTGGCACGCTCTCTAATTTCCGAAGAGGCAATCCTTGTAGCCGAAACCCGAGCTAACAATTCATGGATGACTCCAATAGCCCCATATCTAAAAAATGGGGTTCTGCCTGAGGATAGAAAATTTGTCATTAGAACAAAAGCCCAAGCAGCTAGGTACACCATAATAAATGACGTTCTATACCATAGGTTATTCTCGGGCCCTTACCAAAGATGCATACCATCGGATGAGGCTGAGCACATTATCAGACAAATACATGGAGGCATTTGAGGTGCTCACATTAACGGACGGTCGTTATGTCACAAAATTATGACGCACGACTTCTACTAGTTGATAATGAAACAGGAATCTGAACAGTTCGTCAGGAGTTGTGATATATGTCAGAAATTTGGTAATATTTCCCTGACTACCACTGAACTCCACACGGTATCTAGCCCATGGCCTTTCTATATGTGGGGGATCGATATCATAGGACCCTTTGCCTCGGCTACATGGAAAGAGAGACGTTTCTTCTCGTTGCTACATATTATTTACAAATTGGTGAAAGTTGAGGCCTTATCTGCGAGATTAAAGGCAAGCCACTTGAGCAAAGTTTGTCTGAACATCATATGCGGGTTCGGAGTCCCACACACCATCGTCTTGGACAACGGGCCATAGTTCATAAGTAAGCAGTTTCAACAATTTTGTTCAAAATTCGAAATAAAGAATGTCTACTCCACTCCTAGATACCACCAGTGAAATGGCCAAGTTGAAGTCACAAACAAGACCTTGCTTAACTACCTAAAGAAAATATTAACGTTGGCTAAAGGCAAATGGATTGTGAGTTGCCAATCACACTCTAGGCTTACTGTACAGCACTAACGCAACTCAATGGTGAAACTCCTTATGTGAGCCTTGGTGAAGCAGCGATCCTAGTGGAGTACGGGTGGACGTCCGCTTCTCGTGATAATCTTAGTCGAGCTCGTTCATAGGCGTTTTGCAATTCCCTAGAAACGTCACCAAAGACTTCTTAGTCCATGAAAACAATGCCAAAAAATTGATAGGCGTTTTGCAAGTCGCTAGCAACGTCACCAAAGACTTGTTAGTCCCCAGTAATGGCCCAAGAAACTTGATAGGCGTTGTGACATCACAGACTTGTTAGTCCCTGACAGTGCAAGCAGTAAGTATGTCGCGACATATAAATAAATTATGCAATAAAGTGCCTATTCTACGCAAGTATATGCTTGTTAAGTAATAAAGTGTACATAATGTACGAATATCGATCCACAAGGAAAATGGGGATTCTAAGTACCAAAATTAGAATACCTCTTTAATATCTAAACTATCGAAGACGAGATCAAATAGAATTTAAACTAAATTATTGAAATCTAAATCTAACTAATGGAATGTGTAACTAAGGGATACTAAAAGATGATAAAATCCTAGGGTATTTGGTGAAATTGGACAATCCTACTATATCTAGATCAAAGTTCCATTCTATTATCTTTTGAGAAAGCTCTCGAGACGACTCTTACCTAATTTAATTATATGCCTCTCTCGAGGTCAAATAACCTACCAAGCCCAACACTCGTCTTTTGCTTCTCGAAGCAACACGAGAAGCATTAGAATGCTTACAAGATCAAAAGTCTCACGAACCTTCTAATTACCAATAATTTCTACACTACCAGGCTAATTAGGTTGATTCGTCTATGTTTAGTTCTTTACTCCTTACGGATCTCATGAAAAGAACCACTCACCATATTGAGATTAACTAGATCAGCGTGTAAATAGAGCATGACATGAATCAATAGATGAAGCGATCATAAGGAAATAATAGAAAAAGGAAAATTAACAAATGCATATAAGATTCATGTCCAAAATTAACAACAACCCTAGACTACAAAGTTATAACATAATAGAGGTTTGGTACATCCCAAAATCAAGATAAAACATGAGAAAAAGGAAAGAAGGAACTCTAATGCTAGATAATGATGTGAGTCCTCGGTCTTCTTCTCCAAATCCTTGGTTATTCTCTCAAGTCTTGAAGGCAACAACCAAGCCTTATCTCTGGTCCCAAAGTCACGAGCAAGAGGGGAGAATCCCTAGGGAGGGTTTTCTCCCTCTAAATATGAACTAAGCCCTTGAGGCGTTCTCTCGCCAAAACTAACCTCTCTAACCCTAGAACGTGTCCCCTCTTATATAGGTCTTCGAAAACGGATGATATGGGTTATGCACGTGTTCTTTGAGCCATACGACTAGCCGCGCTGACGAACCCATGCGCATCTTAGTTGTTGCTCTTGGTTTCTTGAGATGAAGAGTGCATTCGCCACAATAGACACATTCGTTAAGGTGAAGAGTGCTCTAGCCGTGGTGAACACCTTTGTCACGACGAACCAGTGGTGCTGCATCATGTATGGGAAATTGCTGATTTTCTTCCATTTTCGCTCATTTTCGCTCATTTTCACACAATTTCGCCAAATGGTTGACCTAATCATAAAGATGAACAATTAGAGCATTAGGACACTTATTTAACATAAAAACACTAAAAAACTAAGTAAAACATAAGGATAAAAAGAAATGATACTCGTCACTCGCCCTTGCATTGGACGAGCTGGAAGAAAAGAGAGATAGGGCCGTCATTTGAATGGCCAAGTACCACTATTGAGCAGCACGTCAAAAGGACAAATTAGTCAAACCCAGAGCCTTCAAGTGGGGCGACTTAGTTCTTCGATGGACCTTTGACGATAACGGATCAAAGGGTGCTTACATATTCCAGTCTCCATGTGGAAAGACCAAACCTCGTCCTTGGAACTCGGCCTATCTAAAGAAATATTTCTAGTAACATCGTCCTATGCCTCGTTTTTTAAGACCAAACTCCTTTTGACGAGAGACTTGAATAATGATCACGTATTTTCCTCAATTATCCTTTTTCTATGCCATAAAACACTCAACACTCGACGTTCTCAGCCTCAAAAGAGGCCCCTGGCTTGAGGCAGCTAGCCCTTGATGACCTAAGGCCTCAGGCAGTTTAACCTCAAAAGAGGGCCCTGGCCTAAGGTAGCTAGCCCTCGATGGCCCAAAGTCTCAAAGAGCTTAGCCTCAAAAGAGGCCCTTGGCCTAAGGCAGCTAGCCCTTGAAGGCCCAAGGCCTCGAGTAGCTCATCTTTCACTGATGACCAGCCTTGAGATATTGGGAAACTCATCATTTGCAATTTAAAATTAAAATTTTTAAGATAAAAAGCAAGCAAGAAGATCCGTTCAAACATTCA